>CAMZMU010000013.1:2740057-3174756 GCA_947311845.1 Poa pratensis | reverse complement strand
CCTATGAGCACCTCCGAGAGACTGAGTCGGCGGGTCGAGTCTTGAGATTGACGAAGTCACCACGGCGCCTCGCTGTCGACGGGAACGTCGCCTCCCACTGAAGAATACTCCGCCTTAAATGAGAAACACCAGCGTCAAACCTGGGGTTTGAACTCTGGTGGCTAGGGGTACAACCACCACAACTAACCATCTTGCCACAGGCAAGTTCTCAGTACGAAATAGTTTTACAAGCGGCATTGCCCTATGCATTTGGATTAAGGCCCAGGTAATGATTTCTCTGGAATTACAACCTCTACCACAACCTCTCGAGGACGTTCGACGACCTGATGAAATCAAAGGTGATCGAAGTTTGTCTTTCGATTCAAGAAAAACACGGTGATCAAAGTTGGACTTTTCCGGAAAAAGAAAAGGAAAGCGACCAAAGAAATCGCACCCTATTCGTGTTCTCTCCTGCAAGAAAGAGGCAACCGAAAAGCCCTCTCCACCCCATTCTCTCCCCCCGAATTCCCGCACCTACTGCCAGCACCGCCTCTAGGGTTGTAGCCTAGCCTCCACCCACCCTCCGCCGCCGATGGCGCTCCTCGGCGACGCGCTGCGGCAGGCCATCATGCCGCGGGGCGCGTACGAGGCCCTGCGGGACGAGGAGCGTGCGCTGCCGCGCCTCCGCCGCCCGCTCGCCGTGTCGGCCGCCGCCTGCGTCGCCGTCGCCGCCGTCGCCGCGGTGGGGGTCAGCCTCGGGATCGTCTTCCCCCCGAGCCGGCAGAGCGCCCCTTCTGCCGCGAGCGCCGCATGCCTCGAGGCGCTCCCGGCGGACGCCACAGCCGGGAGGAGGAGCCCGAGGCGTACCGCTACCGGGGCGGGGCGTTCTACATGACCACCGCCGAGGCCGCCGACTTCTACGGATGGTCGTATTCGTGCCGTCTGCCGTCATCTTCGCAGCATCCGCTGCCTACCTCGTTGCAGGTGTCTCCGCTGGCCCTCGCCCTAATGCTCTGATTTAGCTAGGTTGCAATGTTAATTCGTTTATATCTGTATTCGACAAGTAGTGATTCCAGCTTCACCGCTACATAGAATTTCAAAAATTCATAAATCACCTCCCGTATTGGATACTGTGTTGCTGCGCAATGATGTTTTTAGTAGCCCATAAGCTAGATACGTTTGTTTGGATGTACAAATTACCACTCCAATATTCTGCTTTGCGCTATGAGCTTGGGTATGTTTTTATGATGCGGGGTTGCTCCAAATGGGCATCAAAAGTTGGTTTTTGTTGCGAAATACCTTTCGCTGGTGACATTACGTTAATAATATGAGTACACTTGCAAAACAAACGTTTTGGCTGCATTTTCTTCTTCAAACCGCGCTGTAGGGCTGCATCTGTTGTATTAAGGACATGATGAAATAAAATACGTGGATACAAGATTCTGTCTGGGATCTAAAACGAGAGCTAAAAGTTAGGATTGCAACATAAACGGATAGTCTAGTAAGATGTTTTAGCACCAGCGCAGAGCCACAGACCCTGCTATTACGTACTTTCGAAATTGTCCAAGCGGCCTGATAACAGTTAACAAGGCTATTGATACACTTCTTGATGAAAATGCTATTGTGGTCTGAATTGCTCCAAAAACTATGAAATAGGATGATGCAGTAAATTCGAAAGTAAGTTAACACATGATTTAGAAGGCTTCGTGGCATTACTTTTGTATAATCCGATTCTAACTATGGAACTTTTTCCAAAATCATGCTTGTTTTATTGATTTATTCACAGTAGCTGTTCTCAACCTTTATCACTGTTCCGTTTAGTATCTCAAATTGCATTGCTCAATCTTTTGAAGTCACATCCCTAGTAAACTCTAATATTTATAATCCTTCATTGTGCAATATATGCAGAGTCGAAGTTGTGGTAGCCTCTATCACTCTATAGGTTGTACCATACTTCTATGCTTCTTTGACAAGCTTTTTGGTTACAATCTCATGAGTTTTCTATTAATTTCATC
This sequence comes from Poa pratensis, assembly GCA_947311845.1. NCBI lineage: Eukaryota > Viridiplantae > Streptophyta > Magnoliopsida > Poales > Poaceae > Poa > Poa pratensis. The sequence continues at coordinate 3,172,762 of CAMZMU010000013.1, read as the reverse complement.
AGATTATTACAATGTGGTTATTGTATAGTTTCATATGCCTTTATTTTTAAGATCCTTTCCCGGTGTCCTAAAATGCATAAGCGCTAGGCGGGCGGCAGGTGGTACCTAAGTGGCCATTTTCTAGAGCTGGGGTATTCATACTCTGCCTGTATTGGATACTAATGTAAACTATAGTTGTATGGAGAGAGGCAACTAGTTATCTGACGGAGTTTCGAGTATAGGCTCTTATTTTTGTATAATTCATGTTTCCGACTGGTATTTCGAGCTTCAGGATTCTTAGTACCTCAAACTTATCAGGTTAGGGAACATTTATCAAATGAACACCAGATTTTACATTGGATAATATAAACAGTCAATTATGATCATTAGTAAGATCTGTGCTGCTGAGACTTTACACTAAAAGCTGATGACATTTAGACCTGATTATTTTTCCCTTTGCTCTCATGTTTTGTATACCTTCTAGTTTAAGAAGTAATTTGCAGTAAATTGTTACAAACTATATAAACTCCATGGCCTGAAAATTCTCTTGCGAGTGGTCTCATCTCCTGTGACTGAGGGAATATGTTTAGTAAATTATAAGTTCCAATTTTGATTACCACCAAATTGTTAATCTACCGATAGAGGTATGCGTACATATGCTTCACACAGTTTGGTTTTCTGAATAATATGACACATCCTTGCGATGTAACTATATTTATGCAGTTTGGTTGTAGCATATCCTCAATGGAAATATATCTATAGAACCTATAGAATTTTAATAAAATGTTGCGGTGGATTCTTAGATGTTCTGTTGTACTGTAACACGAGTATCTTTAGATGATTCATGTCGACATTTTTTTTTCAACTTGTGCATATTCCTTCAGTTTTCTCCTTAAACTAATACGTAATATTTTGGATTAGGGAATCTATCTTCTTTGTTATGTGTCCATTTTTCTCTGCACTCAAGTATAATTGTGCTTTCTTGTTCTTTAATATTAAATCAATATATGTACTTTCAGGAATATCTGTTGCATATGCTCCAAGAAGGCATCCGTTCATCTGCATTGTCGAGAATAACTTCTGTGCATCTAGAAGAGGTGAATTTAAGTTAACATAATCATCTTTCTTAGATATCTGTACAAGTGATATGTCTTGTCTCTTGCCTTCTTAGATGCTTAGTGGTAATTCAGAAGGTAAGAAGAGGCTTGAGTTATTCTATTCTGTTAGGTTTCTGTAAACTTGTATTTTGGTAACCCTTTTTTGGGTTGCTTCTTTACAGTGGTATTAAGCACACTTTAACTGGGGATAATCTATATCTCTTATCTTTATTTGCACCTACTAATTTTTGCTAATAGTTTGTATCAGTTACTCCATTGATTTGTAAATCCACTGGTTTCAGGAGACCAAGAGTAGCTTAAATGAACAGCCAAGCATGTATTGATACTAATCGCATTAAATGTCCTAAGAATGGGCTAAATCGGGAGCCAACTATTTTGGATGCCTGTCTCGTGAATCTGTTTTGGCATTAGATGGCCTGATTGTAAAAAATAATAACATGTCATGGCATAAGTTATAAATAGACATAATAACATATAGCTGATGCATTAGCTATTGTCTGCACTTCACTCTTTTTGCAATGCCAGTTATTAATATCAACCTGGAACTGCAGGTGGTGTGCGTTGCCTGGCTATACTGAATGCAGTTTGTGCCGTCATATTTGCTCTCATGGCAATAATCCTTGGATCAACGCTTCTAGCACTTGGAAGCAGTTGCTCTGTTCCTCTCTCTGGTGCTATGAAATTGCAGCCTGGGGCTTGGTAATCCTATATGGTGGCACAGCCTTCTTCTTGAGAAGGAAAGCGGCAGCTGTACTTGACGAGGGCGATTATGCTACCCACAGTGTGGGTCTTGAGATGCTGGAGAGCACAGTTGAAGTGACCCCAGAGATGCAGAGGCGTGTAAATGATGGCTTCAAAACATGGATGGGTTCATCTCTTCTATCCTCGGATGAGGAGGACGAAGCTTCGGATGACTATATAGAGCACAATGCTCCTAGCCCGAGAGCTTCGGTCCAACACAGGCAGGACAATGATTTAGAGAGCTGACTGATGTATAAACAGATGTACATAGTGTTACACTTGCTTGTTGAGGTTTGATGATGCTGTAAATGCTTGGCTCGGGTTCTACGGCTAGAAGCTTGTTATTTCGTTCTTTTTCCACTAGAGAGCAATGAAAAAGGGAGGTTAGTTAGCAAGTCAAAGTCCTTGTACAGGGCTTCTTCTTTATATCAAGTTTCAGCCATTTATCATTATCTGGGGATGCAACGGTGGCTCCATTTGTTGCTCATTGCTTCTCTTTACTTTTTTATAGTCAGCACGATGGAGGTGGAATCGATATTGCTTAAAGATAAGGTCAAGCAAATTGTGTTACTGTGTACAGGCCTGAGCTGGCCATCGTTTTCCCACAATTGTCATGACTCAAGTTATGCATCGTTTCTATAGTTTTGTTCACTCCACTTACGTGAGACGTTACATGTGTGTGCTGTGACTGCAACCATCGTTTTGTTGGAGAAGTACTGCCTGATTCTGATTAATGTACAATTTAACTAGGCAGGGAATATGCATTCAAATAGAGGACCCAAGACCAGAAAAGATTAGCTTAAATCAAATCAATACAATGTGTTTGCCCGCCTGGTAGTAAGTCGCATACATATGCCCCAGAGTTTAGTCTCTCCTCTTCCGGAGAGTCATTCAGAACACTCCCTCCGTTCTAAATTAATTGACTTGCTTTTGTCTAAATATAGATGTATCTATACTTGTTATGTGTCTAGATACATCCGTGTGTAAGCAAGTGTGTTCAATTAAATCCGAACGGAGGGAGTACGTACTCCCTCTGTCCAAAAATAAGTATCTCAAATTTGTTTAAAAGTGGAGGTATCTAGACATGTTCATGTATAGATACATCCACTTTTTGTCAAACTTGAGACACTTATATTTGGATGGAGGGAGTACAAAAAATACATAGTACTGTACTAGTTTGTGTGTGTGTGAAAATCAGTAGCTACGTACTCCCTCCGTTCACAAATACTTGACTCCTAACTAAGTGTATCTAGATAAGAAACACATCTAGATACACTACTTTAGAGTCAAGTATTTCAGAACGGAGGGAGTACAACAGCAACCCCAGCAAGCAGGTTCTTGCATGTCGGACAGAGAGCAAATGAAGAAGAAAAAAGGTGCAGCTGATCAGATTGTTCGTTCTTTTTTCCTTTTCCCATTGTCTAGAATTATAATCAGTCTATATGAGAGGGGAAGAAGGAGGCTGATCGGATCGAGCTGATGATGATCTCTGCACTCCACTGTCGTACGCAGCATGTGTGTGTGCCTCAGATATGTACATAATCGATCATGCCATGTTGGATCCTTGGATCGATCGGTCTCCGTTTTTGCTCTTCCTCTCAGTGGCGCGCGGAGGGGCTCCTCATGCCGCCGGCGGCGAGGCTGTCGACGTAGGAGAACTTCTTGGCGCGAGGCTTGGCGCCTTCTTGAGCAGCATGGCCTCGCCGGCCTCGTCCAGCGTGCCCTCCTCCTTCTTCCTCATCAGCTCGTCCTGGTCGAAGTGCCACCCCATGAAGTCGTAGAGCGTCATGGACGCCGGCGCCTCGTTGAGCTCTCCCTCCTCCCTGGCGTCCAGCTTCCTCGGCGCGTTCAGCTCCATCTGCCGCCGCGCCGCCTCGCTCGCCGTCAGGTTCGTCGCGGCCGCGTCCGCGCCCAGCACGTCCTCGATCCTCGACATCACGCTGTACGCCAGGCTCTCCAGCACGCGCGAGTAGCTCTCCAGGAGCGCGTACCCAACATCCTGAATGATGATCCATTTATGTAAGCATCATGAATTCGTTCTCAACGACGACACAAATTAATCCAAGTATTGATAAGAAAACGAACCCTGTTGTACTGGATCTTGGAGATGTCGAGCTGCGACTGCGGCGTGCCGGGGAACTGGAGCTTGAGGAGGTGGAGGATGGTTTCGGCGCGCTCCTCGAACTGCTCGCGCTTCTCGAAGCTGATGATGGAACCCCAAGAGGACTTGGTGTCCTTGGTCTGCATCTTGCGCTTCCAGATGATGGTGGAGGCCTCGATGCGGTTCTTGAGGTCCAGCACCTTGTGCTCCGTCGACAGGTCCATGCCTTCCAGGAACTCCAGCGGGTCGAACTCCTCGTCCGTGATGCTCCGGTAGATGGCGTCGCCGAGGCTCGTCTTGCCCTTCTTGGGAGCGACTCGATGTAGATCTCGGGGATGTCCATCTCCACCAGCACCTGCGCGTTGATGGCCATGGCCGCCTTCAGCACCTGGTTCACGCACTCCTTCTGGTACTGCAGCCACTTGCGTGTCACCTCCGACAGACCCTCCGCCGGCACCTTCACCGTCGGCATCCACCACTTGTCGTCGTCGCGCTTGTTATCGCCGCCCTTCTCGTACCAGAACTCGGTCTGGTCCACGAAGTTGTCCATGTAACCCTGAAAACCCATCACCAAACATGTTACTCAGAAGTTCCAGAGATTAAGTTTTGTACGTAGCACGCAGCACTCACGATGAGCATGGCGTCGAGCTTGCGTAGCGCAGGGATGTTCATCTGCAGGTCGCGGCGCTGCGACGTCGACATGATCTGCCAAGGATCGACATGATACGATTACGCACAATTCAGTGGAGACAAAGGAGAGAGAGCAGGATCCAGATTGTTACATCCATTGTGGTGCCGTTCTCGGCGGTCTGCCGCGTCGGGACGAACTCAACGATGTGGTCGTGACGGAAAGCAGCCAGCCGACCTCTTTTTTCCACCGCTCCTTGGTGTCCGGAGCCATCGGCTCCAGCTTGCGGTGCTCGCCGAAGACGGACGCTGCTAGGTTGGTCGTGGCGTTCGACAGCGCCAGCGCGGACGACACGCCTTTTCCGGTGCCGGACATGTCCTCTCCAAGCAGGAGCTTGGCAAACTTCTCCTTCATGATGTCCAAATCTAACCAAACAAAACATAACAAGAATGATTAACCAATACTATGCTATGCATGAACAAAATTTCAAAATCAACGTCATGAATGATGACGATCTAGTAATGTTACCCGAGGGTGGTCCGTGGCGTGCGAGACGGGAGCGAGGCGGCGCCCGGCCATTAGACATCGCGGGCTCGTTCATCTCCGCGTCGCTGTCTGTGCTGCTGCCGCTGTCCTGTTGCCGCTGCGAGCTGCTCTTGTCAAGGCTGTGCCGCCGGAGGAACCGCACCATCACCCAGCCCACCGCCTCGAGCTTGACGCGCAAGGCGTGGGCGCGTTGGACCCGGGGGTCGTGCACCGCCGCGGCTTCCCGGAAGCTGGAGCAGCAGCAACGCCGCCGCCGTGACGAACACCAAGATCAACGACGGCAGCAGACAAACACAGAGAACCCAAAGCCCCCACCAACGACAGCGCTCGTCGATCGATCTCCAACCAGACCGAGCAGGAACAAAACAACAGAAAGCAGCAAAGAGTCAAGAAACAATGGAGAGGGGCGACGACATGTCGCGCACTACTACTACTGCTACGGCCGGCATTGTACGTGGCGGAGGGAGGGGAGGAGGCGGATCCGGCCCCCGGAAAATTAAAAAAGGGGCGCGGCCAAGGTCGCGCGGCTCCTGCCTAATTTAAGCAGAGGCAGGGCTGGGCGCGAACGTGGGGTGCATGTCGACGGGGGTGGAGGGCAGGGGGGAGACGACGATTAAATCCTTGGCGTGCGCCGTCAAGTTTCTCCTCCGGGTGGCCGGCGTTGCGTTGCCTTGTTTAGAGAAACCCCCGGGAAACGCGCAGGAGAATGCTCCCGCCCACTCCTTCCTTGCATTGCTCCGGCCGGGGATAGATAGATTGATTTGCTGAGCTGGTGCCGGCCATCTCGAGCGGCTTCTTCGAGTCAACGGAAGGATATGCTCCGGAGGAAATCTTGGTCGTCCCGTTGTCAGCCTGACAAATAGGGAAATGCTGCAAATGAATGATGCCATCCCAAGTGAGGTGGTCAAAGAAAAAGGTGTTTTGGGATAATGAATCTGTCAAATGAAGACGACCCCTTAAATCGTGATAACGTACTTTACTTGTGTTCGGAGTTTTATTCGGAGACTTAACAAAAAAACACCATACAAAATTTAAGCAGAATTCTGGAGATGAAATTGTCTAAGCATACCGCAAACGACAAATACGCCGAGTGCCAAGAAGTGTGCAGAGTGTGTGTTCACGCACACTCGGCAACTATACCCCTGAACAGAATGTCAGGGAAATACACTCGGTATAATAAGATGTTTGTTCGCAACCGAATCCATTGTCGCGATACCCGAGCTCTACCGCCGTCGCCAAGCCGCCACCAGACACGCTGAACACCCCACTGTCGCGAGAAGGAGGGTTGAGAGTAAGAGAGGCATCCCCCGAGAAACTTCGAAAAGTCGTCGAAGTGATGGATGTACTTCAGAACTCTACAGAGGCAACAACGAGATCTAAAATCCGGAAAAAGCCTGATTGTTTGGAACCGGTTGCCTGTCCTTGGGTTTATGCGGATCTAACCTCCAAGCTTCATTCTTGAATATCACCGCCGAGAGATTATAGTATGTAATACCACTTGTCAGCCTGACGAATAGGAAAATGCTGCAAATGGATGATGCCATTCTCAAGTGAGGTGGTCAAACTTAATTTTTTTTCTTTCCAAAGAAAAAGGTGTTTTGAGATAATGAATTTGTCACATGAAGACGACACCTTAAATCGTGATAACTTACTTTACTTGTGTTCGGAGTTTTATTTGGAGACTTAACAAAAAAAAACACCATAAAATTTAAGGAGAAAATCCTTAAGATGAAATAGTCTAGGCATTACGGCAAACGACAAATACGCCGAGTGCCAAGAAGTGTGCACAGTGTGTTTTCACGCACACTCGGGCAACTAAACCCTTGAACAGAATGTCAGGGAAATACACTCGGTATAATAAAATATTTGTTCGCAATCGAATCCATTGTCTCGATACCCGAGCTCTACCGCGGTTGCCATGCCGCCACCAGACACGCTCAACACCCCACCGCCGCAAGAAGGGAGGGTTGAGAGTAAGAAAGGCATCCCCCGAGAAACTTCGAAAAGTCGTCGAAGTGATGGATGTACTTCAGAACTCTACAAACGCAACAACGAGATCTAAAATTCGGAAAAAGCCTGAGTGTTTGGCACCGGTTGCCTGTCCTTGGGTTTATGCGGATCTAACCTCCAAGCTTCATTCTTGAATATCACTGCCGAGACCGTCTGTGATACCACTTGTCAGGTCCTGGATGGATCTTAAGAAGGATTCACACAATAATGGAATCAAGAGGCAAACTGAGGTCAACTAGGGTTTAGGAGAACCGATGTATTCGTATCTGTAAGTGTTTGTTGCTTGAAACAATTCAAAGATTAACGATAACAAAGTGACAGGAGCAGTAATTACCGCAAATGATAGTAATCAGTTGGTGGAATAATCGTAGCCGTCGAGCGAAGAGTAAGTCCGTGAGCGAGGATAGTGATGTGGGTTGGTCCCGATTTTCACGGATTTGTGCGGAGGGAAAGATGAACACGAAAAACACGCGAAGAACGAAGAACACAAAAGAGGGGAAAATCAACACACAAGGAAAATAGCAAGTAGCAACCCGACAAGACTCGATTGGTAACAAATCCCCGTGGGCAGCCCCCAATCCTCCTCTCCCAAGCACACCTTACTCTTAGGATTGTTTGTCCAACTGGTCAATCCAACCAATCCAATCTAGCCACTCACAGAGGGAAGATTAGCAAGTAATTGCAACTACAAGCGGAGCCTTGGTATCCACGCAGGGATCTTCTCCTCAAGAGGAGGCCTTGGTTCATCTCCACATGTGGAGACCTTGATTCATCTCCATAGGAGGAAAGAGACACTTTGAGAAGAAGGAGCAAGGCTCTACTTTAGTTCTCAAATCATAGTCTAACCCTACATCTTGATGGAGAGCTCCTATTTATAGTCCAAAGTCAAAGGGGAACGAGGTAGGTGGGGTAGGTGAGGATTACAAGGTTCACAGGCCTGAACTGTGCCCGCAGCAGCGGTAGTACCGCTGGTCAGGCGGCGGCAGTACCGCTGGTGCGGGCTTGGAATTGGCTCGCTCCACCTCAGCGGTAGTACCGCCCGCCAGCGGTAGTACCGCTACTGCGCGCCGAAGCCGATTTATGCGGAAGTGGCGGCGGTAGTACCGCCGGTGCGGATCTGACGCTCCACCTCGGCGGTAGTACCGGCGGCTCGGCGGTAGTACCGCTGATGGCGCCGAAGTCCATTTTATGCGGAAGTGGCGGCGGTAGTTCCGGCGAGGCGGGAGCTTCGGTGACGGGGCGGTAGTACCGCTGGGAATCCGGCGGTAGTACCGCTTCTTGCAGTTTCTTCTCTTCTTCCTCTTTCTCTTGTCCATCTTCTCGTCCGTCTTCTCGTCCAACCTCGACACGTCCTTGGTGATCTTCATGAGGGTCATACCTGAGGATACACAAAGTGGTAGAATGAAGTAGCATGCCATCCAAAGGAGTGTCGAAATCACACATAGAGAGGAGTGAGTTCACCTTATCATGAAGTGCCTTGACTCTTGCTCTTGTCATTGGTCCACTTGATGTAGGAGCCGTAGGTTGGGCTACATCATCTCCCCCCCTTGGAAAAGAGTCGTCCTCGACTCTTGGTCATCCTCATCGCTTGATGTTCCAAGGTATGGCGATAGGTCGGCGACGTTGAAGGTGTCATGGACCAAGTGTTTGGTGTGGGAGATGTCGATCTTGTAGGCATTGTCGTTGATGCGCTTGATAACCTTGAAAGGTCCATCTCCACGAGGGTGAAGCTTGGACTTCCTTGCATCCGGAAAGCGATCTTTGCGAAGGTGTAGCCACACAAGGTCTCCTTCTTCAAATATCATGGCGCGCTTGTGTTTGTTCATCTTCGTAGCATGGTCTTTGTTGTGCTTCTCAAGTAGTTCTTGTTTCCTCATGGAGCTTCTTCATGTAAGCGGCTCGCTTGTCGAAGTCCATGTTAACTTGCTCACGGAGTGGAAGTGGTAGCATGTCGAGCGCGGTGTAGGGGTTGGAGCCATAGACGATCGAAGGGTGTTCTCTTTGTTGCGCGATGTAGTGCTCGATTGTAGGCGAACTCGGCGTGTGGGATGCACTCTTCCCAATTCTTCAAGTTAGGCTTGATCAACACACGAAGGAGTGGATAGGCTTCGGTTCACCACTTCGGTTTGGCCATCGGTTTGAGGGTGGTATGCGGTGGAGAATAGTTGCTTGATTCCCATCTTGGCCATCAAAGTCTTCCAAAAATAGCTCACGAACTTGTGTCACGATCCGACACAATGGTCTTTGGCACCCATGAAGACGGACGATTTCCCTGAAAAACAAAGTAGCAATGTGTGAAGCATCGTCGCTCTTGTTGCAAGGTATAAAGTGTGCCATTTTAGAGAAGCGATCAATGACGACAAAGATGGAATCCTTGTTTGTTTTAGTGCGTGGGAGTCCTAAGACAAAATCCATAGCTATATCGGACCATGGGTGATGTGGAATAGGCAAAGGTGTATATAACCATGAGAGTTTAGAGTAGACTTAGCTTTGAGACATGTAGAACATCGTCGAACTAGGCGTTCCACATCACGCTTCATTCTGGCCAATAGTAGTTGGTGGCGAGCATGGCGTAGGTCTTGTCGCGGCCAAAGTGACCCATGAGTGTCCTCCATGAGATTCCTTCAAAAGGACCAAACGAAGCGAAGACTCGGGTATACATAGTTTGTTAGCCTTAAACAAGAAACCTTTGTGCAAATAGAAATCACCAATTCCTTTGTGCTCCGAACATTGAGCGAAAATGTCTCCAAAGAAAGCATCGGTAGCATACAACTCTTTAATCTCATCCAAACCCAAGACACTAATGTCAAGACGTGTAAGTAGGTTGGCCTTGCGGGATAGAGCATCCGCGACCACATTGTCTTTACCTTTCTTGTATTTGATTACAAAGTGAAAGACTCAATGAACTCAACCCACTTAGCATGTCTTTTGTTCAAATTTGTTTGACTTTTCAAATATTTCAAGGATTCATGGTCGGAATGAATGACAAATTCCTTAGGACGAAGGTAATGTTGCCACACATCCAAAACACGAACCAAAGCAAATAACTCTTTGTCATAAATGGGGTAATTCAAGCGAGCTCCATCTAGTTTCTCACTATGGTATGCGATGGGTCTACCATTTTGCATAAGCACTCCACCAATGCCCAATCCACTTGCATCGCATTCAATCTCAAATGTCTTAGAGAAATCCGGAAGGGCAAGGAGTGGTGCTTCGGTTAATAACCGTTTGAGCTCATTGAAAGCAAAATCATGTGCATTGCCCCAAATGAAAGGTACATTCTTCTTTGTAAGTTCATGGAGGGGGCAAGCAATTGTGGAAAAATCCTTGATGAAACGGCGGTAAAATCCGGCAAAACCAAGAAAACGTCTCAACTCCTCAAGTGATCGGAAAAGGCCAAGTCCGAATTGCTTGTATCTTTGCTTCATCACTTCGACTCCATCCGAAGAAACAACAAAACCCAAGAAAACAAGTTTGTTGGTGGCAAAAGTGCACTTAGAAAGATTTGCATAAAGCTTTTCATTGCGAAGAACCAACAAAACTTGAGCAACATGAGAAGTGTGCTCTTCCAAAGATTTGCTATAGATAAGGATGTCGTCAAAGTATACCACAACAAATTTCCAATGAAAGGACGCAAAACATGATTCATGAGACGCATAAAGTAGAAGGTGCATTGGAAAGACCAAATGGCATGACGAGCCACTCATAAAGACCAAGCTTGTTTTAAATGCGGTCTTCCATTCATCACCTTCACACATGCGTATTTGGTGATATCCACTTTTAAGATCAATTTTGGAGAATATAGCGGAACCACAAAGCTCATCAGCATATCATCAAGTCGAGGGATAGGATGGCGATACCGAACGGTGGCGTTGATGGGGCGACAATCCATGCAAAGGCGAAGAGTGTTGTCGTGCTTGGGTACCAAGATGACGGGCACGGCACAGGACTCAAGCTCTCGCGGATATGTCCCATGGCAAGAAGTTCTTGTATTTGCCGCTCGATCTCCTTTTTCTTCGGGGTTGGTGCGGTAAGGAGCGCGGTTTGGTAGCGGTGCGCCGGGAACAAGGTCGATGCGGTGCTCGATTCCGCGTAGAGGAGGTAGTCCCGGTGGCACTCTTGAGGGAAACATCTTCAAAGTCCTTCAAAAGAGACAACAAAGAAGGAGGAAGGTTTGTGAAAGTGTTAGTCATAGAAACTTCACCCTTGCATATGAGCACATAGTGAGGGTGGATGGGTTCTCTCTCAACTCCCTCATCTCTCTCTTTGTGGCAAATAGTGTAAGTTTTGTGGGAACTCTCTTTGAAGTGTCACACTCATTTGGCTTGTGGCTCTCACTCACTTTATGGTGGGTCTCTCGCTCACCACTCATCTCACTAGACGAACGATCTTGTTGTGCCCTTGCAATAGTCTTGGCGTTGTCGGCGATGACTTGACTTGGTGTCATGGGACGAAGGACGAAGGTCTTGTCGTTGTTCTTGAAGCTATAGTAGTTTGTCCTTCCATCATGCATAGCACCCTTGTCAAATTGCCATGGACGCCCAAGGAGTAAGTGACAAACGTTCATAGGCACAACATCACAATCAACCGTATCTTCATAGGCTCCAATCTTGAAGGACACTTGCACCATGTGTTGAATCTTGACGGCTCCGGTATCACTCAACCATTGCACATGGTAGGATGTGGGTGCTTCTTGAACTTCAAGTTGAGCTTATCACAAAGTTCTTTGCTCGCTAGGTTGTGGCAACTTCCACCATCTATGATGACCTTGATGGACTTTCCATTGATTCCCGCTCTTGTGAAACAAGTTGCATCTTTGGTCTTCTTCCACTTGAACATTGGTGGTTAAGCTCTTGCCACAACCAAGGAAGGGTTGTTGTCGCCATCACAATATCACTTTCTTCTTCTTGAGCACTTTGCATTGTGGCGACCTTGTTCAAAGCATTGTACTCATCTTCACTCATAGATTCATACTCTCCCATGTCATTGATGATCATGACCTTCTTGTTGGTGCACTCAAAAGATTTGTGCCCTTGTCCGCCGCACTTGTAGCATTGCAAAGTCTTGTGCCGGACGAAGATCCTTGAGGCGCCTTGGAGAGGGAGGTACTTTCTTGAAAGGTTGAGGCGCTTGAGGTGTCGAGTAGAGACTCTTGGAGGACCTCGAGTGTTCGCTTGAGGAAGAGCTTGTGAAGGTGTAGGAGTTGACGAAGAAGGCTTGTTGGCGTAGAATGCCTTTGTCTTGAGGTATTTGAGCTCTTCAAGCACGTGGCGCTCGGCCTTGGAAGCTTGATGTACTAGCTCAACCAAAGAGGCATATGGTTGGAACTCCACGATCTTCTTGATGGATAGTTGAGGCCATTCATGAAACGAGCCATGGATTGCTCTTCGTACTCGTTGACATTGGCTCTCATCATGGAGATTTCCATCCTTGTAGTACTCATCAACCGACTTCAAACCTTGCTTCAACTCTTGCAACTTCTTGTATAAGTCTCTAGTGTAATGGCTTGGCACGAAGCGCTTGTACATGTTTCTTTCATTTCAACCCAAGTGTCAATTGGTTGTTGGTGGTTAGCGACGCGAGCATCTTGTAGTTGTTCCCACCACAAGAGGGCATACTCTTCAAACTCCATCGAGGCTAAGGCAACCTTCTTGTTGTCGGAGAAGCGTTGCACGGAAGATCTTGTCAACCTTGAGTACCCATGAGAAGTAAGCTTCCGGATCACTTGTGCCGTAGAACTTGGGTATGTCAAAGCGGACGTTGGTCAAGTCATCATAGTCGTCACGTGGCCACCACGTGGGAATGCACGTCCACGTCTCCTTCGTTGAGTCCATCACCATTGTGTTGGCTTGACTCGTTATCACTTGACTCGGAACGTTGGTGTTGGTGACGATCATGAGGAAGCTCTTGACGAGGCGCATGTTGAGGAGGTAGCTCTTGTTGAGGAACGGGTTGTTCGACATTGTTCGCATTGTCATGGTTTTGATGACGTGGCCTTGGAGGATGACGAGGGTGACGTCCTTGTTCACCAAAGTCATTCGCACCCGGAACGCCATTGTCATTAGCCAATGGGTCATGACGATCACGTTGTTGCGGTGGTGGTGATGGTATGCGTTCACGACGATCATCATTTTGGTGAGGTTGTTCTTGATGCGCATTGGCATTGTTCGCGTGAAGATCATGTGGTTGTTCAACGTAGGAGGAGGTCGTTCATGGGCGTGCGCCTTGGATCATGTTGACGTTCTTGTCGAGGTTCATGACGTCCATGACGTGCTTGTGTCGACCTTGAGGTGCTTCTTGTACGGCTTGAGTGTGAAGAAGCTCGTTGTCGCGCAAGGTTGTTGATAGCTTCGGTCAACCGCTCCATATTTGCTTCTTGAGCTGCATGCGTCGTTGAAGGTGTTTCTTGATTTTGAAGACGGCGCTCGTAGCGTCCTAGTTATCACGAAGAAAGTGTCGCATGCCAACAAGCTCCGATTGTGTGACATAGCCATGATCACCGCGAACTCCACCATGGATTTCCTTCCGAGCTTGAGCTTCCGTTTGTACTTCCCCTAAACATTTTCTCAAGATCAAGTGAGATGTGGTAAGGAAAAACCAAGACAAACTATATCCCAAGTATAATGTGGCTTGAGAGGAGAGTATCCGGTTCTAACACCCAACACACACACTTATGAGGATAAGAAACAAGCAAACCCGCGACAAGTATATTGTCAAAGGTAGAGAAAATCCACAATGATCAAATTACCAAAGAAACTCCAACCACAAATGATGAAGAAACACACACAAAAGCGAATAATGGGGTTGGGCGACCAAAGGGCGAGCACTCGAAGATAGACAACCTAACGAAGACTACGTGCTCAAATGTCACCCAACACAAGAAGGACGCTAGCTCAATTGCTTTTTGTGGGCAACGGATTTGCACAAGAGTTAACACTCACACTCACTTTGGCGGTCTTAGCTTTGTCGCAACCTACAAGAGATGAACTTGGCACCACTTGATTCTTTTCTTTTCTTTTTTTTTTTGATTTTTGCTTTTTGACGATGATTCCTTCTCTTTTGCTAGTGCCAAGCTCTCTAACGATACACACTCGCCAATACTTGAAGACAAACACTCAACACGTGCAATGCCTCGCAATATCACCGAGCTAGTCCATAGGTCAAGGTACACGAAAGGAAGAAGGGCTCACAACGGATTATGATGGTGGGGGAATGTCGAGTCCTTGGTGGCGTCGTCGCTTGGCGTTGATGATGCGTTGCTGCGGAAGCTTGTCGATGTTGTAGACGTAGGGCACACCAAGAAGGACTCAAACCAAAGAGGAAATGCCAAAACGAACCGAGGAAAAGAAAAATTTCTGAAAAATTGACCCTGGCGGTAGTACCGCTCCGCCCGGTAGTACCGCTGCGGCGGTAGTACCGCTCCCTGGGGATCTGATTTTTCTCTCGCGAATTGGCGAAATTGGGCTCGAAAATCCTCGAATTCGCGGGAAATTGGCAAAATTGGGCTAGGAACGCAAACAAGGTGGAGGGGGTCCTAAAGCAACAGATCCATGGACAAAAACTACCAAAAACGCAACGAATCGACAGATCGGCTCGAATCAAGGAAGGCTATTTTTGGTGGAAATTTTCGAATTTCTCAAAAACAAAGAAAAATTTGGTGGATTTTGGTGGAAACACAAATCAATCCGTGTCAACCTAGAGCTCTGATACCATATGATGTGGGTTGGTCCCGATTTTCACGGATTTGTGCGGAGGGAAAGATGAACACACGCGAAGAACGAAGAACACAAAAGAGGGGAAAATCAACACACAAGGAAATAGCAAGTAGCAACCGGCAAGACTCGATTGGTAACAAATCCCCGTGGGCAGCCCCCAATCCTCCTCTCCCAAGCACACCTTACTCTTAGAATTGTTTGTCCAATGGTCAATCCAACCAATCCAATCTAGCCACTCACAAAGGGAAGATTAGCAAGTAATCGCAACTACAAGCGGAGCCTTGGTATCCACGCAGGGATCTTCTCCTCAAGAGGAGGCCTTGGTTCATCTCCACATGTGGAGGCCTTGATTCATCTCCATAGGAGGAAAGATACACTTTGAGAAGAAGGAGCAAGGCTCTACTTTAGTTCTCAAATCATAGTCTAACCCTAGATCTTGATGGAGAGCTCCTATTTATAGTCCAAAGTCAAAGGGGAACGAGGTAGGTGGGGTAGGTGAGGATTACAAGGTTCACAGGCCTGAACTGTGCCCGCAGCAGCGGTAGTACCGCTGGTGCGGGCTTGGAATTGGCTCGCTCCACCTCGGCGGTAGTACCGCCTGCCTGCGGTAGTACCGCTACTGCGCGCCGAAGCCGATTTATGCGGAAGTGGCGGCGGTAGTACCGTCGGTGCGGATCTGACGCTCCACCTCGGCGGTAGTACCGGCGGCTCGGCGGTAGTACCGCTGATGGCGCCCGAAGTCCATTTATGCGGAAGTGGCGGCGGTAGTTCCGGCGAGGCGGGAGCTTCGGTGACGGGGCGGTAGTACCGCTGGGAATCCGGCGGTAGTACCGCTTCTTGCAGTTTCTTCTCTTCTTCCTCTTTCTCTTGTCCATCTTCTCGTCCGTCTTCTTGTCCAACCTCGACACGTCCTTGGTGATCTTCATGAGGGTCATACCTGAGGATACACAAAGTGGTAGAATGAAGTAGCATGCCATCCAAAGGAGTGTCGAAATCACACATAGAGAGGAGTGAGTTCACCTTATCATGAAGTGCCTTGACTCTTGCTCTTGTCATTGGTCCACTTGATGTAGGAGCCGTAGGTTGGGCTACATCATCTCCCCTCCCTTGGAAAAGAGTCGTCCTCGACTCTTGGTCACTCTCATCGCTTGATGTTCCAAGGTATGGCGATAGGTCGGCGACGTTGAAGGTGTCATGGACCAAGTGTTTGGTGTGGGAGATGTCGATCTTGTAGGCATTGTCGTTGATGCACTTGAGAACCTTGAAAGGTCCATCTCCATGAGGGTGAAGCTTGGACTTCCTTGCATCCGGAAAGCGATCTTTGCGAAGGTGTAGCCACACAAGGTCTCCTTCTTCAAATATCATGGCGCGCTTGTGTTTGTTCATCTTCGTAGAATGGTCTTTGTTGTGCTTCTCAAGCGTAGTTCTTGTTTCTTCATGGAGCTTCTTCATGTACGCGGCTCGCTTGTCGAAGTCCATGTTGACTTGCTCACGGAGTGGAAGTGGAAGCATGTCTAGCGCGGTGTAGGGGTTGGAGCCATACGACCTCGAAGGGTGTTCTCTTTATTGCGCGATGTAGTGCTCGATTGTAGGCGAACTCGGCGTGTGGGATGCACTCTTCCCAATTCTTCAAGTTGGGCTTGATCAACACACGAAGGAGTGTGGATAGGCTTCGGTTCACCACTTCGGTTTGGCCATCGGTTTGAGGGTGGTTTGCGGTGGAGAATAGTTGCTTGATTCCCATCTTGGCCATCAAAGTCTTCCAAAAATAGCTCACGAACTTGACGTCACGATCCGACACAATGGTCTTTGGCACGCCATGAAGACGGACGATTTCCCTGAAAAACAAAGTAGCAATATGTGAAGCATCGTCGGTCTTGTTGCATGGTATGAAGTGTGCCATCTTAGAGAATCTATCAATGACGACAAGATGGAATCCTAGTTTGTTTTTGTGCGTGGGAGTCCTAGGACAAAATCCATAGCTATATCGGACATGGGTGGTGTGGAATAGGCAAAGGTGTATATAAGCCATGAGAGTTTAGAGTAGACTTAGCTTTGAGACATGTAGAACATCGTCGAACTAGGCGTTCCACATCATGCTTCATTCTTGGCCAATAGTAGGTGGTGGCGAGCATGGCGTAGGTCTTGTCGTGGCCAAAATGACCCATGAGTGTTCCTCCATGAGATTTCTTCAAAAGGACCAAACGAAGCGAAGACTCGGGTATGAATAGTTTGTTAGCCTTAAACAAGAAACCTTGGTGCAAATAGAAATCACCAATTCCTTTGTGCTCCGAACATTGAGCGAAAATGTCTCCAAAGAAAGCATCGGTAGCATACAACTCCTTTATCTCATCCAAACCCAAGACACTAATGTCAAGACGTGTAAGTAGGTTGGCTTTGCGGGATAGAGCATCCGTGACCACATTGTCTTTACCTTTCTTGTATTTGATTACAAAGGTAAAAGACTCAATGAATTCAACCCACTTAGCATGTCTTTTGTTCAAATTTGTTTGACTTTTCAAATATTTCAAGGATTCATGGTCCGAATGAATGACAAATTCCTTAGGACGAATGTAATGTTGCCACACATCCAAAACACGAACCAAAGCAAATAACTCTTTGTCATAAATTGGGTAATTCAAGCGAGCTCCATCTAGTTTCTCACTATGGTATGCGATGGGTCTACCATTTTGCATAAGCACTCCACCAATGCCCAATCCACTTGCATCGCATTCAATCTCAAATGTTTTAGAGAAATCCGGAAGGGCAAGGAGTGGTGCTCCGGTTAATAACCGTTTGAGCTCATTGAAAGCAAAATCATGTGCGTTGCCCCAAAGGAAAGGTACATTTTCTTTGTAAGTTCATGGAGGGGCAAGCAATTGTGGAAAAATCCTTGATGAAACGGCGGTAAAATCCGGCAAAACCAAGAAAACGTCTCAACTCCTCAAGTGACATCGGAAAAGGCCAAGTCCGAATTGCTTCTATCTTTGCTTCATCGACTTCGACTCCATCCGAAGAAACAACAAAACCCAAGAAAACAGGTTTGTTGGTGGCAAAAGTGCACTTAGAAAGATTTGCATAAAGCTTTTCATTGCGAAGAACCAACAAAACTTGAGCAACATGAGAAGTGGGCTCTTCCAAAGATTTGCTATAGATAAGGATGTCGTCAAAGTATACCACAACAAACTTCCCAATGAAAGGACGCAAAACATGATTCATGAGACGCATAAAAGTAGAAGGTGCATTGGAAAGACCAAATGGCATGACGAGCCACTCATAAAGACCAAGCTTTGTTTTAAATGCGGTCTTCCATTCATCACCTCCACACATTCTTATTTGGTGATATCCACTTTTAAGATCAATTTTGGAGAATATAGCGGAACCACAAAGCTCATCAAGCATGTCATCAAGTCGAGGGATAGGATGGCGATACCGAACGGTTATGGCGTTTATGGGGCGACAATCCATGCAAAGGCGAAGAGTGTTGTCGTGCTTGGGTACCAAGATGGCGGGCACGGCACATGGACTCAAGCTCTCGCGGATATGTCCCATGGCAAGAAGTTCTTGTATTTGCCGCTCGATCTCCTTTCTCTCTTCGGGGTTGGTGCGGTAAGGAGCGCGGTTTGGTAGAAGTGTTGTCGTGCTTGGGTACAAGATGACGGGCACGGCACATGGACTCAAGCTCTCGCGGATATGTCCCATGGCAAGAAGTTCTTGTATTTGCCGCTCGATCTCCTTTCTCTCTTCGGGGTTGGTGCGGTAAGGAGCGCGGTTTGGTAGCGGTGCGCCGGGAACAAGGTCGATGCGGTGCTCAATTCCGCGTAGTGGAGGTAGTCCCGGTGGCACATCTTGAGGGAAAACATCTTCAAAGTCCTTCAAAAGAGACAACAAAGAAGGAGAAAGGTTTGTGAAAGTGTTAGTCATAGAAACTTCACCCTTACATATGAGCACATAGTGGAGGGTGGATGGGTTCTCTCTCAACTCCCTTATCACTCTTTTTGGTGGCACATAGTGTAAGTTTTGTGGGAACTCTCTTTGAAGTGTCACACTCATTTGGCTTGTGGCTCTCACTCACTTTATGGTGGGTCTCTCGCTCACCACTCATCTCACTTGACGAACGATCGTGTTGTGTCCTTGCAATAGTCTTGGCGTTGTCGGCGATGACTTGACTTGGTGTCATGGGACGAAGGACGAAGGTCTTGTCGTTGTTCTTGAAGCTATAGTAATTAGTCCTTCCATCATGCATAGCACCTTGTCAAATTGCCATGGACGCCCAAGGAGTAAGTGACAAACGTTCATAGGCACAACATCACAATCAACCGTATCTTCATAAGCTCCGATCTTGAAGGACACTTGCACCATGTGTTGAATCTTGACAGCTCCGGTATCACTCAACCATTGCACATGGTAGGGATGTGGGTGCTTCTTGAACTTCAAGTTGATCTTATCACAAAGTTCTTTGCTCGCTAGGTTGTGGCAACTTCCACCATCTATGATGACCTTGATGGACTTGCCATTGATTCCCGCTCTAGTGTGAAACAAGTTGCATCTTTGGTATTCTTCCACTTGAATATTGGTGGTTAAAGCTCTTGCCACAACCAAGGAAGGGTTGTTGTCGTCATCACAATATGTCTCATTTTCCTCTTCTTGAGCACTTTGCATTGTGGCGACCTTGTTCAAAGCATTGTACTCATCTTCACTCATAGATTCATACTCTCCCATGTCATTGATGATCATGACCTTCTTGTTGGTGCACTCAAAAGATTTGTGCCCTTGTCCGCCACACTTGTAGCATTGCAAGAGTCTTGTGCCAGACGAGATCCTTGAGGCGCCTTGGAGGAGGGAGGTACTTTCTTGAAAGGTTGAGGCGCTTGAGGTGTCGATGTAGAGACTCGTGGAGTACCTCGAGTGTTCGCTTGAGGAAGAGCTTGTGAAGGTGTAGGAGTTGACGAAGAAGGCTTGTTGGCGTAGAATGCCTTTGTCTTGAGGTATTTGAGCTCTTCAAGGATGTGGCGTTCGGCCTTGGAAGCTTGATGTACTAGCTCAACCAAAGAGGCATATGGTTGGAACTCCACGATCTTCTTGATTGGATAGTTGAGGCCATTCATGAAACGAGCCATGGATTGCTCTTCGTACTCGTTGACATTGGCTCTCATCATGGAGATTTCCATCTCCTTGTAGTACTCGTCAACCGACTTCAAACCTTGCTTCAACTCTTGCAACTTCTTGTATAAGTCTCTAGTGTAATGGCTTGGCACGAAGCGCTTGTACATGGTTTCTTTCATTTCAACCCAAGTGTCAATTGGTTGTTGGTGGTTAGCGAGGCGAGCATCTTGTAGTTGTTCCCATCACAAGAGGGCATACTCTTCAAACTCCATCGAGGCTAAGGCAACCTTCTTGTTGTCGGAGAAGCGTTGCACGCGGAAGATCTTGTCAACCTTGAGTACCCATGAGAAGTAAGCTTCCGGATCACTTGTGCCGTAGAACTTGGGTATGTCAAAGCAGACGTTGGTCAAGTCATCATAGTCGTCACGATGGCCACCACGTGGGAATGAACGTCCACGTCTCCTTCGATTGAGTCCATCACCATTGTGTTGGCTTGACTCGCTATCACTTGACGCGAAGCGGTGGTGTTGTGGACGATCATGTGGAAGTTCTTGACGAGGTCGAGGGTCATGTTGAGGAGGTAGCTCTTGTTGAGGAACGGGTTGTTCGACATTGTTCGCATTGTCATGATTTTGATGACGTGGCCTTGGAGGATGACGAGGGTGACGTCCTTGTTCATCAAAGTCATTCGCACCCGGAACACCATTGTCATTTGCCAATGGGTCATGACGATCACGTTGTTGCGGTGGTGGTGATGGTATGCGTTCACGACGATCGTCATTTTGGTGAGGTTGTTTGTGGGGACCCGGACTAGCTGTCCGAAATACCCGATTATGCTTACCACAACGATCCCATGATCAGTCTGTCGTTGCACATAATCTGAACTGAATACCACAGTCTACATCTATACAATACCGAGTTTAAAGTCTTACAACCTGGCCATACTGGCCTAATTATACATAGGTGCCTTCAGGGGCCAATCATCTTTATTCAGCGGAAACTACGATAGTAGAGCCAATCCATTCTATCAACACCCGACAGGCAGCTGACTTGTGAAGATCCTAGTTCGCATAGACGTCGCCAAACTCCTCTTCAATGTAGGGCTCCTGGAAGTCTGGCTAGGACAATAGCCAGGGACGAAACCGATATGAGTACATTTGATTGTACTCGCAAACTACCTCAACTTGAGTGAGCACTAGTTTTAGGTTTCGTTCTTAAAAACTTTTATTTATTTAAAATATCTCTAAACTTTTACGAAAAGGGGGGGGGGGGGGGGTAAGAAGAGGTTTATAATTATCCTTTAAGAAATCATCGTTTTAGTTACCACACCAAACTCCACCTTCTTCCGACCATAACTCAATCATGGTCCTTTTTACCCTACAACCTTGTGCCAACTCATTGGTACAGGTATGCAACCTTTTTCCACTTCAATTTCCTTTCAAAACTCAGAATTTTATAAAAACTTGCACATGGTCTTAAGACAGCCTCCCAACTGTCCATATCCGAGGACTCGGCTATTCGAATAGTTTTACCCTCTGCAGAGGTAGCACGCTTTTCCCACACCCATCCGGTCACTCATCGTGTCAGCCACGTCCCGCCATACCAGAGGTATGCGAAGTTGAGTTCCCGGCCATAGCCTGTCCTTTGCTCATGCTAGTATAGGACCTGCCTCTACGACACTTTCCATCGACACTTAAATCCTCAGAAACTAAGTGTGAGGACTCGTAGTTCTGCCCGGCGGACCCAAGGGAGCCCTTCAATCCTCTTTCTTCTTTACTCTCATACCGGCTTCCGGTAGACTTCTTTTAAGAGGACCCAGGTCAGGGGGTAGGTCCTCAGACCATCCCTCATGGAACGAGGTTATCCTCGTTATTGAGGCATCCAGTACTAACACGAGCAAATTATATGACTACGCCGTGCCCATATGGGGGTAAATGTGGTCGCACCGGTTATTGGTTGGTCGCCATAGTATTAGGACACAATGTGCACTTTTCCAAAACAACACCACCATTCTCCAACTTAATACCGACCTTTCGGCATTTCACCTTCATCCAAGTACCTTCAAAGGAGTTTTGAAAAACATTGTTTTTCCCATCCTATAGTTTTAAATAACTACCTTATACTTCTAAGTAGGGTGGCAAAATAGTTTTCATGTTTTTGAAAAATGGGTTTTTCCAAAACCATTGGTGTTTTTGAACAACTCCTGAGATTAAAAACATATGTATATAAATGCAAGCTCAGCGAAGTAGCTTGCCTTGCTCTGCAAAGTGGTACTGGTCCTGGTCTTCTAGTTCAACAAAACCTTCTTCCTCGATAAATCCGTCAACGGTATCGTCTAAACGTTAAACAAGCAAAAAAACCAATCACTACACGAGCTCAAGCATCATCACATCATTACCATCACAAATGCTACAAATAGCTACGGCATACAACAAACAACACAAGGTGGTTTCAAATTAATTGAATTAAACTTTATTTAATTAATTTTTAACTAAGGCAGAAACTAGTGGTACACCAATTAATTCACCAATTATTCTAGGTTGGTCACAAAATTCCAAACTAAAGTTCTATGGATAGCTACTGATGTGTAGAAGACAACCCAATTGGATTGAGGTCATTTGGAGTTATCAAACTCCCTACACATCTGTTTTGGTTCAGAAGGTTTTTAATCAAGTTTTAGCTACCAAACAAATTAGGTTGCTCCAAAATTTAAATCCTTTTAGGGATAACTAATCTGGGTTGCATGTGACCTAACAAAATTGGTTTTAGCTTAATTGGACCTACTATTAATTCACCCTAATTGGTTTAGTGCAGAAGGGTTTATTAAAGTTCAACCAAAGGCTAAGGATTTTACACTGCTCAATTAATTCTACCAAAATTTGGGGAGCTAAAGGATCCTAATACAAAGCTACCAAATTGGTTTCAAGTGGTTTGGATTAATATAACTCCAGAAACAAATGGTTTGGTGTTCCAAACCTTCTGGAGCATTTTTAACAATACATTTTTATTACTTAATTAAATGAGATGAGACCACTTTGGTGAGTTAAAGAATTTTATAAGATTTCCATAACATTTGAGTTTGTTCTATTTGGATTCCTAGAACTCGAGTTATTGAATTTCAAAACTAGGTCCAGTACTGAAAAGCAGAGGAGTTTGAAATTCGGAAAAACCTAATTTACTGGATAATGTTAGAAATCCTGACGGGTGGGGTCCGCTCGTCAGTGACTCAACGGAAACGTTTCGCGCGCGGGTTTAAGTTTAAAACGCTGACGGTGGGGTCCACCAGTCAGTGACTACTTAATCGAAACGGTATGCTACCGTTAATCTCTAATCCTACGGCTGTGGATCGAAGACACGGCGGCGACCATTTCCTGGCGGCGCCGTGGCTCCGGCGACGGCGGCGCTCTCGATTCGCTCACCTGGGGGCTCGGGTGGTGGCGGAGATGACGGGGATCGACGGCGGAGGGAGTGGGGAAGCTCTGGGGTGAGTCGTGCGTGCTGGGACGGCTTCAATCGACGGCGGCGTGTTCAGCTCCTCCTCCGCGGCCGCACTCCAAGTCCGGCGATTCCTCCGCGGCGCTGCTGTGCACGAAACACGGGCAAAACGCGGCGGGTGAGCTAGGGTGTAATGGTGAGGCGAGTGAGGGACAGAGAAAGGCAGGGGAAGAGAGGCACGACCTGGCCGTGTTCGTCTTCTTCCTCGGCGCGGCAGCGCTCTGCCGTGCGTGTGCACGGTGGCTGCGATGGAAAAGCTCGCCCTCCTGGCGATGCTCTGGTGTGAGGGGTGTGTGTGGGAAGTGGTGGAGGTGTGTGGAGAAGAGGTGGTGCGGGGTGGGTTTTTATAGCGGCGGAGGCGCTCGGCGCTCCACGGCTCGGTGGTGGGGAGAGGGAAGGAGAGGCGCTGGGTCCGGCAGAGGGTGCCAGAGAGGTTGCGGGGAGCTAGGGGGTGTCGCAGAAGCGGTCGGGTGGTCGAGGGGGACAGGGGTGGCGCGCGGGCGTCGATGCCGTGCTCGGCCGGCCATGGCGAGCGGCGTGCTCCTGCGCGTGCGCTGGGGTCGGGTAGGGCGCGTGCAGGGCAACCGAGGGGCAGTGGGGGCTCGTACACGACGCGGTGGTGGTGACGGAACCAGAGGGGCGAGGTGGGGCAGCGCGGAGGCGTGCGGTGCTCGCAGTGGACCTCGGCGTCGTCGCGTCGCTCGGCGTGCTCTGGCGCGGACGACGCGCACGCCAGAGGGCTCTGCGGCGGTCGAGTCTCGTCGAGCAGGAGCGGAGAGGGTTGGGTGGTGTGGCGGGCACGGCGCGGCGTCGTCTCGGCGTCGCGTCTGCTCTGTGCACGAGGCGACCCGTGCGGGTGCTTGCCAAGGACGGCAATGGCGTGGCGCCAGCGGCTTGCCTCCTCTGGGGTCAACGAGCGTGTCACCTCTCCATCCTTCGAGTGAGTGAGGTGAGGTGAGTGAGTGGAAGCTACTGGACTGCTTGATTGCACTGAATCGAGCTCCAATTTTGGATTGGATTTTCGGGTTAGAGATGAACTCAGTGGTGATCACCATGTGCTCGATCTAATTCCCGAACCAAGTTCAAATTTGAATTTTCTGAAATTCTTTCCATGGTTTGCTTCAAAATATTTTTTTCCAAGGTTTGTGGTACCACTGGATTATTTATTCTTGAAGTGCATCTTGGTGTTCTTGAGGGTTTTCCAAAGTTAAAGAAACATTTGGAATTTTGAAAATAGAATTTAGAATAGAATTTAAAATAAAAAGAGAGGGAAAAGGAGTAAGGATGAAATGAGAGGGATCACTTCTCTCCACTGAATTTTTGTTTGGAAGAACACTTTTGAAATCTCATTTTGAAGATTTAGTGTGACACTTGTCACATTATTTTTATTGTTTTAGCTCTTGTTTTATTTCTTTTCTTATCTTCAAGTAATTGTTTAGAGCAAACAACAACTCAAGCAAGCAAACACAAACAAACACACATAAAATAACAAAAGTTTTTGTTGGCCCACAAATTTTGACTAACACAGCTGGGTTACAATTTTGGGATGTTACAGCTGGGTCCGTGACGTGCTTGTGTCGACCTTGAGGTACTTCTTGTATGACTTGAGTGTGAAGAAGCTCGTTGTCACGCAAGGTTATTGATAGCTTCGGTCAACCGCTCCATATTTGCTTCTTGAGCTTGCATGCGGTCATTGAAGGTGTTATCTTGATTTTGAAGACGGCGCTCGAAGCGTCCTAAGTTATCACGAAGAAAGTGTCGCATGCCAACAAGCTCCGATTGTGTGACATAGCCATGATCACCGCGAACTCCACCATGGATTTCCTCTTCCGAGCTTGAACTTCCGTTTGTACTTGCCCTAAACATTTTCTCAAGATCAAGTGAGATATGTGGTAACGAAAAACCAAGACAAAATATATCCCAAGAATAATGTAGCTTGAGAGGAGAGAATCCGGTTCTCACACCCAACACACACACTTATGAGGATAGGAAGGTATGAAGTGACAAACGAAACAAGCAAACCTGACGACAAGTATATTGTCAAAGGTAGAGAAATCCACAATGATCAAATTACCAAAGAAACTCCAACCACAAATGATGAAGAAACACACACAAAACAAATAATGGGGTTGGGCGACCAAAAGGGCGAGCACTCGAAGATAGACAACCTAACGAAGACTACGTGCTCAAATGTCACCCAACACAAGATGGACGCTAGCTCAATTGCTTTTTGATGGGCAACGGATTTGCACAACAGGTACACACTCACTCACTTTGGCGGTATAAGCTTTGTCGCAACCTACAAGAGATGATACTTGGCACCACTTGATTCTTTTCTTTTCTCTTTTTTTTTTTGATTTTTGCATTTTGACGATGATTCCTTCTCTTTTACTAGTGCCAAGATCTCTAACGATACACACTCGCCAATACTTCAAGACAAACACTCAACACGTGCAATGCCTCGCAATATCACCGAGCTAGTCCGATAGGTCAAGGTACACGAAAGGAAGAAGGGCTCACAACGGATTATGATGGTGGGGGAATGTCGAGTCCTTGGTGGCGTCGTCGCTTGGTGTTGATGATGCGTTGCTGCGGAAGCTTGTAGATGTTGTAGACGTAGGGCACACCAAGAAAGGACTCAAACCAAAGAGGAAATGCCAAAACGAACTCGAGGAGAAAGAAAAATTTCTGGAAAATTTCAACCCGGGCGGTAGTACCGCTCCAGCGCCGGTAGTACCGCTGCGGCGGTAGTACCGTTTCTCCGGCGGTAGTACCGCTCCCTGGAGATCTGATTTTTCTGCTCGCGATTTGGCCGGAAATTGGGCTCGAAAATCCTCGAATTCGCGGGAAATTGGCAAAATTAGGGCTATGGAACGCAAACAAGGGTGGAGGGGGTCCTAAAGCAACAGATCCATGGACAAAAACTACCAAAAACGCAACGAATCGACAGATCGGCTCGAATCAAGGAAAGACTATTTTTGGTGGAAATTTTCGAATTTCTCAAAAACAAAGAAAAATTTGGTGGATTTTGGTGGAAACACAAATCAAATCCGTGTCAACCTAGAGCTCTGATACCATATCCAATCTAGCAAGTAGCAATCCGGCAAGACTCGATTGGTAACAAATCCCGTGGGCAGCCCCCAATCCTCCTCTCCCAAGCACACCTTACTCTTAGGATTGTTTGTCCAACTGGTCAATCCAACCAATCCAATCTAGCCACTCACAGAGGGAAGATTAGCATGTAATCGCAACTACAAGCGGAGCCTTGGTATCCACGCAGGGATCTTCTCCTCAAGAGGAGGCCTTGGTTCATCTCCACATGTGGAGGCCTTGATTCATCTCCATAGGAGGAAAGAGACACTTTGAGAAGAAGGAGCAAGGCTGTACTTTAGTTCTCAAATCATAGTCTAACCCTAGATCTAGATGGAGAGCTCCTATTTATAGTCCAAAGTCAAAGGGGAACGAGGTAGGTGGGGGTAGGTGAGGATTACAGGGTTCACAGGCCTGAACTGTGCCCGCAGCAGCGGTAGTACCGCTGGTCAGGCGGCGGTAGTACCGCTGGTGCGATCTTGGAATTGGCTCGCTCCACCTCGGCGGTAGTACCGCCCGCCAGCGGTAGTACCGCTACTGCGCGCCGAAGCCGATTTATGCGGAAGTGGCGGCGGTAGTACCGCCGGTGCGGATCTGACGCTCCACCTCGGCGGTAGTACCGGCGGCTCGGCGGTAGTACCGCTGATGGCGCCCGAAGTCCATTTATGCGGAAGTGGCGGCGGTAGTTCCGGCGAGGCGGGAGCTTCGGTGACGGGGCGGTAGTACCGCTGGGAATCCGGCGGTAGTACCGCTTCTTGCAGTTTCTTCTCTTCTTCCTCTTTCTCTTGTCCATCTTCTCGTCCGTCTTCTCGTCCAACCTCGATACGTCCTTGGTGATCTTCATGAGGGTCATACCTGAGGATACACAAAGTGGTAGAATGAAGTAGCATGCCATCCAAAGGAGTGTCGAAATCACACATAGAGAGGAGTGAGTTCACCTTATCATGAAGTGCCTTGACTCTTGCTCTTGTCATTGGTCCACTTGATGTAGGAGCCGTAGGTTGGGCTACATCAGATAGCCTTGGATAACAAAACCTGTAGGTGTTCGTTGGACATGCCTGACATCCATGGACTTCATCCAAGATGTTGGTCACCATGCTTGCTCTGTGACAGTGGCCAGGGCCTCAAGAGACTCATCGCTCGACCGTCGTCGGCCGTTACAGTGCTAGCTTGTCGCCAATTTCTTCCATGTGACTGCCGATCCAATTTACAGTCGCAGAACGAATCCGCCACTGACCTCTCTTTGGAATTACAGATCGGAAATATTGGTTGGTGGGTGGCTCCGATAGCAGTCGTGCTAGGGTTCGTCTAAATTTCATAGCCAAGTCTATACAACTTGTTTACAAGAGGAAAAAAATTATTGAGAAATTTACAAGAGGAATTGCGAAGGAAGTAAAAGAGGAATCGCGATCCTGACAAGAACTTGCATAATTTTGTCTCCCGAGCTCACCTGCTCTGCCTGTTTTCGAAATAAAAAGTGAAAACACTTCAAAAATCTGAAACAAATGGGCAATAAACATATGATAGTGTAATAAATAAGTGCAAAGTTTCATGGTGAATGACATTTTTCTTGCTCTGTACGAAAAAAAAAACAAACAGTACTCATTTGTGGCAACAAACATCACAAAATGATCACTGTTTTTTGTTTGTTTTGCACAGAGCACTACACATGTCAGTTTCACCACAAAACTAGCATATGTTTGTTGCTCTCTTTTTTTTCAGATTTTTTAGAAGTTTTTTTTTTGAATTTCGAAAGTGGGCAGGAGCATGTGAACTCGAGAGTCAAAGTGCATTTTCGCATAATTTTCATTTATATAAAGACAAAGGAGCAGAGCTCTTGCATTTCTCCTTCAACTGGTACCGGTGCAGTCCCTAGCGTATTTCAGAAAATAATATCACATTACATGTTCGCATTAGCTATGGAGAGTCAGGAGGGATTATCATCAAGCTCTCGCAATATGACATGTCCAGAAGATCGGCGATATCTGCCTGATGTAGCTCTGTTGACTCCTTATGAGAGCGGCTACAGATCTGATCAAAATGTGCGCTAGTTGATTGTGGGCTATGAGATGGAAACAAGACTCTGTTTGCACAGTTGGATAGAACTTCTCGAGAACATGAATAACTCATTTGCGTCTGTTCGGACACGGGCCTTTCAGAACTTGTAGCAGCAACACACATCTTCAGATCCGCTGAACTTGGTGACAAAGCCATTTTCCTGTGGGTTACTACAGGAGACTTCGATTCATCCATTTGACAAAGCATCTTGTGTGTCTGTGGGTCCTCAACTGAAAGAGCACCAAATCCTTTGGCACTTACAGAATCAGAACTTTTGCCGTCTAGAGTAGTTGCATTTTCACAAGTCTCTGTGAGTCCTTGCTCAGATTTGGGTCTTACCAGCAAATCAGATGAGAGTTTATTATTCCTTGATGAATCCTTACTACATTTGAGCGTACTCGAGGCCATGCTGTTCAGAACAGGTGGGTCGCCAGGCAGGTTTTGGACTTTCTCTAGCAATCCTCCGGTTAAGTACGAGTTCAGTTTCCTCTTGATACCAGAATTCCAGTGATTCTTTATAAACTTTTCCGTCCTGTCAGTACATGATATAACCATTTGCAACAAGTTATCGGTAAGAACACTAGAACAGTCACTGAATTCTTATAGTAGGGAAATGAAATGAAACAGAAAGTAATGACCAATAACCCAAGTTAAACTAGTTACAGAAAAAACTTGCAATCCATGCCTATCATTCTCAAACGATTGTTTGCAGAGATGGAGATCGGCTATATGGTCTTGTTAATAGTATACCTGGAATCTCGTAAAAAACAAACTAAATACGAGGGGAGTTAATCTTCCAAGTTTTATTTACCATCAAGGAATCTCACCTCCCTGGAAAAAGTTTAGCCAGTTTACACCACTTGCTTCCATGTATTTGATGAGCACGAATCAGTGCTATCTCCTCCTGTTTCTGACCATGCACGTCTATTAATAGCAGTGTAAAGACTGTATGTCCACCTGCATGTCCATTTTCATGAGCAAAATTCTCATTTAGTTAACAAAAAACAACATGAGAGGGTGAATCCATAATACTGAATAATAGATCACAATTATTGGAAATTAGAAATTATCATCACAGCAAAGCTACTGCCTCCTAAAGAAAGGTTTCTAACGAGGTGTGGTGTGCAACAAAATTTCCTGCATTCTTTTTTAAAAAAGGGTCGAAGTTATTGCTTTTTAAAAAAGGTCGTAGGTAAAACATGACAAAGTAAACAACTGACACCATTGACATGATAAAATTTAGTCCCCATCTCCGAGGTCTACCATAGACATGACAAAGCCAACTATTGTCATTAATCCTACTATTGCATTATGAAGATATTAGCAGCAAAAATAGAAAAATATAAGGAGTCAAACAACAAAGATTAATTAGTACTGTACTTTTTATTGAGTAAATTCCACTATTTATCCCTACTCCTGACATAATTTACCTCATTTAACAATATTTGCCACATTTTACCTCTTAGTTGTGAGTTTGTGACACTAAGAAAGATTTAACCCATTTTATTATTTTCGAAACTGAAATGCTAGATCCACTAGTTAGGACGACATGGAAGCTTCTTGGTTAGACAAATCGGAGACGTACTCATCAGACGCATTGTGAGGACCCCGGATTAATTATCCGAGATACTCGTTATGTTTCCTGCAACAGTCCCATGATCAGTGTGCTGTTGCACATAACTTGAGTTGGTATCACAGAACACCCACAAATACCGAATGTATTTACTTACTTGATGGAAGTGATCAGCTTCATCAGGTGCTTGCAGCGGAATCACCAAACAACGTGGAGCCCAAGTCATTCGCCTTAACCCTACAGGCAGCTGACTGGGAAGCGCCCTAGTTCGCAAAGACGCCAGTGAACCCCTCTTCTTCGAACTGCTTCTTCTTCCAAAATCTGGCTAAGACAATAGCCAGGGACGAAACCAATATGAGTACATTTGATTGTACTCGCAAACTACCCCAACAGGAACATGCACTAGTTTTAAATTTTCAAAGACTTTTATTTTTAGGAAAAACCTCACTGAATCTCTATTTAAAAGGAGAAGAGTAGATTTTTAATCCTGTTGAAGACAAAACATTTTGGAAAGTAGTTTTCTCACTAACTTTGTTGAAAAAGGTAAGAAGTATTTTTAAATCTTTTTCCCGAAAATATACCTTCGTTTAAAAAGGTAAGAAAATTTCTTTTAAAACTTTTTCCTCGAAAATCACCGTCCTGTCCTCAGCCCCATCCTGGTCACTTATTTTCCAGCAACATCATACCACCCCCTCGGTATAGTTGCCTAAAACAATCTTCACTTCATTTTCCTTTCAAACTCAAAACTTTGTAAAACTTGCACATGGTCTTAAGACAGCCTCCCAACTGTCCATATCCGAGGACTCGGCTATTCGAATAGTTTTACCCTCTGCAGAGGTAGTACGCTTTTCCCACACCCATCCGGTCACTCATCGTGTCAGCCACGTCCCGCCATACCGGAGGTATGCGAAGTTGAGTTCCCGGCCATAGCCTGTCCTTTGCTCATGCTAGTATAGGACCCTGCCGCTACGACACTTTCCACCGACACTCAAATCCTCAGAAACTAAGTGTGGGGACTCGTAGTTCTGCCCGGCGGACCCAAGGGAGCCCTTCAATCCTCTTCCTCCGACACGCTCATACCGGCTTCCGGTAGACTACAATGAAGAGGACCCAGGTCAGGGGGTAGGTCCTCAGACCATCCCCTCATGGAACGAGGTCATCCTCGTTGTTGAGGTATCCAGTACTAACACGAGCAAATTATATGACTACGCCCTTGCCCATATGTGGGTAAATGTGGTCGCACAGGTTATCGGCTGGTAGTCATGGTACAAAGACACAATGTGCATTTTTCAGAAACATCACCACACCACTTCTCAATTTCATCACCGACATCTCGGCATACCATAATTCATCCAAGGATTTTCAAAGGAGTTTTGAATAAACAATGTTTTTCCCATCCTATAGTTTTATTTAAACAAACTGATATTTCTACATAGAGTGGCAAAATAGTTTTTCATAAGCTTTTGAAAAGGTTTTCACAATCATTTCCAATTCTCATAGCAAAATACTTTTAGTCAAACTTGGGTGGTTCGTAATCCCACCAAAAGATTTTCATAGAAGGCTTTGGAGTAAAACAAATTCATTTCGAAATCGTTGTAGACCATTGACACCTCTATATCGGGTGTCTCAAGAATCTACTTGTATTTTGGAAAAGGGCTTTCAAAGTCATAGCTTTCGTGGCAAACACCACATAAATCATTTATGCTAGTTATAGTAAAACAGGTAAATCAAAATAGATGTATATAGGTGCAAGCTCAGTGAAGTAGCTTGCCTGGCTTCAGCATAACGTCCTTGGTCTTCTTCTCACTGATTAAAGAATTAAACTCCGATGCTCCTCCAATAAATCCTCTCCACGGACTACTCCGGTATCGGTATTATCTAGCGTCGCAACAGGGAATAACACCATTCAATAAACCAAACAAAACCACAAGTGTTGCACAAACAATTAATAACCACAAGCATCAACTGATTATTCAAGCAACCAATTAGGGTCTACACTCGTAAGGGTCTTTTACAACTCAGGGGTCTAACACTTCGACACAAGCTAGGCCAAGCAATAGGTAGCAAAAGGGATGACATGCTACAACATCAGCAGCTAGGAAATGCTACTGATATTTCAACATCAATTTTGAAATTCATGCACACAAACGATTCTATTAGCACACAACTCCTGAGAGTTAGGAATTCCTAGGAAATACCCATACTAGGGATATTGTTCCCCAATAAAATCTAGCAACACTAATTTCTTCCTAGCAAGTGATCCAACCAGTAGCAAGATGGCATGCTACTGATGATCTAGCAAGGCTAACTAAAATCTCAACACACTAAAGAACTTCTACTAGAATAAATCCTATTAACTAGGAGCATCTATAAAAACCCTACCCTGGTACTATTAACACATGCAATACTAACTTTTTCCAAAGTGCTAAGACACAGAGCTAACACACTCCTAATAAATAGTATCACACTTATACATGCTAGAAAATATAAAAGGGACACTAGCACACCCTATATAGTTGGATAAAACTATAAACAATAAAGGACAGAAAAGCATACCACCTAGTTAATTACACCTAAAATAATCTATAGCTCTAAAAATCACACCAAGCTAGGATTAGGTACTCCTAATCATACAGAAGCTCACACAAGTGGATTCACTCCAAAAATCATCACCAAATAATTTACAAAAATCACTAAAGTGCTACTGGTGTGTTTACAAGAATGAATAGAACTTTTGTTTTAGGATTCATTTGCATACGAGACCAACAGATCTAGAAAGGTATCACTTCAAGCATTCCAGGGAATTTTAGTTTGCAATATTTGGAGTTATAAAACTCTAGTTATTGAATATTTAGTGGAAAATATACTTTCTACAAGATTTAATCTACACAACAAGTAAAAATGTATTTTGGCAAGCAACCAGTTCTGCATGTCTAAGAAAACTCATAGGAACACAACAAAATTTGAATCACTCAATTATCTACCCTAGATCCACCACAAATGATTTAAACCTACACTGCCAGAAACAGATCTATAAGGAAATAACTAAACAACCTTAGAAAAAAAAGATTAACGGGCTGGATCAGATGCACGGCGCAGGGAGAGGCCCATCTCGCGGCCCATGTGCGCTGGCGAAGGGGTACCGGGCCTGCGTCTTCTTCCTCGACGCGAGCACGGCACGGGACGGCGGGGAATCACGGCGAGGATGGCATCGGCGGTTCCGGGCTCCTAAAAAGAAAAGGAGATGCCCGTGAGAGAGAGAGCGATGAGGGGAGCTCGATGGCACAACAATGACGACGAATGGTGGACGGTGGCCATCGCGAGCTTGATCGACAAGCAGCGGCCGGGGAGGACGAAGTTGAGGATGACGACGGCGATCCCGGGCGTCTCTTCTCGATTCCTTGCACGGGGTGTAAGAGGGCGACGCGGTAAGGCTTTTGGTGGGCTTGGATTTGGACGGGAAGGTCTCTATCGCCGGCGAGGCGCGTCGGTAGCGGCGGCCGTGGTTCGTGTCCGTGGAAAAAAAATGGAGAGGGGGAGAGTGCGAGAGAGTGAGTGAGCAGGGAAGCAAAGGAGGCGGTGTGGTGCTTCTTATCGCCTCGCAGGGCAGCAGAGAGGAGCGGGGTCCAGGTGGTGTCGACATTACGCGGGGAGACACGGCGACGACGGGGTGAGGAACACGGCGCCTGTGCCGTGCCGTACCGCTGCAACAGGGAAGATGGGGGACAAGGGAGAGCAGAGAGGGGGGGGGGGTGGCGTGGAGTGGCCTGATCTTCTCCAGGGCGAGGTCTGCGTCAGGGGGAGGCAGGGAGAGCACGGCGAGCTCGGCGAGGGAGCACGGCGTCGGTGGCGTGTTGCTCTGCCGCCACAGGAAGTCAATGCACAAATTGCAAAACGCCCCCTAGATTCTTTTTCTTTCTTACAACTAAGTCCTTTGTCTATTTCTTTTATTTCTTTTAAAACCAGTAGGTTTTAGGGATTTTAGTTGGGGCATTTAACCATTTTCAAATATTCTGAGAAAATTCATGGAGTCTCCTATATACGTGTAGAAGCTCCACAAAAATTGGTTTTACAAAATAAAATGTTTTGCTCCATTTTTGTTCATAGGGTTTAAATAAACTATTTTTGGAAATTAAAGATTTGAGACTCCTTTAATATTTAAAACCAGAGATAAAATAGTTTGTAGAACCTTTGGAGCTTTCTTGACAAATAAGGTAGCTTCAAAATACTTTATCTTTCCATAAATAAAACATTTGTTTTGGAGGAAAATAGAGGAATTGGGAGGGAAATTATTTATGAAGATCATTTTAACTCATGACCTTCATTTCTTTAAAAGAAGGGAGGGGTTTGTTTTTAAATCAACAAGTAGGTTTACTAGAGGAGGGAGTGATATGAATTGGAGAGAATTATCATTTCACCTCCTTCTCTAGAATTTTGATAAAGAAAGTATATTGGTTTTCATAAAATAGAGGAATAGATAAAGAGGGAGGGTTATTGAAACCATCTCCCTAAATTTTAGGATTTTAACTTGGGGTGCCTAATTGTAGAGGATTTATTCCTCTTCAAGTCACCCTCCAAGTTTGGTGGCCAAGGGTGTCCTAAAGTGGTAACAACTCCACTGAGGAATCATCCTCACAAGAAGATCACACACACAGCAAAATCACAGCAATAGCAATAGCACCAAAATACCTACAACACAACCATATCCACAACTCAAACAAGACCACACACTTCAAACCACCAGAATAAATCACACACCTTTTTCCATAACTAACAATGCTACTTTGTAAAAATGGTCACACTCAATTATGACAAGATGTTGTTTAAGGGATAACCCACCCATAACTTAATAGTTTTCAAAATGGTCTGATCAGGAGAAATATGTGAGGTAATATATTTCCCATAGTATTTCTTTTAAAACTGAATTGAAACATAGGAGTTTTTTTTAAAAAAATAGGAATTTGGAATTGTCAAGGTGGAAGAAAGGATAGGAGATCACAGATAGCTCTCCATACTTTATAAGCATGAAGTTTTTGGGAAATACTTTTACTGTCTCAATTTAAAGGATATTTTATTTGTTGCCAAAACCAAATCATTGTGGAAATAAACTTTTGGCCAACATAAGAATGGAAAAGATATATGGAATATATTCTTGTCATAACATGGTCACCAGTGTTGTAAATATATTTTTACTTAGGTTGATTTCTTGAGTTGACATTTACTAGTCAACCACTCACAACCAACAAGTTACACAAGGTTAACAGAACAAGATAAGGGAAAACACAATCATTTGTGAAGTAATTCAAAAAGTTTTTGTTGGTTCTGAATTTGGGTCGTGTTTACCCTTGTTATAAATTTGGGATGTTACAATCCTCCCCCCTTAAAATAAATCTCGTCCTCGAGATTTGCCCAGGGGTACAGGGGAGATATGAGGGCAAAATTTTTATTTTAGAAAAGCTGTATATTCACTTTCGTGTATACACAGGTTTTGAAAAACAATAGGGTTTTTCTTTAAAATACCCAGAGCTGTGCCACCAATAATTGGCTTATGGACACAGTGGGTTTGGTTTATCCGAAGAATTAATTTTGCAGGGGTTTTTACTGGAAAAGCGAGGGATAAAGGATAGAGGGACACGGGGGTTTAACTGCTGTCTCACTGGCAGGTGGGGTCGGGGTCCACCTGGTGGTCTCTCTTCCTTTTCTTCTCTTCTTCTTCTTCCTCGCTCGCCCTGGTTCCGCACTCGCCCCGTTTTCAGTGCGCAGAGCACTCATCCGCGGCACTGCTGCGCGTGCGGTCTGTCGACGCAGCGGCAGACACGGCTTTGGGACACGACGCTTAGATGGTTTCGCGCCATGGAGGCGAGTACTGCTCGCGATTCCACCACTTTCCCGCGCAACGCGGTGTCGAGGAGCGGCACCGAGCTCCTGGTTATAAATTGGAAATCTCCGAGGCTTTTCTCCTCCTCATCTCCACCATGGGTCTTATTCACGCCTTCTTCAAAGCCTACTACGAGATGCTGGAGAGAGCGGGCTTCATCGAACATGTCCTCATCGTCGTGCTCTTCGGGATCTCGTTGTCGGTGGTGGCCGCACTGCTGTTTGCGGCAGTAGTTGTCTTGATTTTTGGCTTTTGCAGTTGGTGGGCTGACGCTGGTGATGCTGCTGCGGCGGCAGAAGAGCCAGCGGCGCCGGAGGTGCCAGTGGTGGGGGAGGGGCCAGCTGCAGTGGAGGAGCACGCAATGGTGGAGGAGCAGGTTGCAGCGCCGGTGGAGGAGGTGGCAGATCTTCCGGCTGGAGGTGAGCAGGCCGCTCGAGCCGTCTGCCGCCGTCGGGCGGCGCGCAACTCGGCTCTGAGTGAGCCAGGCTCATCTTCCGGTGACGTCAGGGAGCTCGAGAGAGAGTAGGAATCTCGGGGTGCCGTTGCATCCGTGCTGGCAGTGTTGTTTGTAGGAGGAGAACTTGTATCTTCAGTTTCTTTCTGAATTTCTCGCTTCTGTACTGCAATCCGTGATTGTATCGATCTTGTCTTGGCTGATGATCTGGGACAAGACTTGCATTGCCGAAATCTTCTTGGTTGTCATGACTCTGGTCTTGCAGCACAGATAGGGTGCAGAGGTACTGGAATAACTTTGTTTTGGTGAGAAAATATATATTTTTAGGGAAAATAACACTGCAGTATATGGTCTCAACCATTTGCAGTGGTAGCATACATTTCAACCATATAGGTTGAACACAACAATTAGGAACATCCTACAAGATGCCCTTCTGTGTTCCAGCGAGCATTTACACCTCGCAAGCATTTTAAGGCCTGCGAGGTTCACATCTCGTGGAGGGCTCGGGCCCCTTTCTTTAACATGCAGAAAGCACAAGGTTCATATTGGGTGAGGAACCTTGGGGGAGATTGCATGTAGGAGAACACACACAAAATAATTTTGCATACTACAAAATAGTCCCATTCAAAGTTTGCATTAATTCACAGGGGTATGCGTCTGGGGTCACATACGGTTCCTGGTTTAAGTGATTTGTGGTTTCTTTTAAAACTTTTAACTGAAGAAAGAGCATGATATTCCATCAGGTGTCAACCAAGTGGCTAACAAGATGATAAGAACACCAAGTTTTTATTTCGGGGCTGATCTAACATCAGCCGGGGAACAGACAACAACCTTGCATTACAAGACACACGAGAAAAACAGGCAACAAACCAACAACAGACTAACAGCTTTGTTGATCCACACGCACAAACACACAAGCGCTGGTCAGGCTAACTAAACCTGGGTTCTACTCTGCCTGAGAGGTTCTAGGAGTCGGTGAAGCGTGGGCGAGACAAAGAGTGGTGTCCACCTCTCTGTCTTCCGAGGGGTGGGGAACTACCGGCACTCCTTCAAGGATTACACCTTGCTCCTGGGGTGGCTGCTGAACTCGGGCGAGGGCTTGTGTCACCGAAGCATCCAGCAAAACATCTAGGGTCGTCTGTCTTGCATCCTGAGCTTGCCCACGGTGAGAAGTGGGTTGGTTCCTTGCTCGACCTAGTTCCCGGCGGGCACGAGCAAGGTGGCGCCTTGTGGTCATGAGTTCCTCCATCAGGGAGTGGCTGAATCTTGTCATTGCAGCTCCATAGGTGACCAGAGTGATTACGGCAGGGTCAGCTTCCTGCCCCATGGAAGCTTGGAAAGCCTCCGCAACATGCTGAGGTATGGCTGGGAGAAAGTGGAAGGCTCGACTCAGCGCCATCGCCGGTTCTGAGTACCGGAGACGGACGAGTCCTTCCCAGGCTGCTACCTGGAGGGCTAGATCTAGGGTAGGCATGCTCTTACCCTGGATCAAGTAAGTCGGACTTATGCCCAATTGGCACGAGCCGATATGCACCTCGACTTGGAATTCACTCCCGGCAAGCGGGAGAGAGTTCTCGGACACCACATATCGAGGACGGGCAGGCCGACCAAGAATGTGGCAGACGGCCTTCCAAAGCATCAGTGGAAACCCACTATGCTCCTCGGCAGTGGTTTCCATGATAACTCTGGGGTTTGCCATTGGGTTCTTTTTGGATCTGGATGAAGAATAAGAATACGGGATTCTTGCCTCAGGAGATTTGGGTCGCTAAGGGTGGTGAGTGAGGGTGGGGATAGATGGCAGAAAGAACGGGGTCTTTTATAAGCTAGGGTGGTGTCGGCTCCTTTCCACGGAAGAACCCGGGGAGCGTCTCTCAGGTAGTGGGGACAACCCTACTGTACGCTACTGTGAACCGACGCCTGGCCATGCCGGTTAGGCAGGGATAGGTCAAATCCGTCGGGCTCACTGTAGGGGAACACCTCAAACAAGCAATAAACACACAAGGTACGTTTAGTACCAATGGACGCCTAATACTCGTAGTGGCCGGGTAGTATGACTAAAGTTCCTATCATAAGTGGTTCCTATGGGTCTTGGTTAGACAGGGATGCTGAAATCTTTATTTCGTTGCCTTAGTCTTCAACTGGAGACACTGAGATTGTCGAAGTAGCCACTTGAGTAGAATTGCTGAGGTTGAGCTGAGGTCTTCAGAGATCTCTTGATTTGGTTGATGTCGATGATCTTGACATTTGTAGACCAATGAACTTGATGTTGAATGTTGAGATGGTTGCTTCTTCTTTGTAGGTGCTAGCTAATTAGGTCTCTTTTGGGTTCATCGTCAAGTATTTTGAACAGGTAAGAAGGAGTAGAGAAAACCTTGGTAAAACTTAAAATAGAAAGGTAAGACTCAGAAATAATTTGAGAAGACGAAAAGAGCGGGAGTCATTTTTGGACTTCCCTAGATAAGGATATATTTTTGGTGTTAACATATTTTTAACAAAATATTCTCTTCCTAACTAACGTCCATGCTAACTAAGGTCTGTTACAGTCAGGATGGCTCTGATACCAAGTCTGTGAGGACCCCGGATTAATTATCCGAGATACTCGTTATGTTTCCTGCAACAGTCCCATGATCAGTGTGCTGTTGCACATAACTTGAGTTGGTATCACAGAACACCCACAAATACCGAATGTATTTACTTACTTGATGGAAGTGATCAGCTTCATCAGGTGCTTGCAGCGGAATCACCAAACAACGTGGAGCCCAAGTCATTCGCCTTAACCCTACAGGCAGCTGACTGGGAAGCGCCCTAGTTCGCAAAGACGCCAGTGAACCCCTCTTCTTCGAACTGCTTCTTCTTCCAAAATCTGGCTAAGACAATAGCCAGGGACGAAACCAATATGAGTACATTTGATTGTACTCGCAAACTACCCCAACAGGAACATGCACTAGTTTTAAATTTTCAAAGACTTTTATTTTTAGGAAAAACCTCACTGAATCTCTATTTAAAAGGAGAAGAGTAGATTTTTAATCCTGTTGAAGACAAAACATTTTGGAAAGTAGTTTTCTCACTAACTTTGTTGAAAAAGGTAAGAAGTATTTTTAAATCTTTTTCCCGAAAATATACCTTCGTTTAAAAAGGTAAGAAAATTTCTTTTAAAACTTTTTCCTCGAAAATCACCGTCCTGTCCTCAGCCCCATCCTGGTCACTTATTTTCCAGCAACATCATACCACCCCCTCGGTATAGTTGCCTAAAACAATCTTCACTTCATTTTCCTTTCAAACTCAAAACTTTGTAAAACTTGCACATGGTCTTAAGACAGCCTCCCAACTGTCCATATCCGAGGACTCGGCTATTCGAATAGTTTTACCCTCTGCAGAGGTAGTACGCTTTTCCCACACCCATCCGGTCACTCATCGTGTCAGCCACGTCCCGCCATACCGGAGGTATGCGAAGTTGAGTTCCCGGCCATAGCCTGTCCTTTGCTCATGCTAGTATAGGACCCTGCCGCTACGACACTTTCCACCGACACTCAAATCCTCAGAAACTAAGTGTGGGGACTCGTAGTTCTGCCCGGCGGACCCAAGGGAGCCCTTCAATCCTCTTCCTCCGACACGCTCATACCGGCTTCCGGTAGACTACAATGAAGAGGACCCAGGTCAGGGGGTAGGTCCTCAGACCATCCCCTCATGGAACGAGGTCATCCTCGTTGTTGAGGTATCCAGTACTAACACGAGCAAATTATATGACTACGCCCTTGCCCATATGTGGGTAAATGTGGTCGCACAGGTTATCGGCTGGTAGTCATGGTACAAAGACACAATGTGCATTTTTCAGAAACATCACCATTCACCACTTCTCAATTTCATCACCGACATCTCGGCATACCATAATTCATCCAAGGATTTTCAAAGGAGTTTTGAATAAACAATGTTTTTCCCATCCTATAGTTTTATTTAAACAAACTGATATTTCTACATAGAGTGGCAAAATAGTTTTTCATAAGCTTTTGAAAAGGTTTTCACAATCATTTCCAATTCTCATAGCAAAATACTTTTAGTCAAACTTGGGTGGTTCGTAATCCCACCAAAAGATTTTCATAGAAGGCTTTGGAGTAAAACAAATTCATTTCGAAATCGTTGTAGACCATTGACACCTCTATATCGGGTGTCTCAAGAATCTACTTGTATTTTGGAAAAGGGCTTTCAAAGTCATAGCTTTCGTGGCAAACACCACATAAATCATTTATGCTAGTTATAGTAAAACAGGTAAATCAAAATAGATGTATATAGGTGCAAGCTCAGTGAAGTAGCTTGCCTGGCTTCAGCATAACGTCCTTGGTCTTCTTCTCACTGATTAAAGAATTAAACTCCGATGCTCCTCCAATAAATCCTCTCCACGGACTACTCCGGTATCGGTATTATCTAGCGTCGCAACAGGGAATAACACCATTCAATAAACCAAACAAAACCACAAGTGTTGCACAAACAATTAATAACCACAAGCATCAACTGATTATTCAAGCAACCAATTAGGGTCTACACTCGTAAGGGTCTTTTACAACTCAGGGGTCTAACACTTCGACACAAGCTAGGCCAAGCAATAGGTAGCAAAAGGGATGACATGCTACAACATCAGCAGCTAGGAAATGCTACTGATATTTCAACATCAATTTTGAAATTCATGCACACAAACGATTCTATTAGCACACAACTCCTGAGAGTTAGGAATTCCTAGGAAATACCCATACTAGGGATATTGTTCCCCAATAAAATCTAGCAACACTAATTTCTTCCTAGCAAGTGATCCAACCAGTAGCAAGATGGCATGCTACTGATGATCTAGCAAGGCTAACTAAAATCTCAACACACTAAAGAACTTCTACTAGAATAAATCCTATTAACTAGGAGCATCTATAAAAACCCTACCCTGGTACTATTAACACATGCAATACTAACTTTTTCCAAAGTGCTAAGACACAGAGCTAACACACTCCTAATAAATAGTATCACACTTATACATGCTAGAAAATATAAAAGGGACACTAGCACACCCTATATAGTTGGATAAAACTATAAACAATAAAGGACAGAAAAGCATACCACCTAGTTAATTACACCTAAAATAATCTATAGCTCTAAAAATCACACCAAGCTAGGATTAGGTACTCCTAATCATACAGAAGCTCACACAAGTGGA
Organism: Poa pratensis; assembly: GCA_947311845.1. Lineage (NCBI taxonomy): Eukaryota > Viridiplantae > Streptophyta > Magnoliopsida > Poales > Poaceae > Poa > Poa pratensis. The sequence goes on along the minus strand of CAMZMU010000013.1, from coordinate 3,131,073 downwards.
TTCACTCCAAAAATCATCACCAAATAATTTACAAAAATCACTAAAGTGCTACTGGTGTGTTTACAAGAATGAATAGAACTTTTGTTTTAGGATTCATTTGCATACGAGACCAACAGATCTAGAAAGGTATCACTTCAAGCATTCCAGGGAATTTTAGTTTGCAATATTTGGAGTTATAAAACTCTAGTTATTGAATATTTAGTGGAAAATATACTTTCTACAAGATTTAATCTACACAACAAGTAAAAATGTATTTTGGCAAGCAACCAGTTCTGCATGTCTAAGAAAACTCATAGGAACACAACAAAATTTGAATCACTCAATTATCTACCCTAGATCCACCACAAATGATTTAAACCTACACTGCCAGAAACAGATCTATAAGGAAATAACTAAACAACCTTAGAAAAAAAAGATTAACGGGCTGGATCAGATGCACGGCGCAGGGAGAGGCCCATCTCGCGGCCCATGTGCGCTGGCGAAGGGGTACCGGGCCTGCGTCTTCTTCCTCGACGCGAGCACGGCACGGGACGGCGGGGAATCACGGCGAGGATGGCATCGGCGGTTCCGGGCTCCTAAAAAGAAAAGGAGATGCCCGTGAGAGAGAGAGCGATGAGGGGAGCTCGATGGCACAACAATGACGACGAATGGTGGACGGTGGCCATCGCGAGCTTGATCGACAAGCAGCGGCCGGGGAGGACGAAGTTGAGGATGACGACGGCGATCCCGGGCGTCTCTTCTCGATTCCTTGCACGGGGTGTAAGAGGGCGACGCGGTAAGGCTTTTGGTGGGCTTGGATTTGGACGGGAAGGTCTCTATCGCCGGCGAGGCGCGTCGGTAGCGGCGGCCGTGGTTCGTGTCCGTGGAAAAAAAATGGAGAGGGGGAGAGTGCGAGAGAGTGAGTGAGCAGGGAAGCAAAGGAGGCGGTGTGGTGCTTCTTATCGCCTCGCAGGGCAGCAGAGAGGAGCGGGGTCCAGGTGGTGTCGACATTACGCGGGGAGACACGGCGACGACGGGGTGAGGAACACGGCGCCTGTGCCGTGCCGTACCGCTGCAACAGGGAAGATGGGGGACAAGGGAGAGCAGAGAGGGGGGGGGGTGGCGTGGAGTGGCCTGATCTTCTCCAGGGCGAGGTCTGCGTCAGGGGGAGGCAGGGAGAGCACGGCGAGCTCGGCGAGGGAGCACGGCGTCGGTGGCGTGTTGCTCTGCCGCCACAGGAAGTCAATGCACAAATTGCAAAACGCCCCCTAGATTCTTTTTCTTTCTTACAACTAAGTCCTTTGTCTATTTCTTTTATTTCTTTTAAAACCAGTAGGTTTTAGGGATTTTAGTTGGGGCATTTAACCATTTTCAAATATTCTGAGAAAATTCATGGAGTCTCCTATATACGTGTAGAAGCTCCACAAAAATTGGTTTTACAAAATAAAATGTTTTGCTCCATTTTTGTTCATAGGGTTTAAATAAACTATTTTTGGAAATTAAAGATTTGAGACTCCTTTAATATTTAAAACCAGAGATAAAATAGTTTGTAGAACCTTTGGAGCTTTCTTGACAAATAAGGTAGCTTCAAAATACTTTATCTTTCCATAAATAAAACATTTGTTTTGGAGGAAAATAGAGGAATTGGGAGGGAAATTATTTATGAAGATCATTTTAACTCATGACCTTCATTTCTTTAAAAGAAGGGAGGGGTTTGTTTTTAAATCAACAAGTAGGTTTACTAGAGGAGGGAGTGATATGAATTGGAGAGAATTATCATTTCACCTCCTTCTCTAGAATTTTGATAAAGAAAGTATATTGGTTTTCATAAAATAGAGGAATAGATAAAGAGGGAGGGTTATTGAAACCATCTCCCTAAATTTTAGGATTTTAACTTGGGGTGCCTAATTGTAGAGGATTTATTCCTCTTCAAGTCACCCTCCAAGTTTGGTGGCCAAGGGTGTCCTAAAGTGGTAACAACTCCACTGAGGAATCATCCTCACAAGAAGATCACACACACAGCAAAATCACAGCAATAGCAATAGCACCAAAATACCTACAACACAACCATATCCACAACTCAAACAAGACCACACACTTCAAACCACCAGAATAAATCACACACCTTTTTCCATAACTAACAATGCTACTTTGTAAAAATGGTCACACTCAATTATGACAAGATGTTGTTTAAGGGATAACCCACCCATAACTTAATAGTTTTCAAAATGGTCTGATCAGGAGAAATATGTGAGGTAATATATTTCCCATTAGTATTTCTTTTAAAACTGAATTGAAACATAGGAGTTTTTTTTTAAAAAATAGGAATTTGGAATTGTCAAGGTGGAAGAAAGGATAGGAGATCACAGATAGCTCTCCATACTTTATAAGCATGAAGTTTTTGGGAAATACTTTTACTGTCTCAATTTAAAGGATATTTTATTTGTTGCCAAAACCAAATCATTGTGGAAATAAACTTTTGGCCAACATAAGAATGGAAAAGATATATGGAATATATTCTTGTCATAACATGGTCACCAGTGTTGTAAATATATTTTTACTTAGGTTGATTTCTTGAGTTGACATTTACTAGTCAACCACTCACAACCAACAAGTTACACAAGGTTAACAGAACAAGATAAGGGAAAACACAATCATTTGTGATGTAATTCAAAAAGTTTTTGTTGGTTCTGAATTTTGGGTCGTGTTTACCCGTGTTATAAATTTGGGATGTTACACGCATACCCAAAACTGTCAAAGACTCAAAGTCACGCAAATTTCATCAAAATAGTAAAAATCCCTAAAACATTTACTTCATTTTTGCCGAAAATGAGGGGCTAACTGCAGCACACTGCTCCTGCACTATAGGGGATACACCCCTAGCGAATATGGGGCTGAGTTGTCTGCCTAGAGGCAGATAATTGTTTCGACAGGTACCGTAAAGGAATGCTAACTAAGCATATATAGGCAGCTTCTGTGAACTGTCTATAGCATGCTTTCTGTAAACTACCTATAGCATGCTTTCTGTAAACTGTATCTGTTCCGACAGGTACAGGGCAATTTGGTCAGGAAACAAGAAATGCTGGGATAAATCATTTGAATCCAGAAACAGCAAATGGAAGCAGCCAAATAGCATGCGTTCTGGGAACCTACCTTTCGCGGCATTGGTGGCCATTACGACCAGGCAAAGCACGAGCAATAGTTGACCAATTCTTTGAGCCATGCAGATTTATCATTTCACGCAGAGTATCATCCTCCTGAATGAAACTTTTTTTAGTTGGTAATTTAATTGTTGAAGAATACAACAAAATGAAACCAAAGGCTGCTGACATGAACTAATCACTTGCCTCTGCTGACCATATGCGCCTCCTCTTGCGTGAGGCGACATCTGTCTTGTGGGTAATGCACTCAGCTAAACAAAAAAATTACCAGTAAGGTCAACATGAATGTTAAGAACAAAGAACTGAGTAAGTGGAGTACAATCAATTTATCAAGAAATGCTGGTTTAGCCAAGAAAAGCAGCATCTGAATATTTTCAATTTAAAATCGAAATACTAATTTGTGAAAGAAATCGAGGTGCTAAACTTCCAATTTATCCATGAACTAAAATGAGAAATTAACTTGCCATTGTGAAATACAGTTACCTGCGGTTCTCTCTTCTTCATCCTGGAAAAGCTTAGAAGCCTTTTGTGGTTTCGCGTGCTGCGTCAAGAGGTAGGAAATCATTTATTCACAGAAATAACTACATCAAGGGGATAACTAACAACTATATCAAATCCATCGTATGGCGTAAAAAGGACAAAATATCAGAAGGGAAGAAGATATCATAGAATCTTGGCTCCAAATCCAAGGTACGAAAAGTGATAATAATTTTTGCACAAAAGTGTTTTTTCCTTTGTATAAGCTTTGGTGCCCCATATTTAATTTTGTATAGTCAAGTTACTTAATGATCCTTCTTGATATCTTGTTTCTGGGCGATCCATGTGTACTTTAGTAGTACAAGTTAAACAAGCAAATAACTAGACATGCAAATCTCATGAATGTGCTTTTTTACTTATCTACAAATGCATGAGAATGGATTAAGAAGACCTCTTGTGCGATTCCATGCATTTTTTCGCTTGAGCAGCCCGTTGACCTGATAGACCTCCTACAAAATAAGGTGATGATTGACCGTCAGTTTCGACTTTTATCCGGGCATTAAGAAACACCAAGATATACAGGGATAATAATCTTATATTTACTAATTGGAGGCACCATACGAGGCTCCACGTTAATCCTCGAGGTAAGAAAATTTTGTCCATCAGATCTACCCATAATCTGTCTAAAGCCGTTGGATTGAAGTCGTTAGTCCAACACGCGCACGCGTGACTCTTCTGTCTTCTCTCACCTAACGTTATGCGCTGGAGTTCGAATCGCAAACCATGCATCCTCGAGATTATTCCCTAATTAATTCATGACCTGGAGACGAAAGCCTTTCCCGGTTTGCTCTATCGTACAGATCCATCTCTGGCCGGTGACGGCCGGCGCCGATCCATCCCGGACGAGCGGAGGTAAATATGACGCACCCATAGCTATAGCACTTTTCGTGAGCCCTAATCTCGCTGATCTGAGGTAAGATTCTAGCAGCACAAACGTTTTCCCAGTCAGATCCGTCCAAATTGCTGATCTATAAAATTCAAGACAAGTGGTTCGGTTCAATTGATGCATGCATGCATTGGTCAGATCCTCTCGGTGCAAACACCAAGTCACTGGCCTATGCTGCAGTTTTTACTTCATGTGCAAGTTCCGGTCAAATTTCTCCTCTATACTCAATCCTATTACCTTTGCTTCGTTTTAGCTTCTTCAAAATCTGATAAAAATTTGTTACGGATGCTTAATGTCGGTGCTTATATCATCCAATATTCAATCTACTAATGGTCATGACCTACAGACCTTGCCCAGACAACGCCATTATTTCCTGGTGGTGCCAAAGCATCTGACAGGGAGATGGTTGCTCGATCGCCGATCACCTTCTGGACATGCACAAGTATGTATGGACTAAAAAAAGTTTCAATTTGCGGTAGATATTCCATACTCCAGCTGTCCAATGATGATTTCAGACTAAATGCCGTCATTTGTTAACTGACATGGCATGAGAAGCAGATGTATTATTTATGAGTATTTATATACTCAGTTAGCTGAGTGTACAACTAACTACAGGATTACAGTTCAATCCCTAATTATATAACCATTTTTTCGATAAACATATAAACCATTTTTTGCTGGTGAATGACGTAAAAATAATAATTTGTGGATTGGTTTAATTTTTCTTTCCAATATAATCATGTGAAGAATTTTCTGTATATAGTGTAGCCTGGACTATTGATGCACATCAGCCTTGGACAATGAATTCATTTGGCTGCTATAAAAGTGAAACAGTACCTACTACTGCCATGGTCCTACCAACCGGATAGGTACATACTGCCATTTTTTCTGTTATCCCATCATATTTAGGCATTGGCTGCCGAGTTTCTACAAATATATATAGCAGGATATGCAATCCTAAATAATGATTGTACTATGGACAGAAAACATTTTACTTTGTAACGCAAATCGTGGTTCATATCTTAGTTATCTCATCATAAAAAAAATCATACATCAACACTTCGTTTTCTTCCAATGAGATGCCACACAATCTTCGGTACATAGATTTGTTGAGGTGTGTATAATAATCCACATACCATGTTTCTTAGCCCGTATCTATCACTTATATTCCCAATGAAATAATTAAGGTGGGGTTGTCTTGATTTGTTTCCCTTTTTTCCATGTGCATTGCCATTTGTTCAAATCCGCTTGAAAATGAAGGTCGCATTTACGTTAAGCTCAATCTTGACTAGCATAGAGGATTCACCTATACAAATTAGCATGTTGCGGAGGCATCTTAATGGAACCTTTACACATGCCTCTTTTTTTGTGTCTCCAGGTATACAAAAATAAAATGTAATATTGACTGCCAATCTGAATATTTAAAGATTAAGAATAAAGAAAATACAGATAACCAATGAGGTAATAATCTATCAATAATGCCCGCTCAAAATGAATGTTGTGTGACTCAGGTCCAAATGTTAAAACTGGATGGGTGGAAAAATGGGAATTGAACGGTTCCTGGCACATCCTTTTGGTAACCTTTTAATTATTTACAGGTGCAGTTAAAAATTGTGGGAAAACAAGCACATACCTTAAGAGTTCATCAATTTGAGTGTCTTCTGCAGTTTTATCTGTCAACATGGTTCAAAGATTAAATGTTATAAATCATACTAATGCTTCCTTTTCTGACTTATGTATCAGATTTACGTCAAAATAACTCGGTTCCTTTTCATGAAGTTCAAGTATTGATATCCACTATCCAGCATCATTGCCAACAATGCAACAATACATATGCAAGTAAGGACTACTCCGCTTGCTCTTTATTTTATTTTCACATGTCATTACATACATAACCCAACAGTCGGATGGTAAAGCATGCATAATGGGAGGAAAATCCTTTGGTATTTGAACTCTCCAATGTTCACTGTAAATATCATTTCTACTATGCTAATAATATCTAACACTAATCTCTATTATACGGACCATGCACGTGATTGTTGTAGACAAGTCAGGTTTGGCTAACTCAATCATTGGGGTTGAGCTACATATTTTTCATATACGAGTCAACAATCCAATTCCAAATAATGAATATTACTAGATCTTAATGCATACAGATGTCATGTTATCATAAGATGAGAGTAGGTTTATACACTCAAGTTAGGTTCTCGATATAATAGAATTTAATTTAAGCTATAAAGCTACAGTTTTCTGTATACGGGTCTACAGTCAAATTCCAAATAATGAATATTACTACTCCCTCCGTTCCAAATTAGATGACTTTCATTTGCAAACATGTGGATGTATCTAGACATGTTACAAGTATAGATACATCCACATTTAGACAAATGGAAGTCATCTAATTTAGAACGGAGGGAATAGATCTTAATGCATACATATATAAAGTTGAAACATAATTCTAAACCATGCTTTCATGTGAAGCTTCATTTTGGAACTTAATTGAAGAATTAACTTATTGCCATACAATAACCATGAAAAACAATTACATGCTTTCAAAATTAAGTTGGAAACGATATTTCCAAATGACAGTGGAATTCTAAAAGTTTCACTATTTCTGTCAACATGAAAACTAGCCCGTGGAGATGCACGGGTTAACGACTAGTGCTAAGAATCAGAGACGTCGAAAAATCGAATCTAACATTAGATTAACATGGACATATCTGTTTAAATGCCTCCACGGAAGGCATCAATTAAAACACGGAAGGTGGCATAGAAATGGACGTTTACCGCGGCCTTGGAGTTGGAAGCCCGTCTCCAGTCTGCACCATGGCTAGATCCTGCCTGCCCGAAGAAGCAAATAACTAGTAGCTGCAAACAAAATCAACAATGGGAGCTTCGAGTTGGCGATGTTGGCTAGGAGAAGGGACGGGAGGAGAGCCAGCCAAGTTTGTTCCGGCGCAGTAGCCGACGTTCTGATATCTGCAAGTTGGAGAACCTCCTCATCGGCCGCGTGTCATGCTTTTCATCTTTCTATGTCACGCGTGTGAAGGATAAACAGGACGAATGCGATGCAGCTAGTGACCGTCTAGCTATGTACCGACTACCGAGGCAACGTTCGCTTTTATCAGACCGGCGTCCACTCGTGACCGATAATGCAATGTCTGGTACCAATAAGGGTATCTTCATCTAGTTTGGCGTTTTGGCTCCCGAGCTCGTTTTTGAAAAATTCAAAATTTGTATTTTTCAGTTTCAAAAAATCAAGGAAAAACTTCTGCCTCCCGCTGAGCACCGCCAGCGATCTTGCCTCGTCTCCCATGGTCTTAGGGCCATGGAGGCGCGGTGGATCCTAGTCCCTGCCGGCGTGAGGGCTCCGTTTTTAGGTGTTTTTTTGTGTTTTGTCAAGTTTTGTGTCGTATTCAGCGAAGCGAGGCGGCAACTTCCTGGTGACGGAATAAAGTTCTCCCCGCCTAGCCCCCGTTTTGGCGGTGCATCTAGTACTGTCGGAGGGCGTGTGGAGGTATGTCTCCGTCGGATCTCGCGGGATTCGGTCGGCGTTTGTCTTCGGCAGATCCAATTGGATATGGTCGTCGTTCGTCTGTGTTCGTGTGTCTACAGGTTGGATCTTTCCGATCTACGCTTCTCTTCATCGGCGACGATTTCTCTCTAGTGCGTTGGTCCTGTGGAGACTTAGCACGACGACTTCCCAACTGTCTACTACAACAAGTTTTGCCCGGCTCCAGTGAGCAAGGGGCGATGACAGCGGCGCGCCTTTGGCTCATTCCAGTGGTTGCAGTCGTCGCTAGGTGGTCTAAAGATCTGGATGTATTTTTTGTTACTTCTTGCATTCTTTGTACTACCTTGACAATTGATGAATAGACAGAAAGTTTTTTCGCAAAAAAAAATCAAGGATAAATCCAAGATATAAATAGTTATATGGTCTTTGCAAAATTTCAACTCGAAATAACAAATGGGTGGATCAGTAAACAGTTTTAAAAACTTTAATTTTTTTCCAATTTGTCTTTTTTGTGTAGGCCAAAATACTACACGTTTTGAGTTGAAGCTTTGCATGCTTGTAGATCTCGACACTATCTACATATGGGATTTGTTTCACGTTTTATGAAACTAAAAAGTGCAGACTTCAAATTTTTGAAAAAAACATGCTACATGGAGTTCGAGCTCCATTTGCACTTTTCGCATATTCATCGGCATACCTTGAGCTGGACACAAAAGTGTCTGTTCTGCTTGTACCCATGGACAAACAAGTATGTCCGTGTCCCTGATTCATTTGAGTGGATAGTGCATCCAACAACGACTCAAAATTTAATTATACATAGACATTAAAAACATCGGTCGTTTTAGGAAGGAACAAGCCCCTCCTCTCGCCCCCGCGTGGCAACGAAGGGCAAACCCTAGCCGCCGACTTCGCCATGCCGGCGGCGGCGGGGCGCTCTCGTCCCCTCGCACGTGGGATTGGCGCGGGCCGGGGCGTGGTGCGGAAGCTGGGCACCACGTCGTGGCGGCTCTCCGGCGTGGTGCGGCCGTCAAGATTCTCTAGCGTACGATGGCACGTTGGTCCAGCGTTGATGCAGCGGACGGCAACGGTGGGCTGTGCTCGGGATGGCCGAGGTATGGCCTTCGTTCTCCAGGCAGCAAGGGAGGTGGTCTGCGCTAGCTGCAGTGATCGCTTTTCGTCTCGACAACGGTGGTGCACGTAGTCTATGCAGCGGCAGAACTGCGGGCTCAGTCTCGTGGGGCTCGTCCCACACTTTGTCCCGAAGGTGAGTTCGACGTGGCTGCCGGTGAAAACCGAGCTCCGGTAGGCAATGACGACGTTGTAGGCGTCGTTAACTTCTTGAAGGCATCGTCGTTGCTGTCTACATTTTCTCGCCCGGGCCCGTGGGGCTCGTCCCACACTTAGTCCCGGAGGCGAGTTCGACGTGGCTGCCGGTGAAAACCGAGCTCCGGCGGGCAATGCCGACATTGTAGGCGTCGTTACCTTCTTGAAGGCATCATCGTTGCAGTTTACATTTTGTCGCCCGGACTGCTCCGGGGTGAAAGGACATTTCTATCCCTAATTAGTTTTGATATTTGTTGTCAACACAATGAGTGGTCTAATTGTGTGTTAAAAGATTTACAGGTACATCTCAAAATTCTGATGGTTGGACGTCCCCTAAAAAAGGATAAAGCGCGAAGTCATAGTTTTTCTATGTCTTTCCTGATGTAAATAGGAAAACCGTACTATCAAGAGGGTGGTCCGTTGTGGTGGTTTGGGCGGAATCGATCTTTCCTATTTGCACAAACCATATATGCACCTCCACAACCATCCTAAACATAGTTTAAAAAAGGAACCGGACCGGCGGTCCGACCGGCAAAACCGGATCCGGCAAAGTGGCCGGTTTTTAAGAGGTACCGGTCGAAACTGCAAAAAAAAACCAGAAATGTTACAATAAGGGCGTGTTCGGTAGTGGCGCTTCTCAAAATCCTCAACTTCCAGCTTCTCACTCCGTCTCCAGGATCCTTAAATCGCTAGGAGAAGCCGAAAAACATTAATGCACGTGTGGTATGTAAACAACCAGGTCCCTAGTAGCCTCTTTACTAGTCCATTGGGCAACCGATGATCAAGGTTTCCTGATCAGGGACATTTATTTCAATTGACAATGGAGTCATGTCATTAGGTGAATGATGTGATGCACACACACCCAATATATATAGAAACGTAGTGTTCATACCTTTAACCGTGAGATCATATTTAATCGCTGCTTCTGGAAGGTGCTTTAATTGCATCAAACGTCATGTCTTATCTAGCGTGACAATAAAGGTATTCCTTTCGGGTATCCGAAGGAAGTGGTCGAGGCGAGTGATCAAGAGCGGGATTTGCCAATCCACATAGCAGGATAGATACTCTGGGCTCACTCAGTGAGATTACATCAATAAGCTTGCAAGCATGTGACTAGGTCACGGGGTAATATCACAGACGAGTAAAGATAGTATTGTCAAGTAACGAGATCAAGCTCGGTAATCATGATACCGGAGAACGAGTCTCGGACAATTTAAGTATCGCTAGGCAAAAGGTTTGAAACTGGACGTCTAAGGTTCAAACGATAAAAAGACATTCGTGGATGCACAGGGACTATCACGGCAGTCTAGCCACCGCTGATAGTCATTGATCGGAGAAGGGTTCTCGATCATGTCTGGAGTGTTCTCGAACCGCTAGGGTGTCACACTTAAGGGTATGTGACGTTTATTTAGATTGGACGTAGAAAAGAAAATAGAGAGAAGAACACCGGGAGTGTTCCGGGTCGTTTCCGAAGAAGTTCGGAGGGCGACGAAATAGTTTTCGGAGCTCGAATAAATTAAATAATATGTACTTAATATTAATTAGTGGAATTAATGATTAAATATATTTTATTTATTTTCGAATTGATTGGCAGCTCAACCTTAAATGGGCCTCTCCCATGTAGAGGGCCCATAAGGGGGAATTTACCCCCAAGTGAGCCGCACCAAGGAGGAGGCCTAGGTGGGCCACAAGGGGCCCACCTAGGGCCAGCGCACCCTCTTGGGTCGTGGCTGGTTGTGAGATTAGTCCCACACCGCTCGGCCACGGAGGGTGGCAGCCATCCTCCACCTATATAAGGAGGTGCCCTATGCCTTGGAAATTCATCCCAATTCTCTCTTTCTCTCCTACCTCAAGCGTGGTTCCACAAATGAGTTGCGTATGGGTTTGAGAGAGTTCTCTCCACCATACGCACACCACCGTGCTGCTGGTTTCTCCGGTCCAAATCTTCTGCTTCCGCTGCATCGGCTGGATCGGAGCCCGGAGGTCGTCATCTTCTCCGTACGTGTGTAAGCTCTGCGAGGTGCTACACGTGTGGCACTGGAAGTACGTATTCTTCCTCTACACGACCTTGAGGTCGGCGTCGCTGTCGTCTTCACCGCCCATCTTCATCACGCGTCATCATCGAAACAGATCTTTTGACCGTCGACGCTTACGGTCTACAAGGGTATGTATACCGTTCCCTCCGTTACTTTATATCTGCATAGTAATAGATCCTGCTATTTTGGTTATCGTTTTTAGGAATTTTTTTGTTTTCTGAACACGATTCCCTTCAGTTCGGTGCAACTTCTCTTTTGTTCTTGGGCTAGAAGCCCATTTTTGGGCAATTCAGACCGTTACAGGAGGAAGAAGGTTGGCCTGGGAGGAGCTCGAGATGGTTGGGTATAGGATCAGAACTACCTCGTTGAAGAACTGGGAGGGAGCTCAAGATGGTGTTCGACCGGAGGAGGTCGGTCGACCGGAAGAGGGCGGGGGCGGCACGGGACGAGCTGGGCGAGTTCGTACGCGGGAGGAGGCGGAGGGAACAGAAACGGTAGAGGACGGCCGGCACGACCTACTGCAGGAACGATCGGTTGGTGGCCGGAGGCCGGCAGCGTAGGGGTGGCGGCGGCGCGCGCCTATCACTAGGGTTTCGTGGGCAGCAGGGGAAAAGAATGCGAGACGGGGAGAGACGGAGCAAGGCCAGAGGGAAATAGAAAAGAAAATTGTTGGGTGGATCACTTCACGGTGGCATGCTCCCGTAATATCCATCCAAAGTCAGCTTCTCCAATTTCCCAGCGGACCGATTTGTTAGCTCCACGATTTGTACGTGCTATCGAGCAAGCTTCTCAAATCTATCTTCTCAAATTTTGGACGTTCGAGGCAGCTTCTCGTTCCTTGTGCTGAGGGTAGTACCAACGGGAGGCCAATACCACTAGGGCTGAACGTGTTTTGTGATTACTAGTGGACGTCTGCATTATATACACTAGATTTAGTGGTGCGCCTTGGCGCACGACCCCCCAAGCCCTGTTTTGACAACACGCCATACACAATGCTAATAATCAACGGGTTTAAATAATTATATCCACATGTAAGTTCGGGCATAGATCAACACGGAGGATCTTTATGTATCAGAAGACGTCATGGATACGCTTTGAAAACTACAGACGGGATCCTAAGGAGGACCGGTACGCCAGCCGAGTCAAAAGTTTCGTACGAACGCCGGCTCGGCTTCAACTCTGCTGTGGTATGCCTTGGCACACGATGCCCGAGCCCTTTATTGACGACATGACACAAACAATGGTAATAAGTAAGGGGTGAACAAACAATTTCGAGCCAGTAAACGACATGCAAGCACCAAGGAAAAACTTAAGCCACAAACATCTATCTCGTGATGACCTCAATCTACCTCCAATCATAACGTTCGAACACCGAGAAATCAACCAGCTAGCCTTCCACGTCGATGTCGCATACGGAATCGCCCATGTTCACGCAGATTACTTCATAGTCCTGTGCGGCGACGTAATCATCAGTCGCAAGGACACATCGATTCTCCAAAGGCCAGCCACATGTGTAAGCATCGCTACCCAACCACCCAATGTCAACCGAGTCCGGAACATCGGACGTGAACGTCGGATCGAAGGCATAACCCGAACAATCCAGCGATGTTGTTACATGGTCAGTCGGCAGATACGTCGGCTCATCCTCTTTCTGCGTCTCCACACTAACTTTCACATCAGCCGATTGCCCTTCCATCCTCTTTTCGGGAGAAGAAAGGAATGGCGAGATCTTCTCAACAGGCACAGCGCTGTCCCGCGTCGACCAAGAATGCGAGAGGACAACCGTATTTGGTTCTTCCATTATGTCAAGCCTTCCCACTAACGCATATGAAGGCAAACCACTTGCCGAACAGCCCGACGAAGAAGAGAACGATGATGGCACTGGCAACGTTCACCCAAGGACCGACTTCTGGTTCCCGTTCGCCGCCAGAACGTCATCCAAATCGTGCGTACTCCACCAGTCGCACCTCTCGCGACCATTCTGATTTGAAGGCCGATGAGGTCCAAGATAGCGCGCAACTGCCTGTTGCCACTCAAGCAAAAAGACTGCAATCCAGGTATCACTGTCAGCACTATAGGCAGGGTCTCGGCGTTGTTCTTTCGTCAGAAACTCACACCTCCGATCAATCATCTTGGATAACGCGTTGCCAGTCAAAACCGGCGGCACAGCGAGCCCACCCGCGCTAATGCACCATCCAGTGGGTGCTACGTGCCATTGCGAGGATGCTATTCTTGGCAAAGACCATCGCCTCCGCCTTCCTGAGGTAACCCCTGTGGCGTCGACCGGCTCTACGTGCCATTGCGAGGAGGAGAACAAAAAAGGAGGACGAAAGTGGAGAGAGATGGGAAAAATACAAATAGTATGAGGTGGACGAGAAGGACATAAGATGACAAATGGTTAAACGGTGCTCGACACGCGCACATGCTATAAATACCAACGGAGAAAGACACATTGCTTACATTAATGATGATGTCTCGTTGGGACAGTCAATTTACGCCACAAGATCACTTTATTCAAATCAAGACATCCGGTATACGTGTAACCGTGACGGCACACGGATAATTATAAAACCGTTTGCAATAACAAAACATGTACTACCACGTTTTCAGATCACCATCACAGTCGTGTTCGCCGAATCCGTTCGTCCGGCTAATTGAAGTTTGAACGAATGAGAAGCATCACGAAATATCTGTTCTCCAAACGTAAAGACAGAACTGTAAATTGTAGAGTAAACATTAATTTCCACCTTACCATATCCGGCTTAATGGTCATCGTCACAGCACCGTGGATACAAAAAAGGCAACGAAGATGAAGCCGGCAAACGAACCTTTTGGCGCTGAAACGACCCGAAAATGAAGCACTGCCACTTGAACTCATACCCTGAAGCCGGCACACCTCCACTACATAAGGAATACACGGACTACCGGGTCGTTAAACCATCGCCAAACCGATAAAAGGTCAGGTAGCGCTATTCGTCATGATCCTCACCCCTTCTAACACAAGTTAGTCTTATTTTATAGGATCAAACTCTACAACATAGATCCTAATTCAACCCTTAGCATCACCTGTTCCATTCACAGTGCGAAAGCCTCCCCTGCATCAAGACCTCCTTCGCTTTCTGACTACCAAAAAGGGACGCATTCAGATAAAGGTAACGTATATTGCACGCGGCTCTTCGTAGCTGACAATCATCGCCATAAATGAACTAATCCCCCTCTTGTCTGATTCTTATTATTAGGAAATGGGTTCTGATCCTACCAGTTTCAGTCGAAGCATCAACGAACTACCGGACGATCTACTGTCTGAAATCATTGTCAGGGTTCCTCCGCATCCACACACGTTTCTAACAGTGTCAGCCGCCTGTAGAAAAAAGGCCTGACTCCTTTGCTACCAACTTAATGCGTTATGTCTATTAGTGTATCCGTACTATCGCCGATTCCTCTGGAGTCGGCGAGTTCGGCTCCCTGTTCGATGTTCAGTCCTACCGACTCCCTGGATTCGCTGGAGTCGACGGGATCACCGAGCAGTGAGATGGAAAAGGGCTGTCCCGCCGACTCCCGGGACTCGACCAGTACCGAAAAAATAACACATTAAGACGGAGAAGCCCAAAATATAAGCTTGGGGAAGTGTCGGTCTTGATGAATATATGTTTCCTGTCGCATTTGTTACCGGCCATGCTGGCATTTATTATTGTTCTTGCTGTCAGCTGCTCGCATTGAATCGTTGCCGCGACGTTACATTACAGGTGACTTCTATTTATGAATCGAATTGAAGAGTACCATGTGTAAGCTATGACATCGATATCAACGATTCCGACTCCCGGGAGAGGGGAGATATTATTGATGATTCATTTCGGTGTGAAAAGACATATACTCTACACGCTATCATAGATGCGCGTGCCCCTTGCTTTCTTGAAATGTCTGTAGGTCATCACCTACACTGCCGACTCCACGCGTTGGACACTACTCACGATATATCGCACCAAAGGATAACGATACACCGAGTCACAAACTTTAGGGTGGCTGATAGAAAGACAAAACATAGATACCACCTCAATAATCACTCATAAATACTTATACAGAAAACACGGCTACAAACAGTTTCACACTAACCCTGTTGTCGACGTGACAGGCTTCTCCGTCTTACCACATGTCGGTCCCACAGATAAAGCGTCAAATAAAAATGATACCGACTTGAAAATGAAGAGAAGAAAGGACCCTATAAGAAGAACCGCATGTGTGCTCCGCAGAAGGACCCAACACACGGATAGCGAGAAAACAATCAAAAGAGAGAATAGACGGAAACAAAACCCAACCAGGTCCGAACATAACCAACGTTAACCAAAAGAACGCCCACCAGTAAGCTGGCGACCTACGAACAAATAAACTAGAAAACAAATACAAAAAAGAAACAAAGAATGAAAAACAGAGAAAAAAATCAGAGGAAAAAAACCCAACCAGATCTAAACATAGCGAACTTTAACCAAAACAACGTCGACCAATAAACCGATGGCCTACGAACAAACAAAGCAACCAACAAAAAAAAACAAAGAATAGATACAAAGGCACGGCAATAAAACAACATAAAGCCAACGAAAGTAACCTTAACCAGAAGAACAGCGGACCAGTAAGCCGACAGCCTGTGAACAAACAAAGAACCTAACATGAACAAACATAAGAAAACCGAAAAAGGAAAAAAGGAGAAAACGCAAAGGCAAGGAACAACTAAATAATACAAACCCACCACATGACCAGCAAGATAAACAAGGAACTACTCTCAACGGAACCGACGTTAACCGGAAAAACAACATACCACACTACAAGAATCCCTCTACTCTGTGACGGATTTGTCGCCACGGTTATGCTATCCGTGGCTGATCTCAACTATTTTTGACGCCCTCGGTATTTCTCGTCACAGATCCATGGGCGGCCCGCCTGGCCCGGAAAAAGTCAGACAAAATGATGTGATGGACACACACCCAATATATATAGAAACGTAGTGTTCATACCTTTAACCGTGAGATCATATTTAATCGCTGCTTCTGGAAGGTGCTTTGATTGCATCAAACGTCATGTCTTATCTAGCGTGACAATAAAGGTGTTCCTTTCGGGTATCCGAAGGAAGTGGTCAAGGCGAGTGATCAAGAGCGGGATTTGCCAATCCACATAGCAGGATAGATACTCTGGGCCCACTCGGTGAGATTACATCAATAAGCTTGCAAGCATGTGACTAGGTCACGGGGATGTAATATCACAGACGAGTAAAGATAGTATTGTCAAGTAACGAGATCAAGCTCGGTAATCGTGATACCGGAGAACGAGTCTCGGACAATCTAAGTATCGCTAGGCAAAAGGTTTGAAACTGGACGTCTAAGGTTCAAACGATAAAAAGACATTCGTGGATGCACAGGGACTATCACGGCAGTCCAGCCACCGCTGATAGTCATTGATCGGAGAAGGGTTCTCGATCATGTCTGGAGTGTTCTCGAACCGCTAGGGTGTCACACTTAAGGGTATGTGACGTTTATTTAGATTGGACGTAGAAAAGAAAATAGAGAGAAGAACACCGGGAGTGTTCCGGGTCATTTCCGAAGAAGTTCGGAGGGCGACGAAATAGTTTTCGGAGCTCAAATAAATTAAATAATATGTACTTAATATTAATTAGTGTAATTAATGATTAAATATATTTTTATTTTATTTATTTTCGAATTTATTGGCAGCTCAACCTTAAATGGGCCTCTCCCATGTAGAGAGGGCCCATAAGGGGGAATTTCCCCCAAGTGAGCCACACCAAGGAGGAGGCCTAGGTGGGCCACAAGGGGCCCACCTTGGGCCAGCGCACCCTCTTGGGTCGTGGCTGGTTGTGGGATTAGTCCCACACCGCTCGGCCACGGAGGGTGGCAGCCATCCTCCACCTATATAAGGAGGTGCCCTATGCCTTGGAAATTCATCCCAATTCTCTCTTTCTCTCCTACCTCAAGCGTGGTTCCGCAAATGGAGCTGCGTATGGGTTTGAGAGAGTTCTCTCCACCATACGCACACCGCCGTGCTGCTGGTTTCTCTGGTCCAAGTCTTTTGCTTCCGCTGCTTCGGTTGGATCGGAGCCCGGAGGTCGTCATCTTCTCCGTACGTGTGTAAGCTCTGCGAGGTGCTACACGTGTGGCACTGGAAGTACGTCTTCTTCCTCTACGCGACCTTGAGGTCGGCGTCGCCGTCGTCTTCGCCACCCGTCTTCATCACGCGTCGTCATCGAAACAGATCTTTTGATCGTCGACGCTTACGGTCTACAAGGGTATGTATACCGTTCCCTCCGTTACTTTATATCTGCATAGTAATAGATCCTGGCTATTTCGGTTATCGTTGTTAGGAATATTTTTGTTTTTTGAACACGATTCCCTTCAGTGGTATCAGAGCCGATCTATGTGTAGATATGTTAGTACGGTTAGAACACATGTTGAATGTGGGCATCGATTCTATATTTGTTACCCTCTAGCGTGTACTTGTTTATATCGCGACATTGTTTGATGAAGCGGCCCGGACCGACTTTACGCGTACTCTTACGCGAGACTGGTTCCGCAGTACATATGGCTTGTACCATATATGCGGCTGGCGGGTGTCTGTCTCTCTTACAATAGTTGATATTGCATTTACAATGGAGGACCCTGAAAGGGGTGTAATAGAGACAACTATTTAATCGATGTTGTGGTTGTATATTCGTAGGTAAGAGCGGTTCTTTTACGAAAGCCCTAGCAGCCACGTAAAATATGCAAAAGATAAAATAGAAAGCGTCTAACTTTATTTTGCAGGGGCAATGTGATATGGTCACGGTAAGTTTTATGAATTGTTTATAAACTGTCGGCGCAAAGGAGACCATTGGCGCAAGGACCATATCATGTCGCATTACATTTGATGTTATGTTATTGTGTGCATCTTATATTGTGTATATATATATGTTATATATTAGTTACACGGCGGTAGTAATATAAGATGATCCCTCCAAAATACCATATAGTGTTCTCCCTATAGCGTGCACGACCAAAAGTTCTCCGATACGAGGCAGGCCGTGACGACGGGTGTCAAACGTATCTGTTTTCGCATACGTGGGTGTAAGCCACGTTGCACAAGCAATACGCTATAGGTTATTATGGCGATCCTAGCACGTACAGACATGGCTTCGGAACACAGTGATCGAAAGGTTAAGCACGAGTCACATAGTTGTTGTGATTGGCATATCGATGTCTACCTTTGAAATTATGCTATCGGCCTTAACGATGGGGATAGTATAGTGGATGGGGATCGTGTAATCACTAAAACGAAGCGAGGGATATTCGTTTTGAGTGGGAGTTCTGGTAGTTTTAGTTTATTAAAACTTGAACCCATATTTTATTATGAACAAAGTCTTTATGTTTTGCAAAACCTTTGTAGATAATAACTTGTTCGATAGACTTTTTAAACTTAGGCGCATTCCTGCGATTGAGAAACTAAAAAGGTTGGGTCCAAACTTCATAGTTTTATACCGTAGCTTGAGTATACTCCTTGTTTCAAACCTTTTAGCTTTATATGATACAAAACCCGATAGGAGATAGACCGGAGATTCCGCTAAACAAAAGGATAATTTGGATTATCAAGTTTTGCGGATAATTCTATCATAGTCCAGTGTATGCTATGATCTCTGCCATAGAGAATGAACTGTGGGTGCGTGTTGACAGATCACAAATATTTGGAATGGTCGCTGAGACTGATGATCTATATCCACCGTAAATCAGGTTTTCTTCTCAACCGAAGATGGAAGAGAACACTCGCATTAAAGGAGCACGTGGCAGTCATACTTGATGACACCGGTCATACTTGATGACATTGGTCATACTTGATGACATTGGTCATATTTGATGACATTGAGACGTCTCGCTCAGCTCGATCACTGGATGACAGACAACATTGCCAGATGCAAATGTTTTGTCATAGACTATGTCATGCAAGGGGAATCATTCACCTTCATGAATTCTTCATTACGTTTAAGAATTAAGAAGATGAAACAGATCGCCGGAAAGTCATCAATGATGATGGAGTATATATGATATACGCGTTATGAATGTTTTACCTAAACAAGTACTCGATGCAGTGACTAAGTTACGATACTAGTCATCATTTATGAAACGAGATTTCCTGCTTGAGTGACTTGGAAGGATGGAGAGACAATGTGTGTTGATGATGGCAGCAATATGTTGTGATGATCATCGACGCTCTCTCTCGACATCTACCTTTTTGGATTAATTTGGATTTGAACAAATTCCGTTTGATCGCTTGTTAGCATGATCGTTATAAGTGTGTCTTGCCTCTAGCGAGACAATTATTCATATATGTTAGTGACAAATCGTTGTCCTACATTTATGAGTGATATCTTTAATGATCATACACCGATTATGAATGGAGTGTTCTTATATGAATCCAGATGGCTCCCACATTTATAACATTAATGCCAAAGGATACAAACTTAATAATGACACCACATTATTGTGGCACTAACGTTTTAAGTCATGTCAATGTTATATGCATTAAGAAGCTCCATTCAGATGGACCTCCAAGTCCTTAGATTTTGATCTTTTGACACTTGCAAAATAACTAAGACACCGTTTTCTAGAAACGGGCATTTAACTTATTGATAATCATACATAATGATGTGTGTGGATCAATGAAGTACATTAACGTGTAGTGGAAATCATTATTTCGTAAACTTCACCAATGATTTGAGTAGATATATGGATATCCACTTAATGAAATGCTGGTCTGAAAAGTTTGATTAGTTCAAACAAGTTCGGAGTGAAGTAGGAAAATAAACTTAACAAGAAAATCAAATTCCTGCGATACAGATCAAGGAAACAAGATTTTGAGTTATGAGTTTGGCATATCATTGGAAGACTTGTGAAAAGAGTTCCACAAATTACGCCGCATGGAACACCACAATATTATGGTGTGTTAGGACGTCGTAATCACACTCTATTGGATAGTGTGTGGTGAATAAAATCTCTTATCGAATTATTGTGATCATTGAAGTTATATGATAGAAACAAAACATTCATGTTAGATAATAGGAAAACCATCTAAATCCGTGGAGGCAATACCATATGAGTGATGGCATGGCTTTTAGCCTAGATTGTCTTTTCGACATTTTAGTGTTTTGATATGATCAAATCTAAAACGGATAAATTCATCTTTGTAGTGTATCTAAGAAATCAGTTGGATACATTTCTCACGACAAAGATAAATTGTTGCTGGAACATACCTTGCTCAAGAAACAATTTCTTATCCAAGGGTATAAGTGGGAAAGAAAGTAGAGCAAAATGAAGTTAATGAACTTCTTCTCTGGACATCAGAGTAGCACAACGGAAACGGTTCCGGTATCGTCCTACACAACTGGAGGGAGCTGATGATAATGATCATGATGCTCTAAGCTCATACTAAGATCGTAGGCATACGAGAATGCGTTCTGCACTATGTGGTAGAACAATCTTGTTATGAACATCATGTTAATGGAACATGACAAACCTACGAACTACAAAGAAGCGATGGTAACCTAAGTCCAAAAAATGGCTATGAGCCATATATAATCTGAGATAAAATCCATGTACGATTACCAAGTAATGACTTGGGTAAATCTTCTTGATGGACTCCAGGCCATTGAGAGTAAATGGAATTTTATGACAAAATAGACACTGACGGAAAGGCAACCGTCTATAAGGATCGATTTGTCGTAAAACAGTTTCGACAAATTCAAAAGTTGACCACAACGAGATTTTGTCACAAGTGGCGATGCCTAAGTCTTTTAGGATTGTTCTAGCAATTATTTTCAATTAATAAATTGATGGATGGATAAAGAAACTGTGTTCCCTAATGGCAACATTAAGGAAGAGTTGTAATTGGTACAACAAGTAGGTTTGTTGATCCTAAGGATGCTATACATGTATGCAAACTTCAGCTTTTCATTCATGGGATGAAGCAAGCATATCAGAGCTGGAATCTTCACTTTGATAATGTGATCAAAGGATTTTGGAGTCGTCCAAAATAGTTGAAGAAACCTGCATTTACAAAGAAGTGAGTGGAGCTAAGTAGTTTTCTTGATCTTATATGTGAATGGCATATTTGAGTGGGAGCTAAAAGAAATTCCCTGGTCTTATATATGGATGGCGTATTTAAGTGGGAGCTAGGTGTCATTCCTGATTTTATATGTAATGACATATTAAGAATGATACAGATCCTCTAGTAAAGTATAAATGATTATTTAAGTGATTAAATTTTCTATGAATGAAGTTAAAAGTATTAGGCTTTAGATTTATAATTTGTATAGATCAAAAGGGGCTTAATAACATTAGGCCAGAATATTTTCCTAGGTTAAGATTCTGAAATGTTTCAGAATAGAACAAGCGAAGAAAAGGTTCTTACTTTTATGACTAGGTAAAATATTAAGTTTATCTTGGTGTTTCAGCGATAGTTATTGAAAGAAAAGGATGTCCGACATCCTCTATGCCTCAGCCATAGATTCTATCAGACTGAAAGCTCGACTTGGTGTGACCCAAGTTCTTGGTTGAAGAACGGGTTCTAGAGTGATCCCTGGATGGATCAATGAACAAACGTTAAGTATGTCCTTCAGTGCCTAAAGAGAACTGAAGATATGTTTTTCTATAGGGTGAGAGTGAAAAGACATCTTGCCGTAAAAAGTTACGATGATGCAAGTTATGACACTGCCCATACGGTTACAAATCTCATACAGAGTAGTCCTTTGTTTTGAAGAAAGACAGGGTTAGCTTGCGAAGTCGCATATGAATGCACTGTCGCATAATCTACATAGGTACAGGAATATATGGCTACTTCAGAAGTAGCAAGTGTGATTGGACTGAGCGGTTTTCCGAGCATGCGTGGTTTCCCTTAATAGATCTCTTAGACTTTTAAGTCCCATGCTACGAGAAGTTTCGAGTCTCACTCCATCAACAAACATGTATTTCACCGTTATCATAAGATACAGGATGCTGTCAAACTAGGTGACATAGAAGTGTTGCAAAGCACATACATATCTCAATGAAGGAGATTTGTTGACTGAATTCCTCTTCCACGAGACAAGCATGCACCATATTGCTATAGGTGTTAAGCTTTTACCAAGTTGTAAACTAGATTAAATTGTACTCTAGTGCAAGTGGGAGACTGTTGGAGATATGCACTAGAGGCTATTAATAAAGATATTTTATTTGTCATATCTTATTTGTTCATAATAAGTTCTGTACCATGCTATAACTGTATTAAGCGGAAACATTAATGCACGTGTGGTATGTAAACAACCAGGTCCCTAGTAGCCTCTTTACTAGTCCATTGGGCAACCGATGATCAAGGTTTCCTGATCATGGACATTTATGTCAATTGACAATGGAGTCATGTCATTAGGTGAATGATGTGATGGACACACACCCAATATATATAGAAACGTAGTGTTCATACCTTTGACCGTGAGATCATATTTAATCGCTGCTTCTGGAAGGTGCTTTATTGCATCAAACATCATGTCTTATCTAGCGTGACAATAAAGGTGTTCCTTTCGGGTATCCGAAGGAAGTGGTCGAGGCGAGTGATCAAAAGCGGGATTTGCCAATCCACATAGCAGGATAGAAACTCCGGGCCCACTCGGTGAGATTACATCAATAAGCTTGCAAGCATGTGACTAGGTCACAGGGTTGTAATATCACAGACGAGTAAAGATAGTATTGTCAAGTAACGAGATCAAGCTCGGTAATCGTGATACCGGAGAATGAGTCTCGGACAATCTAAGTATCGCTAGGCAAAAGGTTTGAAACTGGACGTCTAAGGTTCAAACGATAAAAAGACATTCGTGGATGCACAGGGGCTATCACGGTAGTCCAGCCACCGCTGATAGTCATTGATCAGAGAAGGGTTCTCGATCATGTCTGGAGTGTTCTCGAACCGCTAGGGTGTCACACTTAAGGGTAGGTGACGTTTATTTAGATTGGACGTAGAAAAGAAAATAGAGAGAAGAACACCGGAAGTGTTCCGGGTCATTTCCGAAGAAGTTCGGAGGGCGACGAAATAGTTTTCGGAGCTCGAATAAATTAAATAATATATATTTAATATTAATTAGTGTAATTAATGATTAAATATATTTTATTTTATTTATTTTCGAATTTATTGGCAGCTCAACCTTAAATGGGCCTCTCCCATGTGGAGGGCCCATAAGGGGGAATTTCCCCCCAAGTGAGCCGCACCAAGGAGGTGGCCTAGGTGGGCTACCTGGGGCCCACCTAGGCCCGGCGCACCCTCTTGGGTCATGGCTGGTTGTGGGATTAGTCCCACACCGCCCGGCCACGGAGGGTGGCAGCCATCCTCCACCTATATAAGGAGGTGCCCTATGCCTTGGAAATTCATCCCAATTCTCTCTTTCTCTCCTACCTCAAGCGTGGTTCCGCAAATGGAGCTGCGTACGGGTTTGAGAGAGTTCTCTCCACCATACGCACACCACCGTGCTGCTGGTTTCTCTGGTCCAAGTCTTCTGCTTCCGCTGCTTCGGCTGGATCGGAGCCCGGAGGTCGTCATCTTCTCCGTACGTGTGTAAGCTCTGCGAGGTGCTACACGTGTGGCACTGGAAGTACGTCTTCTTCCTCTACACGACCTTGAGGTCGGCGTCGCTGTCGTCTTCACCGCCCATCTTCATCACGCGTCGTCATCGAAACAGATCTTTTGACCGTAGATGCTTACGGTCTACAAGGGTATGTATACCGTTCCCTCCGTTACTTTATATCAGCATAGTAATAGATCCTGCTATTTCGGTTATCGTTGTTAGGAATTTTTTTGTTTTCTGAACACGATTCCCTTTAGTTCGGTGCAGCTTCTCTTTTGTTCTTGTGCTGGAAGCCCATTTTTGGCCAATTCAGACCGTTACAGGAGGAAGAAGGTTGACCTGGGAGGAGCTCGAGATGGTTGGGTACAGGATCAGAACTACCTCGTTGAAGAACTGGGAGGGAGCTCAATATGGTGTTCGACCGGAGGAGGTCGGGCGACCGGAAGAGGGCAGGGCGGCACGGGACGAGCTGGGCGAGTTCGTACGCGGGAGGAGGCGGCGTGAACAGAAATGGTAGAGGACGGCCGGCACGACCTACTGTAGGAATGATCGCTTGGTGGCCGGATGCCGGCGGCGCAGGGGTGGCGGCGGCGGCGCGCGCCTAGCACTAGGGTTTCGTGGGCAGCAGGGGAAAAGAATGCGAGACGGGGAGAGACGGAGCAAGGCCAGAGGGAAATAGAAAATAAAATTGTTGGGTGGATCACTTCGCGGTGGCATGCTCCCGTAATATCCATCCAAAGTCAGCTTCTCCAATTTCCCAGCGGACCGATTTGTTAGCTCCACGATTTGTACGTGCTATCGAGCAAGCTTCTCAAATCTATCTTCTCAAATTTTGGACGTCCGGGGCAGCTTCTCGTTCCTTGTGCTGAGGGTAGTACCAACGGGAGGCCAATACCACTAGGGCTGAACGTGTTTTGTGATTACTAGTGGATGTCTGCATTATATACACTAGATTTAGTGGTGCACCTTGGCGCACGACCCCCCAAGCCCTGTTTTGACAACACGCCATACACAATGCTAATAATCAACGGGTTTAAATAATTATATCCACATGTAAGTTCGGGCATAGATCAACGCGGAGGATCTTTATGTATCAGAAGACATCATGGATACGCTTTGAAAACTACAGACGGGATCCTAAGGAGGACCGGTACGCCAGCCGAGTCAAAAGTTTCGTACGAACGCCGGCTCGGCTTCAACTCTGTTGTTGTACGCCTTGGCACACGATGCCCCGAGCCCTTTATTGACGACACGACACAAACAATGGTAATAAGTAAGGGGTGAACAAACAATTTCGAGCCAGTAAACGACATGCAAGCACCAAGGAAAAACTTAAGCCACAAACATCTATCTCCTGATGACCTCAATCTACCTCCAATCATAACGTTTGAACACCGAGAAATCAACCAGCTCGCCTTCCACGTTGATGTCGCATACGGAATCGCCCCTGTTCACGCAGATTACTTCATAGTCCTGTGCGGCGACGTAATCATCAGTCGCAAGGACACATCGATTCTCCAAAGGCTAGCCACATGTGTAAGCATCGCTACCCAACCACCCAACGTCAACCGAGTCGGGAACATCGGACGTGAACGTCGGATCGAAGGCATAACCCGAACAATCCAGCGATGTTGTTACATGGTCTGTCGGCAGATATGTCGGCTCATCCTCTTTCTGCGTCTCCACACTAACTTTCACATCAGCCGATTGCCCTTCCATCCCCTTTTCGGGAGAAGAAAGGAATGGCGAGATCTTCTCAACAGGCACAGCGTTGTCCCGCGTCGACCAAGAATGCGAGAGGACAACCGTATTTGGTTCTTCCAATATGTCAAGCCTTCCCGCTAACGCATATGAAGACAAACCACTTGCCGAACAGCCCGACGAAGAAGAGAACGATGATGGCACTGGCAACATTCGCCCAAGGACTGACTTCTGGTTCCCGTTCGCCGCCAGAACGTCATCCAAATCGTGCGTACTCCACCAGTCGCACCTCTTGCGACCATTCTGATTTGAAGGCCGATGAGGTCCAAGATAGCGCGCAACTGCCTGTTGCCACTCAAGCAAAAAGACTGCAATCCAGGTATCACTATCAGCACTATAGGCAGGGTCTCGGCGTTGTTCTTTCGTCAGAAACTCACACCTCTGATCAATCATCTTGGACAACGTGTTGCCAGTCAGAACCGGCGGCACAGCGAGCCCACCCGCGCTAATGCACCATCCAGTGGGTGCTACGTGCCATTGCGAGGATGCTATTCTTGGCAAAGACCATCGCCTCCGTCTTCCTGAGGTAACCCCTGTGGCGTCGACCGGCTCTACGTGCCATTGCGAGGAGGAGAACAAAAAAAGAAGGACGAAAGTGGAGAGATGGGAAAATACAAATAGTATGAGGTGGACGAGAAGGACATAAGATGACAAATGGTTAAACGGTGCTAGACACGCGCACATGCTATAAATACCAACGGAGAAAGACACATTGCTTACATTAATGACGATGTCCCATTGGGACGGTCAATTTACGCCACACGATCACTTTATTCAAATCAAGACATCCGGTATACGTGTAACCGTGACGGCACACGGATAATTATAAAACCGTTTGCAATAACAAAACATGTACTACCACGTTTTCAGATCACCATCACAGTCGTGTTCACCGAATCTGTTCATCCGGCTAATAGAAGTTTGAACGAATGAGAAGCATCACGAAATATCTGTTCTCCAAACGTAAAGACATAACTGTAAATTGTAGAGTAAACATTAATTTCCACCTTACCATATCCGGCTTAATGGTCATCGTCACAACACCGTGGATACAAAAAAGCCAACGAAGATGAAGCCGGCAAACGAACCTTTTGGCGCTGAAATGACCCGAAAACGAAGCACTGCCACTTGAACTCATACCCTGAAGCCGGCACACCTCCACTACATAAGGAATACACGGACTACCGGGTCATTAAACCATCGCCAAACCAATAAAAGGTCAGGTAGCGCTATTCGTCATGATCCTCACCCCTTCTAACACAAGTTAGTCCTATTTTATAGGATCAAACTCTACAACATAGATCCTAATTCAACCCTTAGCATCACCTGTTCCATTCACAGTGAGAAAGCCTCCCCTGCATCAAGACCTCCATCGCCTTCTGACTACCAAAAAGGGGACGCATTCAGATAAAGGTAACGTATATTGCACGCGGCTCTTCGTAGCTGACAATCATCGCCATAAATGAACTAATCCCCCTCTTGTCTGATTCTTATTATTAGGAAATGGGTTCTGATCCTACCAGTTTTAGTCGAAGCATCAACGAACTACCGGATGATCTACTGTCTGAAATCATTGTCAGGGTTCCTCCGCATCCACACACGTTTCTAACAGTGTTAGCCGCCTGTAGAAAAAAAGGCCTGACTCCTTTGCTACCAACTTAATGTGTTACGTCTATGAGTGTATCCGTACTATCGCTGATTCCTCTGGAGTCGGCGAGTTCGGCTCCCTGTTCGATGTTCAGTCCTACTGACTCCCTGGATTCGTTGGAGTCGGCGGGATCGCCGAGCAGTGAGACAGAAAAGGGCAGTCCCGCCGACTCCCGGGACTCGACCAGTACCGAAAAAATAACACATTAAGACGGAGAAGCCCAAAATCTAAGCTTGGGGAAGTGTCGGTCTTGATGAATATATGTTTCCTGTCGCGTTTGTTACCGGCCATGCTGGCATTTATTATTGTTCTTGTTGTCAGCTGCTCGCATTGAATCGTTGCCGCGACGTTACATTACAGGTGACTTCTATTTATGAATCTCATTGAAGAGTACCATGTGTAAGCTATGACATCGATATCAACGATTCCGACTATAGGGAGAGGGGGAGATATTATTGATGATTCATTTTGGTGTGAAAAGACATATACTCTACACGCTATCATAGATGTGCGTGCCCCTTGCTTCCTTGAAACGTCTGTAGGTCATCACCTACACTGCCGACTGCACGCGTTGGACACTACTCACGATATATCGCACCAAAGGATAACGATACGCCGAGTCACAAACTTTAGGGTGGCTGATAGAAAGACAAAACATAGATACCACCTCAATACACACTCAGAAATACTTATATAGAAAACACGGCTACAAACAGTTTCACACTAACCCTGGAGTCAACGTGACAGGCTTCTCCGTCTTACCACATGTCGGTCCCACAGATAAAGCGTCATAAAAATGATACCGACTTGAAAATGAAGAGAAGAAAGGACCCTATAAGAAGAACCGCATGTGTGCTCCGCAGAAGGACCCAACACACGGATAGCAAGAAAACAATCAAAAGAGAGAATAGATGGAAACAAAACCCAACCAGGTCCGAACATAACCAACGTTAACCAAAAGAACGCCCACCAGTAAGCTGGCGACCTACGAACAAATAAACTAGAAAACAAATACAAAAAAGAAACAAAGATAAAAAACAGAGAAAAAAATCCGAGGAAACAAAACCCAACCAGATCTAAACATAACGAACTTTAACCAAAACAACGTCGACCAATAAACCGATGGCCTATGAACAAACAAAGCAACCAACAAAAAAACAAAGAATAGATACAAAGGCACGGCAATAAAACAACATAAAGCCAACAAAAGTAACCTTAACCAGAAGAACAGCAGACCAGTAAGCCGACAGCCTGTGAACAAACAAAGTACGCAACATGAACAAACATAAGAAAACCAAAAAAGGAAAAAGGAGAAAACGCAAAGGCAAGGAACAACTAAATAATACAAACCCCACCACATGACCAGCAAGATAAACAAAGAAGTAAGAACAAACAGATAAACATGCCAAGAAAGCACAAACTACTCTCAACGGAACCGACGTTAACCGGAAAAACAACAGACCACACTACAAGAATCCCTCTACTCTGTGACGGATTTGTCGCCACGGTTATGCTATCCGTGGCTGATCTCAACTATTTTTGACGCCCTCGGTATTTCTCGTCACGGATCCATGGGCGGCCCGCCTGGCCCGGAAAAAGTCAGACGAAATGGCCTTAACCGTCATGGATCTCAAGGGGCCTTCCGTCACACGCTATTTTGCGGGCTGAACAGGACGAACCCGCACACAAACCGTCACAGGCCACTGGGCTTGGGCAGCTGTAACATCCCAAACTTATTAATCAATATTATTAATCCAAAAATGGGAACCAACAAAAACTTTTGTTGATTATTATGTGTTGTTTGCAAATTGTGGCTTGTGGTAATTAATTCTTGTTGCTTGTGTTGCTTGTTTGCTTGAATTAACAATTTGAAATGCAAAAACAAAAGTGGAAACAAGAAAGAAATAAAAATGACAAGTGACACACAATTCTCAAAGTAAGAAGCAAATTTTTGTTCAAACAAAAATTCAGAGGAATGGTATATGAAACCCCTCATTTGTATTCTTACTATTTATCTCTCCCAAATAATATTTTACACCTATTTTAAAACTCAAAAGTAAAACACAATTCAAATAAAACAAAATGCCATAATTAAAACCTTATGAACAAAAATGATTCAAAACATTGTGGAGCTACTACATGCTATGTGGAAGCCCCACAAATATTTCTGAATTTTTCTAAATTGTTTAAGTACCCCAAATAAATTCCAGAAAAGCTACTGGAAATAAAAAGAAACTAGAAAATAAAGGAAAAGAGGAGGCATGGGGTTTTCTGCAAAAATGTCATCCCCTACCTCTCTCCTAGCTCACTGTCGCACGCCATGTCGCCCTCGCCGTCGACGCCGCGCCCAGGCCCCCCCCAGCCCGTGCTTGCCCTCGCGCCGTGCCTCTGCAGCCTCTGCACGCAGAGGATAGCACTTGAGCGCTCTCGCTCGCCCCGACGGCGCCCTGTCCCCCTCTGCTCCGCCGAGGAGAGCTTGACGGCGCCGGCCAAATTAGGCCCCCCTCTGCTCCCCGACACGCACCGCTCTATCCCAGCCCTTCTAGACCATGCCCGGACCCCGGAAGACCTCACGGCGACACGTACCTCGCACCACCGCTGCGGAATCGCACCTCTCCCGTGCGCCATGGACGCCGCCGTGCACCGCGACCACCGTGGACCGCTCCCGCGCTATAAAACCCCCTCCCGACCCCTCTGGAAACTCCACACCACCCTCGCTCCCTCTCCCTCGCTCCAATTCCATCGGTGCACCGCCAGGAGGGCGTGCACGCTGCGCCACTGCCGCCGTCGAGGTCGAGCACGGCCGCGACGCCACACCCTCCCATTCTCTTCTCTCTGGCCCCTACTCTCTTCCTTAGGGACACCGCACTCACCCGAGCCTTTTTCCCTCTTTTTCGTGCACAGACGCGTCCCCGGAGCATCGCCGGAGTTGCTGCCGCGCCCGTGGAAGTGCAGCCGCCTCGCCGTCGCCGCTACACGCCATCCCAGCAAGTGCAACTCGCGCCACGACCTTCCCCGAGCCTCCGCCGTCGATTCGCGTCATCGCCGCCGTCTGCCGAGCCCTCTAGGTGAGGTTTCCATGCACCTCGCCGTCGCCGGAGCCACGGCGCCGCCCAGAAATGGTCGTCGCCGATGGACTCGAACGTGGGCCGTTGGATCTTGATCCAACGGCAGCGTACCGTTTCGTTTAGAATAGGAGTCACTGACGTGTGGACCCCACACGTCAGGTTTTTATTAATTTCCCTCGTGCGCACTGAGACACTGACTCGTGGACCCCACATGTCTTACTTTTCAACATTATCCAGAACAGTTATATTTTCGAATTTAAACTTCTCTGTTAAATCAGTACTGGACCTAACTTCAAAATTGAATAACTTGAGATGTAGACATACAAATAAATCAAATCCAATTGTTCTGGAAAGCTTATGAAAATGTTTAACCAACCCAAGTAGATTAAATTCATTTAGATAAATAATAAAAACTAGCTGGGTGGCCCGCGCATTTGCGCGGCTAGCGTATCTATTTGATGTTATATCCTTGCTATCACATTATTTTAAATTCAGAAAATATTATCCGATAAATACAAATTTAATACTTTAAGAACATATTTGTAGTTTCACTTGTTTTTTCTCAAATTCACATAAATTAGCCATGGCTTGTAGTTTCACTTTGTTCTATTTTTATTCTGTCAATATGTCCAACAATATATTTTAACGTTGCATGTTTTATGTTTTTCTCCTTCCTCCTCTTTTCTTTACAATTGAAAATTTAGAGTTAAAATTTAGAATTATTTAAGTCACGTGTAGCTCCTTCCTTCTCTTTTTTATGTTGGGTTGACATATTTTTAAAAATACATATTTTTCCATTTTTTTCTTCAGTTAGTTGTATTTAATTGTCCATTAATTTTCTCAGCACATACATATTTCAGCGCTTGTACATCACGTTCCACACTCATGATCTAATAAATACACAGCATTTCTAGTAATTAATAAAAAAGTAAAGCATGAAAGTTAAATCCGCTTTCTCTTCTATACCAGGACTATACCCAATCCTATGACCGAACCAAAGAAAAAACCCATTTCTCCTGTATTTCAGGCCATGCTAACACCTACATCTAATTTATGATAGAGAGTCAGAAAATTATTCTGTAAGTGTAAATAATCATAAAGTGCATATGGAATAGGAAATCACGATCAAATTACCATGCTGAGGTACTTTCCAAAGCTTCGTTCAGTTTCAAAGAAAACAGCAAGGTATGCAATAAAGAGGACAATGCTAGATTTGATCTAGATATGAATTTACATAAACATCCCTTGATTATTCAGATTCAGAAGAGGCAAGATGGAAATATGTTTCTGAAATTTCAAAATAAACTTTGAATAATTAGCAGTAGAGAAGAAGCATGATAATTAGGAAAAAACATACTGGTTCAGATAACCATGATAAGTTACACCTTAATAAACAAAACCAACTATATTCTCCTGATGCGATGAAAAATTGAGATACTTTATAACTCCACAATTTCACATTTAGATGTGAAATAATTCCATTCCAAAGCTTCGTTCAGTTTCAAAGAAAACAGCAAGGTATGCAATAAAGAGGGCAATGCTAGATTTGATCTAGATATGGATTTACATAAACATCCCTTGATTATTCAGATTCAGAAGAGGCAAGATGGAAATATGTTCCTGAAATTTCGAAAGAAACTTTGAATAATTAGCAGTAGGGAAGAAGCATGATAATTAGGAAACAACATACTGTTCAGATAACCATGATAAGTTACACCTTAATAAACAAAACCAACTATATTCTCCTGATGCGATGAAAAATGGGATACTTTATAACTCCACAATTTCACATTTAGATGTGAAATAATTCCACAATTAATTTTACTTTTATAAACATTGGGACATCATGAATAATAGTAAAAATAATGTACAGCGAAATCATACATTTTAGTAACTACTAACCTGCGAAATAAAGCTGCGTAATGAGCTTTTGTCCACGAATGCAGCATAAAGGTTGCAGACTTACACTATTCCATGAATAATGTACAGTATATTACCTTTTATTTACAACGGATTGCTGTGCAAGGACTTGAGGCTTCAGCTCAAAATAAGAGCTGGAAAAAAGTAATGCAACCTTCTCCCCTACAAAATTAACTCCTACGTGAGTATGTGCACCAAGGAACAGAGAGGGCCTCATTCTTGTAGTCCCCACTGCGAGTCATCCTAATTAAATACAATTTACAAAAATTCACTGATGTCGAGAAAACATCATGGTTTTGTGTGTTTGCTGTTTGCTGCATTTGCTGGCATCCAAGTGTTAATTATATTAACACATCAAGAGAAAATTATAGGCTGCATGCTCTTATCATTCCGGATGTCCAACTATTTAAAACTTCTACTCTATATCTTATCTCATCGTAACAATGCCTATCTTGATAACAATCTCAGAATAAAAATGTAGACATAACCTTCCGAAAAAATGTTCGGTGTTTTTTCTCTTCCTGATGTTATACACTTAACTCGACAAAATCCCATAAATTTGTTGAGTTAATCTCTTTTATGAATTTCTTGTCCTAATGAATCGATTATAAGTGTCAATAGATGGAATAATGGTATAGAAATTGATAAGAATAAAAAAGAGCGCAGCACCTCAATCCTTAACTTGCACTTCTACTAATGTAGATCTGGAACCAGCCTCTCCAGCAAAAGAAAATTCATGTCAATAACAGCTCCTGGAATCTGAAAGTACATACTGCATATAAAAATCATAGTGTTTTTCTATTTTTAATAACAAATTATGAACCCTAGCGATCAGTGCATGCACAAAAAAACATATCACATTTGTTTTTCTAGGTATTTCATCGAGCACCTAAAGAAACAAAAATAAGAGTAAAACTTGAGAACACAACTCCATGCAATGAACTCCTAAGGCCCCGCTTGTTTTGTCTGGCAAATTTCCGCTCCGTAATAATTACCTGCCCTTTACACGGGGTGGCCCGGATTTTTGTGAGGAGCTAAACAGGTCCGTGATTAAATACCTCCGTGTTCGGTTAATATCCGACCTTCCAAGTGGGGCCTAAAGGGTAGTAAGTTGTGGATCATGAGTCCAGCTGTAAGAAAGGAATTAATTAACCATCACAAAATAATTATGCAATGTACTGACCTGATATAGAAGCCATACCAATTGTAAATCAAAAAACCGGTTCCATGACTAATTGATTATTAGAAGATACCTTAAAACTAATGTATTACTACAATGCAATCTTCTTCAGTTCAAGAGGAGCAGTCGGATCTGAAACAGGACTATAGAAGTAAGTATTCATTGCTTGTCTAAGATCAGGATACTGGTTTCAGAGCAGAGTAATGGGCGTTAACCATCCCTAGCTGGGGTTGTCGGATGCACAAACTTGGCGCCGGCAATAGCGCAAACTTCTGCCAAATGCTGGGAAGAGAGTCTACACTATAGGGGAAGATACTCTCTTCTTTATCTCGTACTTGCTGACCCTATCAAAATTTCAGAAGCATGTAAGTGAAAAAATTCAGGTAAAGATATGGAAAGGTCACCAATATATAGTTTCGCCGAGACAATACGTCGACTCATATCGCCTGAGATGCAGTACGTGCGTACTGGATTAGTAGAAACTCGTCGATCTGTTCACAGGAATAGCTGATGGTTAGATGCAAAGCTCGACCCATACAAACAGGCTGCGTACGTGTATGGTGAATCATATGTACCAGCTATAAGAACGTGCCGACGTGATACATGTACATGCTAGCTCTTCTGTACACAGATCCATGTTGATTAATCTCCACGGATTATGTGTCGCAACTCCAAATAGATGAATCATGGCTAAACATACATGAAGATTGCGATCTGTTGTGCTGTCTTTCGCCTATCATTATGTACTGCGGCATCTACAATTGGGGCCGCCATCCAGGTAAGGGACATGCAGGTGTGACTACTCCGTTCCGCGGGTTTTCTGGCGCCCCGTTCGCCATCTCCTTCGCCGGGAGGTGTTTAGGCCAAATCTTAAGAATCCTCTAAAGCATCGCTGGGGCTGCAGTCCGCCGTGCTGCTCCGTGCTCACCCGCTCTCCGGCGAACGCCTCCGCATCGCGCGCCGCGTCGCCGAGCGTGGCTTCCTAGTCCAAATTCCGATCGGCAATTTGTCCTGCTCTTGGCTGGGCATGGCAGCTGCCGCCGTAAGACCAATGATTGATAATTTCCATAAGATTTTCCTTATCGATCCCTAGCTCGCACGCGATTATTATATGGAATAGTCCATGTCGTGGACGAACAGGAAAGATATATCTAGCTAAGTCGTACGTGTCTTGATAAAAAAGAAAAGTCGTACCTGCCTTGACAATAAAGAAAACGTACGTGTCTTTTCCAATCGTGGATCTTATTGACTCCTATATGCGCATTGCAAGTACGATGATTAATCTACATCGTTCATTTTTCTTAACGTTACGGTGGCGAATCCTGGCCGTTAATTGTCTTGTGTTTTAATTATATAATAGATGTATTATTAAAAATACTACAGAAGGTTTAAAATCTAAACTTGTTTGTTTCTGATACTCTGTTAGTCCAAATATTTCCAAACCAAATTTTCTAGCTTAGTACTGCCATGTATTAGCTTCCCTAATTTTGGTAGAATTATTTGTGCAGTAGTAATTGTTTAGTATAAAGTTGAAGTTTGAACACCCTTCTAGACTAAAACATTTAAATATGTTTAATGGTTAACCCAAATGATTTAGGAGCAATTTTGGTACATCACATTCAGTCATGTTTAGTTACCCCTAAAAGGATTTAATTTTAGGATTAACAGAACTTAATTGGTAGCCAAAACTTGATTAATCATTAACTGGATTAAAACAATTGTGTAGAGAGTTTCGTAACTCCAATTAATCCAAATCAAATTGTGTTGTCTTCTACACATCAGTAGCTTTCTGTAGAATTTTATTTTGTATTTTTAGAACAAACAGAACTCAAGTTGTGCAATTAAACATGTTCCACTCATTTCTGCCATATTTGAAACATAAATAAATAATGGTAAATACAATGGCGAGACGTGGCGGACACGATGAGCTGCCGGATGGATGTGGGAAAAGCGTGCTAACTCTGTAGAGTGTAAAACTATTCGAATAGCCGAGTCCTCGGATATGGACAGTTGGGAGGCTGTCCTAGACCATGTGCAAGTTTTTGGAAAAGCTTTTAAGTTTAAAAGAAACTGAAATGGAGATGGTGTCACACAGCTATACCAAATGGAGTGGTATGAGTTGTTGAAATAAATGGACTATGGTGAGCCATGGTCAGAAAAAGGAGGAGTTTTGGAGAAACAAATAAGATGGTGACTTCTTTTAAAGATAGTTATAAAACTCTTCTTACCTTTTTCAATAAAGATATAGGGATGTTTTAAATAAATAAAAGTTGGAAATTAAAATAAAACTAGTGCATACTCATGTTGGGGTAGTTTGCGAGTACATTCAAATGTACTCATATTGGTTTCGTCCCTGGCTATTGTGCAAGCCAGACTACGAGGAGGAGCACTACGCCGAGCAGGAGTATGGCGACTTCTACGCGAACTAAGGATCTCCACAAGTCAGCTGCCTGTCGGGTCGTCGTCGTTAGAATATGATGTCTACTACGCCGTAGCTTCCGCTGATATTTTGGTTTGGCCCATGAAGGCACCTATGTAAGACTTGGTCTAAATGACCATTTATGTAAGACTTTTAATTCGGTATTGTAATGGATGTAAACTTTGGTATTCAATTCGGATTATGTGCAACGACAGACTGATCACGGGATCGTTGTGTTAAGCATAATCGGGTATTTTGGACAGCTAGTTCGGGGTCCAGCTTGAGAAGGACAGCAAGCTGACGTTCGAGAGGGACTTGTTGTAACATCCCAAAAATATTATCAATATTATATTCCAAAAATGAGAGCCAACAAAAACTTTTGTTGTTTATTGTGTGTTGATTGCTTCTTGTTACTTAAGTTGTTTGATCTTGTGTGTGTGTTGCTTGCTCTAATGAACACTTGAAGAAAAAGAAGAAAAACAAAATAAAGTTATAAAGAAGGAAAAATAAAAGTGACAAGTTGTCACATGAAATTCTTCAAGTGACAAACTCAATTATTTTTAAACCAAAGTCAGAGGAGTTGTAATGTAAACACTCCCATTTTGATTCTTACTACCTTCCCTCTTCAATGCTATTTTTAAAACTAACTTTAAAATTGTAAAGTAAAATCAATTTGAAATAAATCAATTTACCAAATTCAAAACCCTATGAAAGAAAATGATGCAAAACATTTTATTTTGCAAAGCCAATTTTTGTGGAGCTTCTACATGTTATGGGGAGGCCCCACAATTATTTGCAAATTTTTTTAAAATGTTTAAGTGCCCCCAATTAAATCCCAGAAAAGCTTCTGATATTAAAAAGAAACTGGAAAATAAAAGAAAAGAAGAAGCAGGGGGCTTTCTGCAAAAGTGTCGTCGACTTCAACCCCGACGACCATCGCCGTGTCACCGTGGCGTTGCTCGCCGTTTCCGCGCTCCCCAGGCCCCCCCTTGCCACGCTCTCCCTCGCTCCCGTGCCTCTGCAGCCGCGGCGCCGCAGAGGAGAGCAGTTACGCCGTCCCTCGCCTCGATTCCACTCCAGCGTCGCCGTGGCGAGCTCGCCGTCGTCGACCCAAATTGGCCCAGATCGCTGCTCCCCGACACGCCGCGCTTGGCCGAGACCTTCTAGAACATGTCTGGACCCCGGTGAACGCCTAGTCTCCACGTCCCTCGCACCGCCGCGTCGGATTGGGGGAGAAATATCTCCGCCGTGCGCCATGGACGTCGCCGTGCACTCCGTCCACGATACGCCGCCCCCGTGCTATATAAACCACCCCAAGCCTCTCTGTGAACACCACACCACCCCACTCCCTCACTGCCCCCTCTCGATTCGCCGTGAGCCGCCAGAGGGCGTGCTGTGCCGCAGCCACTGCCGCCGTTGAGGTCCGTCGTGGCCACAGCGCCTCGCTGCACCATTCTTCCCTCTGACCCCTCTACGCTGTTACCTGAGCTCACCGCACTCACCCCATCCCTTTTCCCCTTTGATTAGTGCCCAGACGCGGCCGTTGAACCTCGCCGGAGTTGCTGTCCGTGGCCAAGGAAGACGGAGACCTCGCCGCCGACGAACCACTCCGTCCCAGCAAGCAGGACTCGGCCAGAAGCTTCCACCTCGCCACCGCCGTCGATTCGCATCACCACCTCGACCTCCCGAGCCCTCTAGGTGAGGTTTTGCCCAACCTCGCCGTCGCCGGAGCCACGGCGCCGCCCAGAAATGGTCGTCGCCGATGGTTTCGTTGCGGGATCCAACGGTAGCATACCGCTTCGATTAGAAAAGAGAGAGAGAGAGAGACTGACGGGCGGGCCCCGCTCGTCAGGTTTTTAATCATTTTCCCGCGCGCGCTGTGTCGCTGCCATGTAGGCCCCACTGGTCAGAGATTTAAACATTATCCATAACTGGATTTCTCTGTTTAAAATGGAAAATATGAAATCAGTACTGATATGAACTTTGAAATTCAATATCTCAAGATTTAGGAATCCAAATAAATCAAACTCAATTGTTCTGGAAAGCTTATGAAAATGTTTAACCAACCCAATTGGATTCATTCCATTTAATTAAATAAATAAAAAATGTTATTAAAAATACTACAGAAGGTTTAAATTCTAAACTTGTTTGTTTCTGATACTCTGTTAGTCCAAATAATTCCAAACCAATTTTGTTAGCTTAGTACTGCCTTGTGTTAGCTTCCCTAATTTTGGTAGAATTAATTGTGCAGTAGGATTTGTTTGGTACAAAATTGAAGTTTAAACACCCTTCTGCACTCAAACATTTAATTATGTTAATGGTTAACCCAAATGAATTAGGACCAATTTTGTTATATCACATTTAGCCATGTTTAGTCACCCCTAAAAGGATTTAATTTTTGAAGCAATAGAATTTAAATGGTAGCCAAAACTTGATTAATAAGCCTCTGGATTCAAACAAATGTGTAGGGAGTTTAGTAACTCCAATTGAACCAAATCAAATTGTGTAGTCTTCTACACATCAGTAGCTTTCCATAGAATTTTAGTTTGTATTTTTGTGACCAACAGAACTCAAGTTATTGAATTAAACATGTTCCACAAGTTTCTGCCATAATTTGAACATAAAAAATGATGTTTAATTCAATTATTTTGAAACCAAATTGTATGGTTTGATGTGTGCAGTAGCTATGTGTGATGTTCATGATTGTTGTGTTGAGATGATTGCTTGTATAGCTTAGTGATTGTTTGCATTGTTTGTTTATTAATTAGACGAGAACGTTGTCGGATATATCGAGGAAGGAGAGTTTGCTGAAATTGAAGAACAAGAGCAAGATCACTTTGCCAAGCAAGGCAAGCTATTCTCTGAGCTTGCACTACAAACATATGCATCTACTTTCATAACATGTTTTACTCTCAAAGCAAGATTTATAAAACCCATTTCAAAAGTATATGGATATTATTTTGCCACCCTATGTAGTAGTTATATAAAACTTTAGGATGGGAAACAATGTTGTTTATTCAAAACTCCTTTGAAATTTCTTGTGTGGTTATGGAATGCCGAGATGTCGGTGTTGGAATGGAGAAGTGGAAAAATGGTGATGTTTATGAAAAATGCACAGTGTCCTAGTACTATGGACCAATCCTACCCTGTGCGACCACATTTACCATATATGGGAAAAGGCTTAGTCATGTAGTTTGCTCTTATTAGTATGGGATACCTCATCACGGAGATGACTCCGTTATGCATGAGGGGATGGTCCGAGGACCTACCCCCTGACCCGGGTCCTCACACAAGATGGTGGGGAGGATAGAAGGTTCCACCATAAACCGCCGGACAAAACTATGAGTCCTCACACTTAGGGTTTCTGACGGGAAACTGGACTGGGTGTCGATGGAAAGTGTCATATGGGAAGGATCCTATACTAGCATGAGCAAATAAGAGGCTATGGCCGGCGGCTTACTTCGCATACACCTGGTATGGCGAGACGTGGCAGACACGATGAGTTGCCGGATGGATGTGGGTTAAAAGCGTGCTACCTCTGCAGAGTGTTAAAAACTATTCGAATAGCCGAGTCCTCGGATATGGACAATTGGGAGACTGTCCTAAGACCTTGTGCAAGTTTTTAAAGACTTTGAGTTTTAAAAGAAAATGAAGTGGAGAATGTTTCCTACACCTATACCAACGGATCGGTATGAGGTGGTTGGATGAAAGTGGACCATGACGGGCTATGGTCGGAAAAAGGAGTTTTGGAGAAACAGATGAAAATGGTGACTTCTTTAAAGATAGTTATAAAACTCTTCTTACCTTTTTCAATAAAGATATAGAGATGTTTTAAATAAGTAAAAGTTGTCAACTAAAATAAAACTGGTGCATACTCATGTTGGGGTAGTTTGCGAGTACATTCAAATGTACTCATATTGGTTTCGTCCCTGGCTATTGTCCTAGCCAGACTACGAGGAGGAGCACTACGCCGAGCAGGATATGGCGACTTCTACGCCAACTAAGGATCTCCACAAGTCAGCTGCCTGTCGGGTTGTCATCGTTAGAATATGATGTCTACTACGCCGTAGCTTCCGCTGATATTTTGGTTTGGCCCATGAAGGCACCTATGTAAGAACTTGGTCTAAATGACCATTTATGTAAGACTTTTATTCGGTACTGTAATGGATGTAAACTTTGGTATCCAATTCGGATTATGTGCAACGACAGACTGATCACGGGATCGTTGTGTTAAGCATAATCGGGTATTTCGGACAGCTAGTCCGGGGTCCCCACAGACTTGGTATCAGAGCCATCCTGACTTTAGGAAACCTTAGTTAGCATGGTCGTTTGTCAAATGTTACAAAAGATGAATTTCTAAAAAGAAAGGAATGAAGTATTTTCGAAAATTGCTTATCTCCAATCCTCTTACTTATGCAAAATTTTACTCTCATTAAATATTACATTTTCCTTATCCCTAAAATTTACACCTCTCATTAAGCTTAAAATTTGACTCACTTGTTGCCCTACTATATTAAAATTTTGATACACTTGTCACCTAACTAACTTAAAATTTTGCTTAAAAATGTAGATGGCACTCCATTGGACCGAGTTCGTTCAGCTGAGAAGGACAGCAAGCTGACGTTTGAGAGGGACTTGTTCGAGTTGACCAAGCTGTTAGGTCGCCCCGCTCCAGAGTTTGAGGGAGCTCAGATTGATGTTCACGGTGTCGGAAGGCTGAGCTGGCTCATCAGGTCGTCAGTTCGCAGGAACATCAAGTCTCCCAGTTCCAGGACGCTCATCTTCACCACCAAGGAGGCCACCTGGGTTGATGGTCTCTGTACTGCTACACAGAGGATGCTAGCCCGACTTTGTGAGGAGCACAAGGCGGAGTTAGTAGACTCCCGTTTCCGGTTCTACGGGAGGCGCAACTGCGATGGACACCCTACTCCTTCACCTTACCACCCGATGTTTGGGAGCTACATCATGGACATGGAGATCTTACTTCAGTGCACTCAGGATGATCTGTTGCGCACTAGGATTCAGCTCCACTTTGACCGCGAGTCGCTCGTTGAGCTTCGCGAGAACGAGATGAAGCTGATGGAGGAGAAGGTTGCTCTTCTCAGGAAGAGGGCCCAGCTGAGGAAGACTATCGTGAAGCTCCGCACGAAGGTGGCAGAGCAGGACGGGCTGATTGAGGATCTAGAGCACCATACTGACGAGATGGAGGAGGAGGGCGAGGATCTCCGCAAGGAGAACGACGCTTTCCTCAGTGACGATGATGACTTCGTGGAGGAGATGGACTGTGAGGAGGAGGATGATGAGGAGGAGTTAGTTGACGAGGAGGAGGAGCCACTCGAGCAGTTCTCGAGGAGGAGGAGGATCCCGAGGAGCCACCTACCAGTCAGATGCTGACGTGTTAGAGCTGGAGGTTCCACCTCAGTAGGCGAGTGACTTGATCACTACCGCAGGATTAGGTTGACCCCTATAGCTAGTCGAGTCGTAGTAGTGGTTCTTTTGGAAACCAGATGTTATGTATCTTAGATGTAAGGTGATGTTGTAAGCTTGAGTTGTAAGCTTGTTGTGTGAACTCCTTGATGTGATGTTGTGAAATATAAGTATGTTTGTCTTGTTTAAATCTGTGTGAAATATTTTCATATAATCTTAAATTAATCAACCACTTGCGAGATCGTCTTTTCCCTTAGTCGAACTTTTCTTGCCTTGCCTCTTATACCCGGTGTGCTTCAGGATGCCGCCCCGTCGCGACAATACGGAGGATCAGGATCAGCACCACCACCACCGGACCCAACCCCCGCCCAACTTCTCGCGCTTATCATGGAGGAACGTGAGAATGCCCGGCAGGAGCGCCAGCTCATCTCGTTGCCTGCAACAACTCGCAGCCGCTATAACAACAACAACAATAACAACAACAACAACAACAATGGTGGTAATGGCAATGGCAATGAGAACCAGCGATCCACCTTAGGCGATTTTCAGAAGACCAACCCACCCACCTACTCCAAGGGACTTCACCCACTAGAAGCCGATGATTGGCTTCGCACCATCGACAATAATCTTGAAGTTGCTGCTGTGGGAGAAAATGAGAAAGTGTGTATGCAACCCACTATCTCGCTGGACCTGCAAGAGCTTGGTGGGAAACTACCAAGACTCTCCAGCCAGCTGGTCATGTCATCAACTGGGCTGAGTTCCAGGAGAAGTTCCGCAAGAAGCATATTCCTTACGGACTTATTGAGAGGAAGAAGGATGAGTTCCGCAAACTGAGGCAGGGAAGTAGAGATGTGGTCGGTTATCTGGATGATTTACCGACTTATCTCGGTATGCTCCTGATGACACCGACAAAGAAGAGAAGAAGATGGAGCGTTTCATGAGTGGACTCATGATGAACTTCAGTGTGCTTTGGTTATCCATGACTTCCGTGATCTGGAGTCACTTGTGGACAAAGCCATCCAGCTGGAGACCAAGCGCAAGTCTATGTATGAAGGTCGCAAGAGGAGGATGAATGCTCAGGAAGGTTCGAGCAGCCAGAAACCTCGTATCTTTCAGCAGAACACCAGGCCTGCCTATCGTCCACCCCAAGCTCCACGCCCCAATTACCCTAACCGCCCAAACAACTTCAACCGCCCCAATGACAATAACCGTCCCGGAGGAAACTTCAACAACTTCACCCGCAATCCCAATGTGATCTGCTTTGAATGCGGCAACAAGGGTCACTACTCCAAAGAATGTCCCAATCCCAAGAGGAATGTCCAGCGCCCCAATGCGCCGGCACAGAACAATGGTCAAGGCCGCAATGGAAATGGAAATGGCAAGAATGCCGCACCCCGCGGAAATGCTGCTGTTGCCAAGGGTCGTCTGCACCACATCAATGCTGAAGAAGCTCAGGATGCTCCGGATGTTGTGCTGGGTACGTTCCTTGTCAACTCAGTACCTGCAACTGTTCTGTTTGATTCTGGTGCTACCCATTCATTTGTTACCCAAGAATTTGTTGCTAAGGGAGGTTTAGTTGAGAGCCTCTTACCCAAACCCATGGTCATCCAAATCCCAGAATCCACCGTAGAGACCAAGATGTTTTGCTCCGATGTACCCCTTGAGATCAAAGGAGAAAAGTTTCCAGTTAACTTAATTGTTCTGGGAACCCAAGGCATCGATGTTATACTCGGTATGAATTGGTTAGCCAAGTACCATGGTCGAATTGACTGTGCTAGAAGAGCTGTATCCATCACCACCGACAAAGAAGTAGAAGTGGAGTATGTGTCTGAAACTAGTCAACTCACCCAGGCTGCCATGAGAGCATAGCTCGACCTGCCCTAGATGAGATCCGTGTTGTTCACCTGTTCAAGGATGTTTTCCCAGAAGAATTGCCTGGTATGCCGCCAGACCGGGAAATTGAGTTCATAATTGAGCTTATCCCAGGAACCGCCCCTATATCCCAAAGACCTTATCGGATGAATCCGGAAGAGCTGGTTGAGTTGAAGAAGCAATTGGCAGATATGCTCAGCAAAGGACTTGTTCGCCCAAGCGCTTCACCTTGGGGATCACCCATTATTTTGTGGACAAGAGAGACGGTACCACACGCCTGTGTGTGGATTATCGCAAGCTGAATGACGTGACCATTAAAAATAAGTACCTCTTCCCAAGATCGAGGATCTGTTCGATCAAATGAACGGAGCCCGAGTCTTTTCCAAGATCGATCTTCGGACAGGATACCATCAGTTGAAGATCCGAGAGACAGACATTCCCAAGACCGCCTTCACCACTCGTTACGGTTGTTTGAATACACCGTGATGTCTTTTGGTCTGACCAATGCCCCAGCCTATTTCATGAATCTCATGAACAAGATTTTCATGGAGTACCTCGACAAGTTCGTGGTAGTTTTCCTTGATGACATCCTTATTTATTCCAAGACCGAAGAAGAGCATGCTGAACACCTGCGTCTAGTTTTGGAGACTCCGAGAGCACCAGCTGTATGCCAAGCTTAGCAAGTGTGAGTTTTGGCTCAGTGAAGTGGCATTTCTCGGACATGTTGTGTCTGCCGGAGGAATTTCTGTTGACCCAGAGAAGATCAAGCCATTATGACTGGTTATCCCCAACCAATGTTTTGAAATCCGAAGCTTTCTCGGACTTGCCGGTTATTACCGCAAGTTCGTTGAAGGATTTTCCAGTATAGCCAAACCTATGACC
Source organism: Poa pratensis (assembly GCA_947311845.1). Classification (NCBI taxonomy): domain Eukaryota; kingdom Viridiplantae; phylum Streptophyta; class Magnoliopsida; order Poales; family Poaceae; genus Poa; species Poa pratensis. Next base: position 3,086,841 of record CAMZMU010000013.1, on the reverse strand, counting down.
CAACTGTTGAAGAAGGACAAGAAATTTGAATGGACTCAGAAGTGTGAGGATAGTTTCCAAGAACTGAAGAAGAGACTAACCTCAGCCCCAATCCTGATCATGCCAGACGTCACCCAGAGTTTCGACGTGTATTGCGATGCATCACGCCTCGGACTTGGTTGCGTTCTGATGCAAGAAGGCAAAGTTGTGTCGTACTGTCCCGGCAGTTGCGACCGCATGAAGAGAATTACCCAACCCATGACTTGGAGTTAGCTGCTGTTGTTCTTGCTCTCAAAACGTGGCGTCCCTATCTTGCGGGACATCGCTGCGAGGTCTATACAGATCACAAAAGCTTGAAGTATATTTTCACCCAGAAAGATCTGAACCTGCGACAGAGGAGATGGATGGAATTAATCAAGGATTATGATATTGGAATCCATTATCACCCTGGAAAGGCTAATGTAGTTGCCGATGCCCTTAGTCGCAAACCTTGCACCCTGAATGCCCTGATCCAAGCCGAACAGCCAGCCTTGTTCAAAGAGTTCCAAGATTTTGGACTAGAGCTTGTTAGCCATGGTTATCTCGCCAATTTAGAGTTAACCCCAACCCTGATGGATCAAATCAAAGAAGCCCAAAAGGTCATGAAAGCATAGAGGGAATTAGGAAGAAGATTTCCCTCGGCAAAGCACCCGGTTTTACCGAAGATGCTGAAGGAGTGCTGAAATTCAATGACCGTATCTGTGTGCCCAATGTCACGGAACTTAAGGAGTTAATCCTGAAGGAGGCCCATGAGACCCCTTATTCAATCCACCCCGGCGGAACCAAAATGTACCAAGACCTTCGAGAAAGATTTTGGTGGCATGGAATGAAGCGAGAGATTGGTTCATTCGTAGCCAAGTGTGACATCTGCCAGCGAGTTAAGGCTGAACATCAGCGACCCGCTGGATTGCTTCAACCTTTGAAAATTCCCGAGTGGAAGTGGGATGAGATTGGAATGGATTTTATTACCGGACTTCCAAGATCCAACCGAGGCCATGATTCAATCTGGGTCATCGTTGATCGACTGACCAAGGTTGCCCACTTTGTTCCTGTCAAGACCACTCATACCGGAGCTCAGTTAGCAGACCTGTATATTTCCAGAATAGTGAGCCTGCATGGTGTGCCTAAGAAGATTGTATCTGATAGAGGCACGCAATTCACCTCAAGATTCTGGAAATCCCTTCATGAAGCCCTCGGAACCAAGTTAGCATTTAGCACAGCTTATCATCCCCAGACCGATGGCCAAACTGAGCGAGTGAACCAGATATTGGAGGACATGCTTCGCGCATGTGTTCTATCCTATGGTTCCAAGTGGGAAGATTGTCTTCCGTTTGCAGAGTTCTCGTACAACAACAGTTATCAGTCTAGTCTGCAAATGGCCCCTTTTGAAGCCCTTTACGGCAAGAAGTGTCGTACACCCCTGAATTGGTCCGATACCGGAGAGAGCAAATTGTTCGGACCAGATACCCTCCGTGAAGCTGAAGAGCAAGTTCAGCTTATTCGTGAACGCCTCAAAACTGCCCAATCCCGTCAGAAGAGTTACGCTGACACCAAGCGCCGTGACCTCACTTCAACGTCGGAGATTATGTTTATCTCCGAGTGACACCCCTCAAAGGAATGCAGCGTTTCCATGTCAAAGGAAAATTAGCGCCAAGGTATATTGGACCCTTCAAGGTCATTGCTCGTCGAGGAGAAGTATCCTATCAGCTGGAGTTACCCCAGGAGTTAGGAGATTATCATGATGTCTTCCACATTTCCTTGCTCCGGAAGTGTCTTGAAGTTCCTGACCAGCCTGATGTTTTCAAAAACATCGACCACCTCTCCATCGACCTGAACCAAGACCTGACTATCGTGAGAGACCTCTCAAATTCTCGAAGAAGATGTTCGTGTTACCCGAAGACGTGCGATCAAGTTTTACAAAGTCCAGTGGACTAACCACTCTGAAGAAGAAGCAACTTGGGAACGCGAAGATTATCTTCGAAGCGAATTCCCAGACCTCCTTAAAACCCAAGCCTAGCAAATCTCGGGACGAGATTTATTTTAAGGGGGGAAGGATTGTAACATCCCAAAAATTATCAATATTATATTCCAAAAATGAGAGCCAACAAAAACTTTTGTTGTTTATTGTGTGTTGATTGCTTCTTGTTACTTAAGTTGTTGTTCTTGTGTGTGTGTTGCTTGCTCTAATGAACACTTGAAGAAAAAGAAAAAAACAAAATAAAGTTATAAAGAAGGAAAAATAAAAGTGACAAACTCCAATTATTTTTAAACCAAAGTCAGTGGAGTTGTAATGTAAACACTCCCATTTTGATTCTTACTACTTTCCCTCTTCAATGCTATTTTTAAAACTAATTTTAAAATTGTAAAGTAAAATCAATTTGAAATAAAACCTATGAAAGAAAATGATGCAAAACATTTTATTTTGCAAAGCCAATTTTTGTGGAGCTTCTACATGTTATGGGGAGGCCCCACAATTATTTGCAAATTTTTCTAAAATGTTTAAGTGCCCCAATTAAATCCCAGAAAAGCTTCTGGATATTAAAAAGAAACTGGAAAATAAAAGAAAAGAAGAAGCAGGGGGCTTTCTGCAAAAGTGTCGTCGACTTCAACCCCGACGACCATCGCCGTGTCGCCGTGCGTTGCTCGCCGTTTCCGCGCTCCCCAGGCCCCCCTGGCCGCGCTCTCCCTCGCTCCCGTGCCTCTGCAGCCGCGGCGCCGCAGAGGAGAGCAGTTACGCCGTCCCTCGCCTCGATTCCACTCCAGCGTCGCCGTGGCGAGCTCGCCGTCGTCGACCCAAATTGGCCCAGCTCGCTGCTCCCCGACACGCCGCGCTTGGCCGAGACCTTCTAGAACATGTCCGGACCCCGGTGAACGCCTAGTCTCCACGTCCCTCGCACCGCCGCGTCGATTGGGGGAGAAATATCTCCGCCGTGCGCCATGGACGTCGCCGTGCACTCCGTCCACGATACGCCGCCCCCGTGCTATATAACCACCCCACCTCTCTGTGAACACCACACCACCCCACTCCCTCACTGCCCCCTCTCGATTCGCCGTGCAGCCGCCAGAGGGCGTGCTGTGCCGTAGCCACTGCCGCCGTTGAGGTCCGTCGTGGCCACACGCCTCGCTGCACCATTCTTCCCTCTGACCCCTCTACGCTGTTACCTGAGCTCACCGCACTCACCCCATCCCTTTTCCCCTTTGATTAGTGCCCAGACGCGGCCGTTGAACCTCGCCGGAGTTGCTGTCCGTGGCCAAGGAAGACGGAGACCTCGCCGCCGACGAACCACTCCGTCCCAGCAAGCAGGACTCGGCCAGAAGCTTCCACCTCGCCACCGCCGTCGATTCGCATCACCACCTCGACCTCCCGAGCCCTCTAGGTGAGGTTTTGCCCAACCTCGCCGTCGCCGGAGCCACGGCGCCGCCCAGAAATGGTCGTCGCCGATGGTTTCGTTGCGGGCCGTTGGATCTCCATCCAACGGTAGCATACCGCTTCGATTAGAAAAGAGAGAGAGAGACTGACGGGCGGGCCCCGCTCGTCAGGTTTTTAATCATTTTCCCGCGCGCGCTGTGTCGCTGCCATGTAGGCCCCACTGGTCAGAGATTTAAACATTATCCATACCTGGATTTCTCTGTTTAAAATGGAAAATATGAAATCAGTACTGATATGAACTTTAAAATTCAATATCTCAAGATTTAGGAATCCAAATAAATCAAACTCAATTGTTCTGGAAAGCTTATGAAAATGGTTAACGAACACAATTGGATTCATTCCATTTAATTAAATAAATAAAAAGTATTATTAAAAATACTACAGAAGGTTTAAATTCTAAACTTGTTTGTTTCTGATACTCTGTTAGCCAAATGATTCCAAACCAATTTTGTTAGCTTAGTACTGCCTTGTATTAGCTTCCCTAATTTTGGTAGAATTAATTGTGCAGTAGGATTTGTTTGGTACAAAATTGAAGTTTAAACACCCTTCTGCACTCAAACATTTAATTATGTTAAATGGTTAACCCAAATGAATTAGGACCAATTTTGTTAGATCACATTTAGCCATGTTTAGTCACCCCTAAAAGGATTTAATTTTTGAATCAATAGAATTTAAATGGTAGCCAAGACTTGATTAATAAGCCTCTGGATTCAAACAAATGTGTAGGGAGTTTAGTAACTCCAATTGAACCAAATCAAATTGTGTAGTCTTCTACACATCAGTAGCTTTCCATATAATTTTAGTTTGTATTTTTGTGAGCAACAGAACCAAGTTATTGAATTAAACATGTTCCACAAGTTTCTGCCATAATTTGGAACATAAACAAATGATGTTTAATTCAATTATTTTGAAACCAAATTGTATGGTTTAATGTGTGCAGTAGCTATGTGTGATGATCATGATTGTTGTGTTGAGATGATTGCTTGTATAGCTTAGTGATTGTTTGCATTGTTTGTTTATTAATTAGACGAGAACGTTGTCGGATATATCGAGGAAGGAGAGTTTGCTGAAATTGAAGAACAAGAGCAAGATCACTTTGCCAAGCAAGGCAAGCTATTCTCTGAGCTTGCACTACAAACATATGCATCTACTTTCATAACATGTTTTACTCTCAAAGCAAGATTTATAAAACCCATTTCAAAAGTATATGGATATTATTTTGCCACCCTATGTAGTAGCTTATATAAAACTTTAGGATGGGAAACAATGTTGTTTATTCAAAACTCCTTTGAGATTTCTTGTGTGGTTATGGAATGCCGAGATGTCGGTGTTGGAATAGAGAAGTGGAAAATGTGGATGTTTATGAAAAATGCACAGTGTCCTAGTACTATGGCGACCAATCCTACCCTGTGCGACCACATTTACCATATATGGGAAAATGCTTAGTCATGTAGTTTGCTCTTATTAGTATGGGATACCTCATCAACGGAGATGACTCCGTTATGCATGAGGGGATGGTCCGAGGACCTACCCCCTGACCCGGGTCTCACACAAGATGGTGGGGAGGATAGAAGGTTCCACCATAAACCGCCGGACAAAACTATGAGTCCTCACACTTAGGGTTTCTGATGGGAAACTGGACTGGGTGTTGATGGAAAGTGTCATATGGGAAGGATCCTATACTAGCATGAGCAAATAAGAGGCTATGGCCGGCGGCTTACTTCGCATACACCTGGTATGGTGAGACGTGGCAGACACGATGAGTTGCCGGATGGATGTGGGTGAAAAGCGTGCTACCTCTGCAGAGTGTTAAAAACTATTCGAATAGCCGAGTCCTCGATATGGACAATTGGGAGACTGTCCTAAGACCTTGTGCAAGTTTTTAAAAGAACTTTGAGTTTTAAAAAGAAAAATGGAGTGGAGAATGTTTCCTGCACCTATACCAACGGATCGGTATGGGGTGGTTGGATGAAAGTGGACCATGACGGGCTATGGTCGGGAAAAGGAGAAGTTTTGGAGAAACAGATGAAAATGGTGACTTCTTCAAAGATAGTTATAAAACTCTTCTTACCTTTTTCAATAAAGATATAGAGATGTTTTAGATAAGTAAAAGTTGTCAACTAAAATAAAACTGGTGCATACTCATGTTGGGGTAGTTTGCGAGTACATTCAAATGTACTCATATGGTTTCGTCCCTGGCTATTGTCCTAGCCAGACTACGAGGAGGAACACTACGCTGAACAGGAGTATGGCGACTTCTACGCCAACTAAGGATCTCCACAAGTCAGCTGCCTGTCGGGTTGTCATCGTTAGGATACGATGTCTACTACGCCGTAGCTTCCGCTGATATTTTGGTTTGGCCCTTGAAGGCACCTATGTAAGAACTTGGTCTAAATGACCATTTATGTAAGACTTTTTATTCGGTGCTGTAATGGATGTAAACTTTGGTATCCAATTCGGATTATGTGCAACGACAGACTGATCACGGGATCGTTGTGTTAAGCATAATCGGGTATTTCAGACAGCTAGTCCGGGGTCCCCACACTTGTTCGTTCAGCTTGAGAAGGACAGCAAGCTGACGTTCGAGAGGGACTTGTTCGAGTTGAGCAAGCTGTTAGGTCGCCCCGCTCCAGAGTTCAAAGGAGCTCAGGTTGACGTTCACGGAGTCGGGAGACTGAGTTGGCTCATCGAGTCGTCAGTTCGCAGGAACATCAAGTCTCCCAGTTCCAGGACGATCATCTACACCACCAAGGCTTCTTCCTAGGTTGACGGTCTCTGTACTGCCACACAGAGGTTCCTAGCCCGGCTTTGTGAGGAGCACAAGACGGAGTTGGCAAATTCCGTTTCCGGTTTTTCGGGAGGCGCAACAGCGACGGACACCCTACTCCTACCCTTTACCACCCGATGTTTGGGAGCTACATCCTGGACATGGAGCTCTTACTTCATTACACCCAGGATGATCTGATGCGCACTAGAGTTCAGCTTCACTTTGATCGCATCTCACTTGCTGAGATTCGGGAGAATGAGGAGAAGCTGCTGGAGGAGAAGGTCGCTCTTCTCAGCAAGAGGGCCCAGCTAAGGAAGACCATCGTGAAGCTCCGCAAGAAGGTGGCAGAGCAGGACCAGCTGATCGAGGAGCTAGAGCACCATACTGACGAGATGGAGGAGGGCGAGGATCTCCACAAGGAGAACAACGCTTTCCTCAGTGACGATGATGACTTCGTGGAGGAGATGGATTATGATTAGGAGGAGGACGAGGAGGAGTTAGTTGACGAGGAGGAGGAGCCACTCGAGGCTGTTCTCGAGGACGAGGAGGAGGATCCTGAGGAGCCACCCTACCAGTCAGATGCTGACGTGTTAGAGCTGGAGGTTCCACCTCAGTAGGCGAGTGACTTGATCACTACCGCAGGATTAGGTTAACCCCCTATCGCTAGTCAAGTCGAAGTAGTGGTTCTTTTGGAAACCAGATGTTATGTATCTTAGATGTAGGGCGATGTTGTAAGCTTGATGTTGTTGTGAACTCCTTGATGTGATGTTGGTAATATATAAGTATGTTGTCTTGTTTGATCTATGTGAAATATTTTTCATATAAACCTTAAATTAATCAACCACTTGCGAAATCGTCTTTTCCCTTAGTCGAACTTTTCTTTCCCTTGCCTCTTATACCCGGTGTGCTTCAGGATGCCGCCCCGTCGTGCGGAAGGAGGAGCACCACCACCACCGGACCCAACCCCCGCCCAACTTCTCGCGCTTATCATGGAGGAACGTGAAAATGCCCGGCAAGAGCGCCAAGCTCATCTCGCTGCCCTGCAGCAGATCGCTGCCGCCCATCTCAACCAAAACAACAACAATAACAACAACAACAACAACAATGGTGGTAATGGCAATGGCGATGGAAACCAGCGATCCACCTTAGGCGATTTCCAGAAGACCAACCCACCCACCTATTCCAAGGGACTTCACCCACTGGAGGCCGATGATTGGCTTCGCACCATCGACAACAATCTGGAAGTTGCTGCTGTGGGAGAAAATGAGAAAGTGCTGTATGCAACCCACTATCTCGCTGGACCTGCACGAGCTTGGTGGGAAACTACCAAGACTCTCCAGCCAGCTGGTCATGTTATCAACTGGGCTGAGTTCCAGGAGAAGTTCCGCAAGAAGCACATCCCTGGCGGACTTATTGAGAGGAAGAAGGATGAATTCTGCAAGCTGAGGCAGGGAAGTAGAGATGTGGTCGGTTATCTGGATGAGTTTACCGACTTATCTCGGTATGCTCCTGATGACACCGACACTGAGAAGAAGAAGATGGAGCGTTTCATGAGTGGACTTCATGATGAACTGCAGTGTGCTCTGGTTATCCATGACTTCTATGATCTGGAGTCACTTGTGGACAAAGCCATCCAGCTGGAGACCAAGCGCAAGTCTATGTTCGAAGGTCGCAAGAGGTGGATGAATGCTCAGGAAGGTTCGAGCAGGCAGAAGCCTCGTATCTTTCAGCAAAACCCCAAGCCTGCCTATCGTCCACCCCAAGCTCCACGCCCCAATTTCCCTAACCGCCCAAACAACTTCAACCGCCCCAATGACAATAACCGTCCCAGAGGAAACTTCAACAACTTCAACCCAATGCCAATGTTGTCTGTTTTGAATGTGGCAACAAAGGTCACTACTCCAGAGAATGCCCCAATCCTAAGAGGAATGCTCAGCGCCCCATGATACGTCTCAAACGTATCTATAATTTTTGATGTTCCATGCTTGTTTTATACCAATTGCTACATGTTTTGCATCTACTTTATATCACTTTTATACATTTTCTGGGACTAACCTATTAACAAGATGCCACAGTGCCAGTTCCTGTTTTCTGCTGTTTTTGTATTCCAGAAAAGCTAGTCTGGAAATATTCACGGAATTGGACGAAAATTTACGGAGGCCCCTATTTTACCAGAAGACTCCATGGGCCAGAAGGAAAAGTCCGGGGGAGGCCCGAGGGCCCCACACGTGGGCAGGGCGCGGTTGGGCCTTGCCCGGCGCCCTGGGGTGGTGTCGCCTCCTCGCGCACCGCCTCGCGACGCCCTTTGGACTATATATTGCCTCTGACCTAAAACTCACAAAACAATTGACGAAACTCCCGAATACATCTCCGTGCTCCGCCGCCACGAAACTTCGTTTCGGGGGTCAGAAGGTCCTGTTCCGGCACCCTGCCGGGACGGGGATTGACCCCCGGAGCCATCTCCATCGACCACGCCGCTTCCACTTCGACTCCATGATGGTTTGTGAGTAGTTCCCCTTGGACTATGGGTTCTAGCTGTAGCTAGTTGGTACTCTCTCTCCCATGTACTTCAATACAATGATCTCATGAGCTGCCTTACATGATTGAGATCCATATGATGTAATCGGTGTTGTGTTTGTTGAGATCCGATGAATATTGAATACTATGTCAAGTTGATTATCAATCTATCTTATATGTTATTTAAGATCTTGCATGCTCTCCGGTACTTGTGGTTGCCTTGATCAAGTAGTTGCCTGTATCTCCAAGAGAGAGTATTTATGCTAGATAGTGGGTTCATGCCTCCATTTAACCTGGGACAGTGACAGAAAGTTTAAGCTTGCGGATGTGCTGTTACCACTAGGGATAACCTAACAATGCTATGTCCACGGTCATATGTATTTGTTTACATTACGCACTTTACTTAATGCAATTATCCGTTGCTTGCAACTTAATACCAACGGGGAACTCGGATGACAACCCGGCGGTGGATTATTAGTCATAGATGCTGTTGGATAATGGTCTATGTATTTTGTCGTAATGCCCAATTAAATATCATAGTAGTCATCATGTCATATATATGCATTGTCATGCGCTCAATATTCTGTCAATTGCCCAACTGTAATTTGTTCACCCAACACTTGTAATTGGAGAGTTACCACTAGTGTAGATAGCTGGGAACCCCGGTCCATCTGTCATCATCATTGCTTTTCCGTCAACTCCACGCAAGCAACTATTTTCTGGTGCTATTGTCTCTGTGTTACTGTTACTATTGCTCTCATATTACTGCTGCTTTCACATCACCCCTGTTACTAGTGCTTTTCCAGGTGCAGCTGAATTGACAACTCCGCTGTTAAGGCTTATAAGTATTCTTTGTCTCCCCTTGTGTCGAATCAATAAATTTGGGTTTTACTTCACTCGAAGACTGTTGCGATCCCCTATACTTGTGGGTTATCAAGACTATTTTCTGGCGCCGTTGCCGGGGACTACAAACCTTCATCCTCAAATAAGCTCCCGTCAAGACGCTAACGAAAATAGTACCAACTATTTTCTGGCGCCGTTTCCGGGGAGCATAGCTCTACTCATAAGTTCACCTGGGGAGTACTCTCCACCTCTCTCTCTGTTTTTATTTTATTTTGTTTTGTCTAGTTTATTTTTGTCTAGTTTTATTTTGCTTAGTTTATTTCTGTTTAGTTGTGTTTTGTTTAGTTTACTTTTGTTTAGTTTATTTTTGTCTAGTTTTATTTTTCTTATATACCCGAAAATCCATAAAAATTTAAAAACCGAAAAATCTAAAAAAAAACTGTTGCTATGGAAGAACATGCTAGAACCTCTATGTTTATGGAAGCTAAAGAATTATATATAAAGTATAGAGAATCAAGAGAGGGTAAAATCATGAGAGGCATGTTAAAAAAGTTAAATCAAATTGCTGAAATTTTGCTGGAACGCCATGATATAAATTGTTGCTCTGAACAAGATACTAAACATCTTAAATTCCAATGTGGCTTTAGTGAAGAAGTTTTAATTATGAACTATCATCGGATTAACTATATTCATTTTGGAGCTGAAGAAGTAGAACAATTTGTTTTACTAATGGGAGCTTCTGAAATAGACTCCTTCATGGCTAAAAATTATGAAACCTGTGTTGCTTGTAATAAACTTAAAGAAATGGTCTCTTTTATTCTTGATTATTGCCTAGAAAATTTCAGCAATAATTGTTATATCATTGATTATAAAGAGAGACTCATTAATGCACAAGAATGTACTCACAATTTGCAGGAACCTGTGGAAGAAGAGATTGCTGAAGCTGAAAGCTCATTGGATGAAAAAGAGGAGGAGAGTGATGAACAAAAGGAGGAAGAATGGATTAGCTACCCATGCCTACCTTCTAATGAGAGTAACTCTTTATCTCTTACACTATTTGATTGCCCTCCATGCTTACCAAAGGAGGATGAATGTTATGTTCCTGTGGATTCTCTTGAAATATTCCCTATGAGTAAAACTTGTGGAAATGATTATGCTACTGTTATTTATGATAATCTATGCTATTTTGATAAATCTTATGATAATCTTTATTTGTGCCTGATATCGAAATGCATGGTACTAAAGAGTTTTGCTTAGAACATGTTTATGATAAAGCTCTAGATGATGGTCCTATATTGGTTGATAATATTAATTGTACTACTAATGAAAATGGGATTGGAGAGGTCTTGACTTTATCTAGGAGTCACATACCTCTTGAGAATGATCAATCATCTTGTTATAAAATTGTTGAAAGTGGGTTTGAAAGTTTTAATCCCACTATTTTTTGAGCTAGATAAGAATTATGTGTTTGTAGATCATGAAAAGCATGCTTTATGTGATAGTTATATTGTTGAGTTTGTTCATGATGCTACTGAAATTATTATGAGAGAGGAAAATATGGTTGTACAAATTTTCATGGTACTAAAACACCTCTCTATATGCTGAAAGTTCTGAAGTTACTCTTGTTTTATCTTCCTATGCTTGTCACTTTGTTCTTCATGAATTTATTTGTGTACAAGTTTCCTATGCATAGGAAGTGGGTTAGACTTAAATGTGTTTCGAATTTGCTTCTTGATGCTCATTTTGCTTCATTTTCTATTTTATGTGAGCATCATTAAAACTATCAAGCCTAGCTAAAAGGCATTAAAAAAAGCGCTTATGGGAGGCAACCCATTTTATTTTCTGCAATTTTTCTTTTATTGAGTCAAGGAGGCTGTTTACTTCTGTAGCAACTCCTTTGTATTTTTATTTTCTTGCATTGTTGTGCCAAGAGTAGTCTCTAATGATAAGATGATGCTTAATTTTGATTGCTGCGCAGAAACAGATTTTTGCTGTTCACTGTACGAAATTCCTAAAATCACCAGATTGTTAATTAAATCTGAAATTTTTTGTGCGTAATCTTTATGAATGTCTGAAACTTTCATTAATTCAGAGTTTCTCGATCTGAGCGTCGTAAGTGCCTCGAAAAAATTCGTCTTTGCGGACTGTTCTGTTTTAGATAGATTATGCCTTTTTATTTTTCGCATTCTCTCTTTTACTAGTGTTGAGTGAAATTCTTTTTTGGGTGGAAGAGCTTCACATAACATCAGTGGCTGTAGCTAATGTTTAAAGTAACAAATCATATTGCGTCTTTACAGAACATGTGAATTTTTGATTATGCACTAACCCTCTAATGAGATCTACTTTGAGTTTGGTGTGACGGAAGTTTTCAAGGGTCAAGAGAGAAGGATGATATAATAGGATCAAGAAGAGTGAAGAGCTTAAGCTTGGGGAGGCTCCCATGGATCTCCTAGCATATTTCAAGAAGACTCAAGCGTCTAAGCTTGGGGATGCCCAAGGCATCCCCTTCTTCATCGTCAAAATTATCAGGTCATCTCTAGTGAAACTATATTTTAATTCTTTCACATCATATGTGCTTTTCTTGGAGCGTCTGTGTGCTTTTTATTTTCAGTATTGCATTTTTATTTTCAATAAATCTTGACTGGACCCTAGCATTCTTGATTGGGAGAGAGACACGCTCCGCTTTTTCATGAGAATACTCCTATTCTTCACTTATTTGTTCAAGTATTCATATCTAGCGCTGTTCAGCTTTTAGCTCTTGTTTTCATGTATCTCTTGTCAGAGCTATTAGCTTTCTTTGTAGAAAGTACTCTCTTGCTTCACTTATATTGTTTGGAGAGTTGATGAAATAAATTGATTGGTGTTTGGTTGGTTCAGAAAATGTTGCATGTGGTAATTGGTATAAGGAAAAACTTGCTTAATCTTGTAGATCACTGAAATGGATAACTTGATGCTTGTCAATTGTTTTGAGTTAACAAGTAGATCATGATTAAATTGTGCATCACATGAGTTAAGCCTATTAGTGAAGAACTACCGTAAAGCTTGTTGAAAATTTGGTTTGCATCGGTGGTACCTCTAAGGTCTAGATATTTTCTAATAACAGGGTTCGGTTAACAAGGAAGACGGTATGAAGTCTTATAACGTTTGCAATATGTTTGTCATATAAACTTGGTGTACGGGTTGATATTCTTGTTTGCTTACATAACCTTGCTAGCCTAAACTCTGTACTGAGAGGGAATGCTTCTCGTGCATCCAAATCCTTGAGCCAAAATCCATGCCATTTGTGTCCACCATAACTACCTATATGTGGTATTTCCTTGCCACTCCAAGTAAATTTTTCATGTGCTACCTTTAAATTATTCAAAATGTTATTATTCCCTTTTTGTGTCAATGTTTACTAGCTCATGAGGAATTAGTGTGGTTATTCTTTATTCTATTTGTTAAATGGACTTTTACACCTGGACTAGTGGCATACATCCGCTTATCCAATAACTTGCAAAAAGAGCTGGCAACGGGGTGCCCAGTCCCAATTAATTACAACTTTAACCAATTAATTCTCTTCACACTTTTGCCCTGATTCATCAGTAAGCAATGACAAACAGTGAAATACCTGAATGTGTGTAAACCAATAAGAAAGAGGGATGGTCTGCCTTGCTGGTAGAAATAACGTCCTTCATGGGAGCCGCTCTTAAAAGTCCGTTCGACAGGTAGAATACTGTTCTCACCCGCTACCATTCGTTGACAATTAACAAACACCTCTCAAAAATAGATACTCCTCCATGGTATGTGATTGATGGAAGGCACCGAGAGGATTCGGTTAGCCATGGCTTGTGTTAGCAAGGTTGGGAGGAGTATCAAATATTTTATGCAATCTTTATATGCTTTCAAAAACCTAAAAGCTCTAGCACATGATTTAATCCTGCTTCCTCTGTGAAGGGCCTTTCTTTTACTTTTATGTTGAGTCAGTTTTCCTATTCTTTCTGTCTTCCACAAGCAAACACTAGTGTCAACTTTGTTACAACATGCGTTATATGCTATGTATTGGACTTGTTATACTACTTTGTGTTGACGATATCCATGAGATAAATATGTTGAAAGTTGAAGCAAATGCTGAAACTAAATTCTTCCTTTGTGTTGCTTGAATACCTTTTATTAGAAACTATTGCTTTATGAGTTAACACTTATGCAAAACTGTTTGATGATTGTCTGGAAAGTACTATTCATGAAAACGTTTGGCTTGTGTGATTCATTGTTTACTCATTATCTATTTGGTAGCAAATTATAGACCATTGACTTGGATCACTTCATTCATTTACATGTGCCTTGCATTATTATATGATCAAGATTATGATAGTAGCATGTCACCTCAAAAATTATTTTGTTTTTATCGTTTACCTACTCGAGAACGAGTAGGAACTAAGCTTGGGGATGCTGATACGTCTCAAACGTATCTATAATTTTTGATGTTCCATGCTTGTTTATACCAATTGCTACATGTTTTGCATCTACTTTATATCACTTTTATACATTTTCTGGGACTAACCTATTAACAAAAGCCACAGTGCCAGTTCCTGTTTTCTGCTGTTTTTGTATTCCAGAAAAGCTAGTCTGGAAATATTCTCGGAATTGGACGAAAATTTACGGAGGCCCCCTATTTTACCAGAAGACTCCATGGGCCAGAAGGACAAGTCCGGGGGAGTCCCGAGGGCCCCACACGTGGGCAGGGAGCGGTTGGGCCTTGCCCGGCGCCCTGGGGTGGTGTCGCCTCCTCGCGCACCGCCTCGCGACGCCCTTTGGACTATATATTGCCTCTGACCTAAAACTCACAAAACAATTGACGAAACTCCCGAATACATCTCCGTGCTCCGCCGCCACGAAACTTCGTTTCGGGGGTCAGAAGGTCCTGTTCCGGCACCCTGCCGGGACGGGGATTGACCCCCGGAGCCATCTCCATCGACCACGCCACTTCCACTTCGACTCCATGATGGTTTGTGAGTAGTTCCCCCATGGACTACGGGTTCTAGCTGTAGCTAGTTGGTACTCTCTCTCCCATGTACTTCAATACAATGATCTCATGAGCTGCCTTACATGATTGAGATCCATATGATGTAATCGGTGTTGTGTTTGTTGGGATCCGATGAATATTGAATACTATGTCAAGTTGATTATCAATCTATCTGATATGTTATTTAAGATCTTGCATGCTCTCCGGACTTGTGGTTGCCTTGATCAAGTAGTTGCCTGTATCTCCAAGAGAGAGTATTTATGCTAGATAGTGGGTTCATGCCTCCATTTAACCTGGGACAGTGACAGAAAGTTCTAAGGTTGCGGATGTGCTGTTGCCACTAGGGATAACCTAACATTGCTATGTCCACGGTCATATGTATTTGTTTACATTACGCACTTTACTTAATGCAATTATCCGTTGCTTGCAACTTAATACCAACGGGGAACTCGGATGACAACCCAGCGGTGGATTATTAGTCATAGACGCTGTTGGATAACGGTCTATGTATTTTGTCGTAATGCCCAATTAAATATCATAGTAGTCATCATGTCATATATATGCATTGTCATGCGCTCAATATTCTGTCAATTGCCCAACTGTAATTTGTTCACCCAACACTTGTAATTGGAGAGTTACCACTAGTGTAGATAGCTGGAAACCCCGGTCCATCTGTCATCATCATTGCTTTTCCGTCAACTCCACGCAAGCAACTATTTTCTGGTGCCATTGTGTAACATCCCAAAATATTATCAGTATTATTATTCCAAAAATGAGAGCCAACAAAAACTTTTGTTAATTATTATGTGTTGTTTGCAAATTGTTGCTTGTGGTAATTAATTCTTGTTGCTTGTGTTATTTATTTCTTGCTAATTGTGTTGCTTGCTCTAAATAAAAATAGGAAGAAAAGAAAAGAAATAAAATAACAAGTAAAGCAAGAAAAATAAAAGTGACAATTGTGTCACACAAATTCTCCAAGTGAGAAACTAAAATGGTTTCAAACAAAATTCAGTGGAGAGGTTATATAAACTCTCCCATTTTATTCCTATAACTTTTCCCTCTCAAAAATTTAATTGAAAAATCTAAATTTAAATTCTATTACTTTCTTTATTAAATTCAAATCACAAAGTGTGCTATGTTGCACTTGACACATGAAATGCAACACAGCACCACAAATACCTATACATATTTATGAAGCAAAGTATGAAATCAAATTTCAGAAATTCAAATTTAGAAATGGTGCACACATTTCGTCGAACACGTGGTGAACACCACTGTGTTCATCTTCGGTTCGATTCCAACCGAAGCAATTCGATCGAATTCGAGGTTTGTTCTTCGAATTGATGCTTGCATCCTCTCCCTCACTCCACTCTCTCCCATACACCGCCAGAAGGGCGGGTACTCCGCAGCGAGGCTGCTGCTGCCCGTAGTTCTTCTCTGCGCCCCGCCGCACCCGAGGTAGGCGACGACACGGCCACGCCGTGCTGCTCCCTCCCTTGCTCTTCTCTGGCCCTCACCTGCCTCACCATTACCACCACGCTCACCCGCGATGTTTTCCCCTCTGTATCGTGCCCAGGAGCCCCCGTAGGATCTCGCCGGAGTTGGAGCACGGCCGCGGAGAAGAAGGAGATCGTCGCCGACGCCAGGAGCTTCCCCATCAAGCTCCACTCACCTCCCCAGCTTCCCCACGACCTCCGCCGTCGAACGCCATCCTCTCCGCCGTCCCTAGACCACCCAGGTACCCCCTCTGGCCACCCTCGCCGTCGCCGGAGCTCCGGCGACGCTCAGTTTAGGTCGTCGATGAACGCGGGCTCCGTGAGCCGTTCGATCTTTGATCAACGATCGCGTACCGCTTCGTTTAATTGAGCCGCTGCCATGTAGGCCCCTCCCGTCAGATGTTTAAACATTTCCAGCGCGCGAGATATTTCTCCTGTGCCGCTGACGTGTAGGCCCCCCATGTCAGAAATTTGAACATTATCCAAACTGAACACAAATTCGAATTTAACTTCTCTGGAAATTCAGTACTGGCATCAACTTAGAAAATCAATATCTTGAGATTTAGGAATCCAAATAAATCAAACTCAATTGTTCTGGAAAGCTTATGAAAATGTTTAACCAACCCAATTGGATTCATTCATTTAATTAAATAAATAAAAAGTATTATTAAAAATACTACAGAAGGTTTAAATTCTAAACTTGTTTGTTTCTGATACTCTGTTAGTCCAAATAATTCCAAACCAATTTTCTAGCTTAGTACTGCCATGTATTAGCTTCCCTAATTTTGGTAGAATTATTTGTGCAGTAGTATTTGTTTAGTATTAAGTTGAAGTTTAAACACCCTTCTGCACTCAAACATTTAAATATGTTTAATGGTTAACCCAAATGAATTAGGACCAATTTTGTTAGATCACATTTAGCCATGTTTAGTTACCCCTAAAAGGATTTAATTTTAGGTCAACAGAATTAATTGGTAGCTAAAACTTGATTATTAAGTTACTGGATTCAAACAAATGTGTAGGGAGTTTAGTAACTCCAATTGATCCAAATCAAATTGTGTTGTCTTCTACACATCAGTAGCTTTCCATAGAATTTTAGTTTGTATTTTTGTGACCAACAGAACTCAAGTTGTGGAATTAAACATGTTCAACAAGTTTCTGCCATAATTTAGAACAATTAAATAATGTTTAATTCAATTATTTGAAAACCAAATTGTATGGTTTGATGTGTGCAGTAGCTATTGTGATGTTATGATTGTTATGTTGAGATGATTGCTTGTATAGCTTAGTGATTGTTTGCATTGTTTGTTTATTAATTAGACGAGAACGTTGTCGGATATATCGAGGAAGGAGAGTTTGTGAAATTGAAGAACAAGAGCAAGGTCACTTTGCCGAGCAAGGCAAGCTATTCTCTGAGCTTGCACTACAAACATATGCATCTACTTTCATAACATGTTTTACTCTCAAGCAAGATTTATAAAACCCATTTCAAAAGTATATGGAAATTATTTTGCCACCTATGTAGAAATAAGATAGTTATATCAAATTATAGGATGGGAAAAAAATATGTTTATTCAAAACTCCTTTGAAATTACTTGTGAGATTATGAAATGCCGAGATGTCGGTGTTGGAATGGAGAAGTGGAAAAATGGTGATGTTTATGAAAAATGCACAGTGTGTCCTTGTACTTACGTCAACCATCCGATACCCTGTGCGACCACATACCACATATGGGAAAAGGCTTAGTCATATAGTTTGCTCATATTAGTATGGATACCTCATCGACGGAGATGACTCCGTTATGCATGAGGGGATAGTGGATCTACCCCTGACCCGGGTCCTCGCTCAAACTCTATGGATGGGGAGGATTGAAGGTTCCACCATAAACCGCCGGACAAAACTATGAGTCCTCACACTTAGATTCGACGGGCTGGGTTAAGTGTGTTGGAAGTGTCATATGGGAAGGATCCTATACTAGCATGAGCAAAGAGGCTATGGCGGCGGCTTACTTCGCATACACCTGTATGGCGAGACGTGGCAGACACGATGAGTTGCCGGATGGATGTGGGAAAAGCGTGCTACCTCTGCAGAGTGTTAAAACTATTCGAATAGCCGAGTCCTCGGATATGGACAATTGGGAGGCCCTAAGACCATGTGCAAGTTTTTAAAAGACTTTGAGTTTTAAAAAGAAAAATGAAGTGGAGAATGTTTCCTACACCTATACCAACGGATCGGTATGAGGTGGTTGGATGAAAGTGGACCATGACGGGCTATGGTCGGAAAAAGGAGGAGTTTTGGAGAAACAGATAAAATGGTGACTTCTTTAAAGATAGTTATAAAACTCTTCTTACCTTTTTCAATAAAGATATAGAGATGTTTTAAATAAAAAAAGTTGTCAACTAAAATAAAACTAGTGCATACTCATGTTGGGGTAGTTTGCGAGTACATTCAAATGTACTCATATTGGTTTCGTCCCTGGCTATTGACCTAGCCAGACTACGAGGAGGAGCACTACGCCGAGCAGGAGTATGGCGACTTCTACGCCAACTAAGGATCTCCACAAGTCAGCTGCCTGTCGGGTTGTCATCGTTAGAATATGATGTCTACTACGCCGTAGCTTCCGCTGATATTTTGGTTTGGCCCATGAAGGCACCTATGTAAGAACTTGGTCTAAATGACCATTTATGTAAGACTTTTATTCGGTATGTAATGGATGTAAACTTTGGTATCCAATTCGGATTATGTGCAACGACAGACTGATCACGGGATCGTTGTGTTAAGCATAATCGGGTATTTCGGACAGCTAGTCCGGGGTCCCCACAGACTTGGTATCAGAGCCATCCTGACTTTAGGAAACCTTAGTTAGCATGGTCGTTTGTCAAATGTTACAAAAGATGAATTTCTAAAAAGAAAGGAATGAAGTATTTTGAAAACTGCTTATCTCCAATCCTCTTACTTATGCAAAATTTTACTCTCATTAAATATTACATTTTCCTTATATCCCTAAAATTTTGCACACCTCTCATTAAGCTTAAAATTTGACTCACTTGTTGCCCTACTATATTAAAATTTTGATACTTGTCACCTAACTAACTTAAAATTTTGCTTAAAAATTGTAGATGGCACTCCATTGGACCGAGTTCGTTCAGCTGAGAAGGACAGCAAGCTGACGTTTGAGAGGGACTTGTTCGAGTTGACCAAGCTGTTAGGTCGCCCCGCTCCAGAGTTTGAGGGAGCTCAGATTGATGTTCACGGTGTCGGAAGGCTGAGCTGGCTCATCAGGTCGTCAGTTCGCAGGAACATCAAGTCTCCCAGTTCCAGGACGCTCATCTTCACCACCAAGGAGGCCACCTGGGTTGACGGTCTCTGTACTGCTACACAGAGGATGCTAGCCCGACTTTGTGAGGAGCACAAGGCGGAGTTAGTAGACTCCCGTTTCCGGTTCTACGGGAGGCGCAACTGCGATGGACACCCTACTCCTTCACCTTACCACCCGATGTTTGGGAGCTACATCATGGACATGGAGATCTTACTTCAGTGCACTCAGGATGATCTGTTGCGCACTAGGATTCAGCTCACTTTGACCGCGAGTCGCTCGTTGAGCTTCGCGAGAACGAGATGAAGCTGATGGAGGAGAAGGTCGCTCTTCTCAGGAAGAGGGCCCAGCTGAGGAAGACTATCGTGAAGCTCCGCACGAAGGTGGCAGAGCAGGACGGCTGATTGAGGATCTAGAGCACCATACTGACGAGATGGAGGAGGAGGGCGAGGATCTCCGCAAGGAGAACAACGCTTTCCTCAGTGACGATGATGACTTCGTGGAGGAGATGGACTGTGAGGAGGAGGATGATGAGGAGGAGTTAGTTGACGAGGAGGAGGAGCCACTCGAGCAGTTCTCGAGGACGAGGAGGAGGATCCCGAGGAGCCACCTACCAGTCAGATGCTGACGTGTTAGAGCTGGAGGTTCCACCTCAGTAGGCGAGTGACTTGATCACTACCGCAGGATTAGGTTGACCCCCTATCGCTAGTCGAGTCGAAGTAGTGGTTCTTTTGGAAACCAGATGTTATGTATCTTAGATGTAAGCTTGATGTTGTAAGCTTGATGTTGATGTGAACTCCTTGATGTGATGTTGTGTAAATATAAGTATGTTTGTCTTGTTTAAATCTGTGTGAAATATTTTCATATAACCTTAAATTAATCAACCACTTGCGAGATCGTCTTTTCCCTTAGTCGAACTTTTCTTGCCTTGCCTCTTATACCCGGTGTGCTTCAGGATGCCGCCCCGTCGCAGCAATGCGGAAGGATCAGGATCAGCACCACCACCACCGGACCCAACCCCCGCCCAACTTCTCGCTTATCATGGAGGAACGTGAAAATGCCCGGCAAGAGCGCCAGCTCATCTCGTGCCTACAACAACTCGCAGCCGCTTATAACAACAACAACAATAACAACAACAACAACAATGGTGGTAATGGCAATGGCGATGGAAACCAGCGATCCACCTTAGGCGATTTTCAGAAGACCAACCCACCCACCTACTCCAAGGGACTTCACCCACTAGAAGCCGATGATTGGCTTCGCACCATCGACAACAATCTGAAGTTGCTGCTGTGGGAGAAATGAGAAAGTGTTGTATGCAACCCACTATCTCGCTGGACCTGCAAGAGCTTGGTGGGAAACTACCAAGGCTCTCCAGCAGCTGGTCATGTCATCAACTGGGCTGAGTTCCAGGAGAAGTTCCGCAAGAAGCATATTCCCACGGACTTATTGAGAGGAAGAAGGATGAGTTCCGCAAGCTGAGGCAGGGAAGTAAGATGTGGTCGGTTATCTGGATGAGTTTACCGACTTATCTCGGTATGCTCCTGATGACACCGACAAAGAAGAGAAGAAGATGGAGCGTTTCATGAGTGGACTTCATGATGAACTGCAGTGTGCTTGGTTATCCATGACTTCCGTGATCTGGAGTCACTTGTGGACAAAGCCATCCAGCTGGAGACCAAGCGCAAGTCTATGTATGAAGGTCGCAAGAGGAGGATGAATGCTCAGGAAGGTTCGAGCAGCCAGAAACCTCGTATCTTTCAGCAGAACACCAGGCCTGCCTATCGTCCACCCCAAGCTCCACGCCCCAATTACCCTAACCGCCCAAACAACTTCAACCGCCCCAATGACAATAACCGTCCCGGAGGAAACTTCAACAACTTCACCCGCAATCCCAATGTGATCTGCTTTGAATGCGGCAACAAGGGTCACTACTCCAAAGAATGTCCCAATCCCAAGAGGAATGTCCAGCGCCCCAATGCGCCGGCACAGAACAATGGTCAAGGCCGCAATGGAAATGGCAAGAATGCCGCACCCGCGGAAATGCTGCTGTTGCCAAGGGTCGTCTGCACCACATCAATGCTGAAGAAGCTCAGGATGCTCCGGATGTTGTGCTGGGTACGTTCCTTGTCAACTCAGTACCTGCAACTGTTCTGTTTGATTCTGGTGCTACCCATTCATTTGTTACCCAAGAATTTGTTGCTAAGGGAGGTTTAGTTAGAGCCTCTTACCCAAACCCATGGTCATCCAAATCCCAGAATCCACCGTAGAGACCAAGATGTTTTGCTCCGATGTACCCCTTGAGATCAAAGGAGAAAAGTTTCCAGTTAACTTAATTGTTCTGGGAACCCAAGGCATCGATGTTATACTCGGTATGAATTGGTTAGCCAAGTACCATGGTCGAATTGACTGTGCCAGAAGAGCTGTATCCATCACCACCGACAAAGAAGTAGAAGTGGAGTATGTGTCTGAAACTAGTCAATCTCACCCAGGCTGCCATGAGAGCATAGCTCGACCTGCCCTAGATGAGATCCGTGTTGTTCACCTGTTCAAGGATGTTTTCCCAGAAGAATTGCCTGGTATGCCGCCAGACCGGGAAATTGAGTTCATAATTGAGCTTATCCCAGGAACCCCCCTATATCCCAAAGACCTTATCGGATGAATCCGGAAGAACTGGTTGAGTTGAAGAAGCAGTTGGCTGATATGCTCAGCAAAGGTCTTGTTCGCCCAAGCGCTTCACCTTGGGGATCACCCATTATTTTTGTGGACAAGAGAGACGGTACCACACGCCTGTGTGTGGATTATCGCAAGCTGAATGACGTGACCATTAAAAAAAGTACCCTCTTCCCAAGATCGAGGATCTGTTCGATCAAATGAACGGAGCCCGAGTCTTTTCAAGATCGATCTTCGGACAGGATACCATCAGTTGAAGATCCGAGAGACAGACATTCCCAAGACCGCCTTCACCACTCGTTACGGTTTGTTTGAATACACCGTGATGTCTTTTGGTCTGACCAATGCCCCAGCCTATTTCATGAATCTCATGAACAAGATTTTCATGGAGTACCTCGACAAGTTCGTGGTAGTTTTCCTTGATGACATCCTTATTTATTCCAAGACCGAAGAAGAGCATGCTGAACACCTGCGTCTAGTTTTGGAGACCTCCGAGAGCACCAGCTGTATGCCAAGCTTAGCAAGTGTGAGTTTTGGCTCAGTGAAGTGGCATTTCTCGGACATGTTGTATCTGCCGGAGGAATTTCTGTTGACCCAGAGAAGATCAAGCCATTTTGACTGGTTATCCCCAACCAATGTTGAAATCCGAAGCTTTCTCGGACTTGCCGGTTATTACCGCAAGTTCGTTGAAGGATTTTCCAGTATAGCCAAACCCATGACCCAACTGTTGAAGAAGGACAAGAAATTTGAATGGACTCAGAAGTGTGAGGATAGTTTCCAAGAACTGAAGAAGAGACTAACCTCAGCCCCAATCCTGATCATGCCAGACGTCACCCAGAGTTTCGACGTGTATTGCGATGCATCACGCCTCGGACTTGGTTGCGTTCTGATGCAAGAAGGCAAAGTTGTGTCGTACCTGTCCCGGCAGTTGCGACCGCATGAAGAGAATTACCCAACCCATGACTTGGAGTTAGCTGCTGTTGTTCTTGCTCTTAAAAGTGGCGTCCCTATCTTGCGGGACATCGCTGCGAGGTCTATACAGATCACAAAAGCTTGAAGTATATTTTCACCCAGAAAGATCTGAACCTGCGACAGAGGAGATGGATGGAATTAATCAAGGATTATGATATTGGAATCCATTATCACCCTGGAAAGGCTAATGTAGTTGCCGATGCCCTTAGTCGCAAACCTTGCACCCTGAATGCCCTGATCCAAGCCGAACAGCCAGCCTTGTTCAAAGAGTTCCAAGATTTTGGACTAGAGCTTGTTAGCCATGGTTATCTCGCCAATTTAGAGTTAACCCCAACCCTGATGGATCAAATCAAAGAAGCCCAAAAGGTCATGAAAGCATAGAGGGAATTAGGAAGAAGATTTCCCTCGGCAAAGCACCCGGTTTTACCGAAGATGCTGAAGGAGTGCTGAAATTCAATGACCGTATCTGTGTGCCCAATGTCACGGAACTTAAGGAGTTAATCCTGAAGGAGGCCCATGAGACCCCTTATTCAATCCACCCCGGCGGAACCAAAATGTACCAAGACCTTCGAGAAAGATTTTGGTGGCATGGAATGAAGCGAGAGATTGGTTCATTCGTAGCCAAGTGTGACATCTGCCAGCGAGTTAAGGCTGAACATCAGCGACCCGCTGGATTGCTTCAACCTTTGAAAATTCCCGAGTGGAAGTGGGATGAGATTGGAATGGATTTTATTACCGGACTTCCAAGATCCAACCGAGGCCATGATTCAATCTGGGTCATCGTTGATCGACTGACCAAGGTTGCCCATTTGTTCCTGTCAAGACCACTCTACGGAGCTCAGTTAGCAGACTGTATATTTCCAGAATAGTGAGCCTGCATGGTGTGCCTAAGAAGATTGTATCTGATAGAGGCACGCAATTCACCTCAAGATTCTGGAAATCCCTTCATGAAGCCCTCGGAACCAAGTTAGCATTTAGCACAGCTTATCATCCCCAGACCGATGGCCAAACTGAGCGAGTGAACCAGATATTGGAGGACATGCTTCGCGCATGTGTTCTATCCTATGGTTCCAAGTGGGAAGATTGTCTTCCGTTTGCAGAGTTCTCGTACAACAACAGTTATCAGTCTAGTCTGCAAATGGCCCCTTTTGAAGCCCTTTACGGCAAGAAGTGTCGTACACCCCTGAATTGGTCCGATACCGGAGAAGCAAATTGTTCGGACCAGATACCCTCCGTGAAGCTGAAGAGCAAGTTCAGCTTATTCGTGAACGCCTCAAAACTGCCCAATCCCGTCAGAAGAGTTACGCTGACACCAAGCGCCGTGACCTCACCTTCAACGTCGGAGATTATGTTTATCTCCGAGTGACACCCCTTAAAGGAATGCAGCGTTTCCATGTCAAAGGAAAATTAGCGCCAAGGTATATTGGACCCTTCAAGGTCATTGCTCGTCGAGGAGAAGTATCCTATCAGCTGGAGTTACCCCAGGAGTTAGGAGATTATCATGATGTCTTCCACATTTCCTTGCTCCGGAAGTGTCTTGAAGTTCCTGACCAGCCTGATGTTTTCAAAAACATCGACCACCTCTCCATCGACCTGAACCAAGACCTGACTTATCGTGAGAGACCCTCAAATTCTCGAAGAAGATGTTCGTGTTACCCGAAGACGTGCGATCAAGTTTTACAAAGTCCAGTGGACTAACCACTCTGAAGAAGAAGCAACTTGGGAACGCGAAGATTATCTTCGAAGCGAATTCCCAGACCTCTTTAGTACCTAAGCCTAGCAAATCTCGGGACGAGATTTATTTTAAGGGGGGAAGGATTGTAACATCCCAAAAATATTATCAGTATTATTATTCCAAAAATGAGAGCCAACAAAAACTTTTGTTAATTATTATGTGTTGTTTGCAAATTGTTGCTTGTGGTAATTAATTCTTGTTGCTTGTGTTATTTATTTCTTGCTAATTGTGTGCTTGCTCTAAATAAAAATAGAAGAAAAGAAAAGAAATAAAATAACAAGTAAAGCAAGAAAAATAAAAGTGACAATTGTGTCACACAAATTCTCCAAGTGAGAAACTAAAATGGTTTCAAACAAAATTCAGTGGAGGTTATATAAACTCTCCCATTTTTATTCCTATAACTTTTCCCTCTCAAAAATTTAATTTAAAAATCTAAATTTAAATTCTATTACTTTCTTTATTAAATTCAAATCACAAAGTGTGCTATGTTGCACTTGACACATGAAATGCAACATAGCACCACAAATACCTATACATATTTATGAAGCAAAGTATGAAATCAAATTTCAGAAATTCAAATTTAGAAATGGTGCACACATTTCGTCGAACACGTGGTGAACACCACTGTGTTCATCTTCGGTTCGATTCCAACCGAAGCAATTCGATCGAATTCGAGGTTTGTTCTTCGAATTGATGCTTGCATCCTCTCCCTCACTCCACTCTCTCCAATACACCGCCAGAAGGGAGGGTACTCCGCAGCGAGGCTGCTGCTGCCCGTAGTTCTTCTCTGCGCCCCGCCGCACCCGAGGTAGGCGACGACACGGCCACGCCGTGCTGCTCCCTCCCTTGCTCTTCTCTGGCCCTCACCTGCCTCACCATTACCACCACACTCACCCGCGACGTTTTCCCCTCTGTATCGTGCCCAGGAGCCCCCGTAGGATCTCGCCGGAGTTGGAGCACGGCCGCGGAGAAGAAGGAGATCGTCGCCGACGCCAGGAGCTTCCCCATCAAGCTCCACTCACCTCCCCAGCTTCCCCACGACCTCCGCCGTCGAACGCCGTCCTCTCCGCCGTCCCTACACCACCCAGGTACCCCCTCTGGCCACCCTCGCCGTCGCCAGAGCTCCGGCGATGCTCAGTTTAGGTCGTCGATGAACGCGGGCTCCGTGAGCCGTTCGATCTTTGATCAACGATCGCGTACCGCTTCGTTTAATTGAGCCGCTGCCATGTAGGCCCCACCCGTCAGATGTTTAAACATTTCCTGCGCGCGAGATATTTCTCCTGTGCCGCTGACGTGTAGGCCCCCCATGTCAGAAATTTGAACATTATCCAAACTGAACACAAATTCGAATTTAACTTCTCTGGAAATTCAGTACTGGCATCAACTTAGAAAAATCAATATCTTGAGATTTAGGAATCCAAATAAATCAAACTCAAATGTTCTGGAAAACTTATGAAAATGCTTAACCAACCCAATTGGATTCATGCCATTTAATTAAATAAATAAAAAGTATTATTAAAAATACTACAGAAGGTTTAAATTCTAAACTTGTTTGTTTCTGATACTCTGTTAGTCCAAATAATTCCAAACCAATTTTGCTAGCTTAGAACTGACATGTATTAGCTTCCCAAATTTTGGTAGAATTATTTGTGCAGTAGTATTTGTTTAGTATTAAGTTGAAGTTTAAACACCCTTCTGCACTCAAACATTTAAATTTGTTTAATGGTTAACCCAAATGAATTAGGACCAATTTTGTTAGATCGCATTTAGCCATGTTTAGTTACTCCTAAAAGGATTTAATTTTAGGGTCAACAGAACTTAATTGGTAGCTAAAATTTGATTATTAAGTTACTGGATTCAAACAAATGTGTAGGGAGTTTAGTAACTCCAATTGATCCAAATCAAATTGTGTTGTCTTCTACACATCAGTAGTTTTCTGTAGAATTTTAGTTTGTATTTTTAGAACAAACAGAACTCAATTTGTGCAATTAAACATGTTCCACTCATTTCTGCCATATTTGAAACATAAATAAATAATGGTAAATACAATTAAATTTGAAACCAAGTGGTGTTGTTTGTTGTATGCAGTGGCTATTTAGAGCATTTAGGATTGTAATGTTGTGATGTTGCTTGAATAGATTAGTGATTGTTTGCATTTGTTTGCTTGTTAATTAGACGAGAACGCTGTCGGATTTATCGAGGAAGGAGAGTTTGTTGAATCTGAAGATCAAGACTGTGGGGACCCCGGACTAGCTGTCCGAAATACCCTTGTGCCTACATATCAGCGATCCCATGATCAGTGCGTCGCTGAAGCACAATCAACCTGGTAATCAAAGAACATCCATACGTACCGAATTTATTTACTTACTTGATTGAAGTGATCAACTTCATCAGGTACTTGCAGCGGAAATAACCAATCAACGTGGAGCCAAGTCATTTGCCATAACCCTACAGGCAGCAACTGACTGGGAAGCGCCCTAGTTCGCATTGACGTCATCGAAGCCGTCTTCCTTAATCTGCTCTTCTTTAAAATCTGGCTAAGACAATAGCCAGGGACGAAACCAATATGAGTACATTTGATTGTACTCGCAAACTACCCCAACTTGAGTATGCACTAGTTTTAGTTTTATTTCATAAGACTTTTATTTATTGGAAACATCTCTAAAACTTTGTTGAAAAACATCTCTATATCTTTATTGAAAAACATATCTATATCTTTATTAAAAGGTAAGAAGAAGTGTATAACTATCCTTTAAGAAATCATTATTTTAGTTATTTCTCCAAAACTCCTCCTTATTCCCGACCATAACTCATTATGGTCCAATTAACTTCAACAACCTCATACTAACTCATTAGTATAGGTATGTAACACCATTCTCCGCTTCAATTTCATTTTTAAACTTAAACACTTTCCAAAACTTACAAAACTTGCACATGGTCTTAGCAGTTCTTCCCAACTGTCCATATCCGAGGACTCGGCTATTCGAATAGTTTTACCCTCTGCAGAGGTAGTACGCTTTTCCCACACCCATCCGGTTACTCATCGTGTCAGCCACGTCCCGCCATACCAGGGGTATGCGAAGTTGAGTTCCCGGCCATAGCCTGTCCTTTGCTCATGCTAGTATAGGACCCTGCCTCTACGACGCTTTCCATCGACACTTAAATCCTCAGAAACTAAGTGTGAGGACTCGTAGTTCTGTCTGGCGGACCCAAGGGAGCCCTTCAATCCTCTTTCTCCAATACACTCATACCGGCTTCCGGTAGACTTCACTTAAGAGGACCCAGGTCAGGGGGTAGGTCCTCAGACCATCCCCTCATGGAACGAGGTTATCCTCGTTATTGAGGCATCCAGTACTAACACGAGCAAATTATATGACTACGCCCTTTCCCATATGTGGGTAAATGTGGTCGCACAGATTTTTCGGCTGGGGATGTAAGTACAAGGACACAATGTGCATTTTTCTTTCCAAAAACAACACCATTCTCTGTTTCTCCATCTTCATACCGACCTTTCGGCACTTCATCTCCATCCAAGTACTTTCAAAGGAGTTTTGAATAAACATTGTTTTTCCCAACCTATAGTTTTAAATAACTACCCTATACTTCTACATAGGGTGGCAAAATAGTTTTCATGTATTTGTAAAAAGGGTTTTTCCAAAATCATTGATAATTTCGAATTACTCATGTGATTAAAGTAGATGTATATAGATGCAAGCTCAGTGAAGTAGCTTGCCTGATTTCATCATGATGTCCCTGGATTTTGATACTCTGTTAGTCCAAATACTACAGAAGGTTTAAATTCTAAACTTGTTTGTTTCTGATACTCTGTTAGTCCAAATAATTCCAAACCAATTTTGCTAGCTTAGAACTGCCATGTATTAGCTTCCCAAATTTTGGTAGAATTATTTGTGCAGTAGTATTTGTTTAGTATTAAGTTGAAGTTTAAACACCCATCTGTACTCAATCATTTAAATTTGTTTAATGGTTAACCCAAATGAATTAGGACCAATTTTGTTAGATCGCATTTAGCCATGTTTAGTTACTCCTAAAAGGATTTAATTTTAGGGTCAACAGAACTTAATTGGTAGCCAAAATTTGATTATTAAGTTACTGGATTCAAACAAATGTGTAGGAGTTTAGTAACTCCAATTGATCCAAATCAAATTGTGTTGTCTTCTACACATCAGTAGTTTTCTGTAGAATTTTAGTTTGTATTTTTAGGACAAACAGAACTCAATTTGTGCAATTAAACATGTTCCACTCATTTCTGCCATATTTGAAACATAAATAAATAATGGTAAATACAATTAAATTTGAAACCAAGTGGTGTTGTTTGTTGTATGCAGTGGCTATTTAGAGCATTTAGGATTGTAATGTTGTGATGTTGCTTGAATAGATTAGTGATTGTTTGCATTTGTTTGCTTGTTAATTAGACGAGAACGCTGTCGGATTTATCGAGGAAGGAGAGTTTGTTGAATCTGAAGATCAAGACTGTGGGGACCCCGGACTAGCTGTCCGAAATACCCTTGTGCCTACATATCAGCGATCCCATGATCAGTGCGTCGCTGAAGCACAATCAACCTGGTAATCAAAGAACATCCATACGTACCGAATTTATTTACTTACTTGATTGAAGTGATCAACTTCATCAGGTACTTGCAGCGGAAATAACCAATCAACGTGGAACCCAAGTCATTTGCCATAACCCTACAGGCAGCAACTGACTGGGAAGCGCCCTAGTTCGCATTGACGTCATCGAAGCCGTCTTCCTTAATCTGCTCTTCTTTAAAATCTGGCTAAGCCAATAGCCAGGGACGAAACCAATATGAGTACATTTGATTGTACTCGCAAACTACCCCAACTTGAGTATGCACTAGTTTTAGTTTTATTTCATAAGACTTTTATTTATTGGAAACATCTCTAAAACTTTGTTGAAAAACATCTCTATATCTTTATTGAAAAACATATCTATATCTTTATTAAAAGGTAAGAAGAAGTGTATAACTATCCTTTAAGAAATCATTATTTTAGTTATTTCTCCAAAACTCCTCCTTATTCCTGACCATAACTCATTATGGTCCAATTAACTTCAACAACCTCATACTAACTCATTAGTATAGGTATGTAACACCATTCTCCGCTTCAATTTCATTTTTAAACTTAAACACTTTCCAAAACTTACAAAACTTGCACATGGTCTTAGCAGTTCTTCCCAACTGTCCATATCCGAGGACTCGGCTATTCGAATAGTTTTACCCTCTGCAGAGGTAGTACGCTTTTCCCACACCCATCCGGTTACTCATCGTGTCAGCCACGTCCCGCCATACCAGGGGTATGCGAAGTTGAGTTCCCGGCCATAGCCTGTCCTTTGCTCATGCTAGTATAGGACCCTGCCTCTACGACGCTTTCCGTCGACACTTAAATCCTCATAAACTAAGTGTGAGGACTCGTAGTTCTGTCTGGCGGACCCAAGGGAGCCCTTCAATCCTCTTTCTCCAATACACTCATACCGGCTTCCGGTAGACTTCACTTAAGAGGACCCAGGTCAGGGGGTAGGTCCTCAGACCATCCCCTCATGGAACGAGGTTATCCTCGTTATTGAGGCATCCAGTACTAACACGAGCAAATTATATGACTACGCCCTTTCCCATATGTGGGTAAATGTGGTCGCACAGATTTTTCGGCTGGGGATGTAAGTACAAGGACACAATGTGCATTTTTCTTTCCAAAAACAACACCATTCTCTGTTTCTCCATCTTCATACCGACCTTTCGGCACTTCATCTCCATCCAAGTACTTTCAAAGGAGTTTTGAATAAACATTGTTTTTCCCAACCTATAGTTTTAAATAACTACCCTATACTTCTACATAGGGTGGCAAAATAGTTTTCATGTATTTGTAAAAAGGGTTTTTCCAAAATCATTGATAATTTCCAATTACTCATGTGATTAAAGTAGATGTATATAGATGCAAGCTCAGTGAAGTAGCTTGCCTGATTTCATCATGATGTCCCTGGACTTCTTCTCACTGATTAAAGAAATAAACTCTCATCCTTCTTCAATAAATCCTCTCCAAGACCACTCCGGTAGCGTTATTGTCTAGCGTCGCAAACATGAAAATAAAACAACACTCAATAAGCAAACCAACTCACAGGTGGGATACCAACAAGGAATCATACCAAAACATAGCACTCATTTAATCAAGCAACAAACATCAAGCCATACTAACAAACAACAATCATGAGGGAACATTATTATTTAACAAACAAGTTTAGCAATCTCCACACTTAATCTAGATACTAACAAGAAATTAATCCAAACACGCAAGACATCACATGCTACTAACACAAGTATAAAATACTAACCAAGGACTAGACATTAAACATTAAAACAAATGTTTTATAATTTTAGCCCCAACTCTAAACAGTAATCTTCACTTGTCTAACTACACCCTCATACTTAAACTACCCAACAAGGCAACTAACCGAGAGATAAACACAAGGGCAATATACTAACAGGAGTATAACACCAAGCACAAGCTAAAAACATAAAGCATTAAACAATTCCACCTAAAGGTAGTTACCAAACAAATTTCCTTAGACAGGAAATACTTCAGGCAAAAGTTAAATTACCCAATAATTCTCTGTAATTCAACATGTCTCACCAAGTTAAGGTGGAGACATTAACAAGACACTCAAGCTAATACTCAACTTAAAGACAAACAAGTTTAACAAGTAAGGCAACATATTCCTAATTAAAACAAATAAGAAACATTTTGCCTATTGCAGAAACTGCTACAAACACACAATTTCCACACCATTCAACCAAGCAACACTAACACACAAGCTGAACTATTACAACATCTACTACTGAACAGAAGTCAAAACAATTGAATTTGGTTTACTTAAATTCTCAAGCACACAAGCAAGATTGATTATTAGTTGGAAACATCATATTCATTTTTAACCACACATGTTTAACTCAAACAAGATTAGCACAAGTCACCAACAGTACTAATATATTTTATCATGTTAAAGATCAGTAACACACAAGTAGCAGTACCAAACAATCAACCATAAGCACAAACCACAAATTCATAACTAAAAGCAATTAATCTAATTTCTTTTTATTAGTGGCAGAACAACCCTTTTACTCAAAATTGCACCTAGAGAGTTCTGTAAATCAAACAACCATGCCAAGCTAGGAATATGTTCTCCTACACATACAGAAGACAATCCAATTGGATTTACTCCAAAATTCATTTCACAAAAATCTACAAAAATCACTAAAGTGCTACTGGTGTGTTTACAAGAATGAATAGAACTTTTCTTTTAGGATTCATTTGCATAGAAGACGAACTGATCTGGAAAGGTATCACTTCAAGGTATCCAAGGAATTTTAGTTTGCAATATTTTGAGTTATAAAACTCTAGATATTGATTATCTAGTGAAAAATACACTTTCTACAAGATTTAATCTATACGACAAATAAAAATAGATTTTAGCAAGCAACCAACTCTACATGTTTAAGAAAACACATATGAACACAAAAAAATTTGAATCACTCAAATATCTAGCACAGGGATTAAATGATGAATTAAAACCTAAACTGAAATCTGCAGGAATAAACAACAGCATAATAGATCTACTAAAAAAAATGTCAGTGGGCCAGATCGGGAGCTGGACCAACAGCACAGTGCTGGGACGGCCCATTACGAAGGGTTACGGGCCATCTTCTTCCTCGTCGACACGCACAGGGGTGCGAGGCGAGCTGGAGCTCCGGCGAAGACGGCGCGGCGGCTCCGGTGGTTTCCTGGGAAAAAGAAGGGGTGCCTGAGCTGGAGGAGAGCAAGGGGAGCTCGGAGATGCACGAATGGCGGATAATGGGGGCCTGTGTCGCACGCGAGCTTCTCTGCAAGGCGGCGGCCGGAAACGGAGAAGGTGAGGTCGAAGACGGCGGCTCCGGGCTCCTAAAAAGAAAAGGTGAAGCCCATGAGAAGGAGCGCGACGAGTGGAGCACATAGACATGAAAATGGCGGAGGATGGAAGCCTGTGTCGACCGGGAGCTTGCTCGACATTTCGATGGTCGGAGCAGAAGAGGACGAGCTCGGCGGCGACGACCCCGGGCTCCATTCTGCGATTCCTCGCACGGAGGGGGAGAGGACAACGCGGCGAGGAATATGGTGGTCTTCGATCTGTGTGGAGCGCTCTCCATCGACGGCGGCAACGATGGCCGTGGCGCTCGGACTTGGAGCTCTTGGGGAGAAAATACAGAGAGATGGGGAGAGCGAGGGAGTGAGCTGAGGGGGCAGAGGAGTGGCTTTGAGGGTGATCTTATCTCCTCCCAGGGGCAAGGAGGAGGGGGCCACGGTGGGCGGCGACCACGGCAACGCCGGCGTGAGGAGCACGGCGCCCGTGCCGTGCAGCGTTGCTGCTACAGGAAGTCAATGTGGAACTTGCAAAGAGCCCACTGGAAAACTTTCCCAAATTACCTCTAGGTCCTTTTCTGTTCTTTTCATTTTCTTTTTAAAACCAGTAGCGTTTTAGGGAATTAGCTGAGGCACTTAGACATTTTTAAAAATTCTGAAAATATTTGGGTAGCCTCCCATATACATGTAGAGGCTCCACAAAAATTGGTTTTTGAAAATAAAATGTTTTGAGCAATATTTGTTCATAGGATTGAAATAAGTCATTTTGGTAATTAATATTTGATACTCCTTTAATATTTTAAAACCAGTGATAAAATATTGTGTTGAACTTTTGGAACTTCTTTGACAAATATGAACTTCAAAATAATTTATATTTTCATAGAGAAAATACTGGTTTGGAGGAAATAGAGAATTTAGGAGGGAATTTATTTATGAAGATCATTTTTAACTCATGACCTTCATTTCCTTTTTTGATAAATGAATTGAGGGGTTTGTTTTAAATCGAAAAGTAGGTTTACTTGAGGAGGGGGTGATATGAAGTGGGGATGATTATTAGTTCATCTCACTCCTAGAATTTTGATAAAGAAAACATAATTGTTTTCATGGAAGGGAGGAATAGACAGAGAGGGAATTTTAACAAAGTTATTTCCCTAACTTAGGACTTTAACTTAGGTGTGGATAATTCTAAAGGGTTTGTGTTTATTCAAGTCACATTCCAATATTGTTGTAAAGGGTGTTTTATCTTAGTGTTAAGCACAATTGAGGAATCTATCCTCTCAAGCAAACAACACAACAATATCAACAACACCACAATCTTAAGATCACAAACATGACCACACAAATCAAACCACAAGAATTTATCATACTATAGTTTCCTTATTTAACAATACTACCATATAATGATCACACTTAATTATGGCAAGATGATGTTTAGGAAAATCTCAACTTCTAACTTAGTAGTTTTCAAAAAGTTTTGATAAAGAGAAATATGTGGAGTAATATATTTCCCACTAGTGTTATTTTCAATTGGAGTGGAAACTTAGGAGTTTATAAAATGGGAGTTGTAAAATATCAGGGTGGAAGAATAGGTAGGAGACAACATATGAATCTCCATATTTTTGAAAACACATAACTTTGGAAATACTTTTACTGTCTCAATTAAAGGGTATTTTATTTGTTGCTAAAACCAAATCATTGAAATGGACCTTGGCGAAAATAAGAATGGAAAAGATATATGGAATATATTCTTGTCAACATGATCACCAGAGTTTTAAATATATTTTTACTTAGGTTGATTTCTTGGGTTGACATTTACTAGTCAAACAATCATAAACATCAAGTTACACAAGGTTAAACAGAACAATTTAAAGGAAAACACAATCATTTGTGAAATAATTCAAAAAGTTTTTGTTGGTTCTGAATTTTGGGTCTTATTTATTCTTATTATAAATTTGGGATGTTACAAAGACCAAGGTCACTTTGCCGAGCAAGGCAAGCTACTCTCTGAGCTTGCACCCCAAATATATGCATCTACTTTGATAACATGTTTTACTTTTAAAGCAAAGATTTACAAAACCTTTTCAAAAAGTATATGGATATTATTTTGCCACCTTATGTAGAAATATAAGATAGTTTATAAAAATTATAGGTTGGGAAAAATATACGTGGTTTATTCAAAACTCCTTTGGAAATACTTGTGTGATTATGGAATGCCGAGATGTCGGTGTTGGAATGGAGAAGTGGAAATGGCGATGTTTATGAAAAATGCACAGTGTGTCCTAGTACTATGACAACCAACCGATACCCTATGCGACCACATCTACCCACATATGGGAAAAGGGCGTAGTCATATAATTTGCTCATATTAGTATGGGATGCCTCAACAACGAGGATGACCTCGTTCCATGGGGGGATGGTCATGGCGACCTACCCCCTGACCTGGGTCCTGGCATCTGAGGATGGGGGATTGAAGGGTTCGCTCGCCGGGCAGAACTACGAGTCCTCACACTTAGGTTTCCCGACGGGGAATCTGGACTGGGTGTCGATGGAAAGGATGATAATTTAGTAGCGGTAGGGTCCTATACTAGCATGAGCAAAGGACAGGCTATGGTCGGCGTGTGGGGACCCCGAACTAGCTGTCCGAAATACCCGATTATGCTTGACACAACGATCCCGTGATCAGTCTGTTGTTGCACATAATCCGAATTGGATACCAAAGTTTACATCCATTACAATACCGAATTAAAAGTCTTACATAGGTGCCTTCATGGGCCAAACCAAAATATCAGCGGAAGATACGGCGTAGTAGACATCATATTCTAACGATGACAACCCGACAGGCAGCTGACTTGTGGAGATCCTTAGTTGGCGTAGAAGTCGCCATACTCCTGCTCGGCGTAGTGCTCCTCCTCAAAGTCTGGCTAGGTCAATAGCCAGGGACGAAACCAATATGAGTACATTTGAATGTACTCGCAAACTACCCCAACATGAGTATGCACTAGTTTTATTTTAGTTGACAACTTTTATTTATTTAAACATCTCTATATCTTTATTGAAAAAGGTAAGAAGAGTTTTATAACTATCTTTAAAGAAGTCACCATTTTATCTATTTCTCCAAAACTCCTCCTTTTCCGACCATAGCACGTCATGGTCCTCTTTCCTCCAACCACCTCATACCGATCCGTTGGTATAGGTGTAGGAAACATTCTCCACTTCATTTTTCTTTTTAAAACTCAATTCTTTAAAAACTTGCACATGGTCAAAGTAGGGCCTCCCAACTGTCCATATCCGAGGACTCGGCTATTCGAATAGTTTTACACTCTGCAGAGTTAGCACGCTTTTCCCACATCCATCCGGCAACTCATCGTGTCCGCCACGTCTCGCCATACAGGGTGTATGCGAAGTAAGCCGCCGACCATACCCTATCCTTTGCTCATGCTAGTATAGGATCCTTCCCATATGACACTTCCAACACACTTAACCCAGCCCTTCGGAATCTAAGTGTGAGGACTCATAGGTTTTGTCCGGCGGTTTATGGTGGAACCTTCAATCCTCCTCCTTATCTTTTCATAGAGTTTGAGCGAGGACCCGGGTCAGGGGATGACCAACACACTATCCCCTCATGCATGACGGAGTCATCTCCGTCGATGAGGTATCCAGTACTAATATGAGCAAATTATATGACTAAGCCCTTTCCCATATGTGGTGGATGTGGTCGCACAGGGTATCGGATGGTTGACGTAAGTACAAGGACACACTGTGCATTTTTCATAAACATCACCATTTTTCCACTTCTCCATTCCAACACCGACATCTCGGTATTTCATAATCTCACAAGTAATTTCAAAGGAGTTTTGAATAAACCATATTTATTTTTCCCATCCTATAATTTGATATAACTATCTTATATTTCTACATAAGTGGCAAAATAATTTCCATACTTTTGAAAAGGGTTTTATAAATCTTGCCTTGAGAGTAAAACAGGTTATGAAAGTAGATGCATGGGTTTGTAGTGCAAGCTCAGGAATAGCTTGCCTTGCTCGGCAAAGTGACCTTGGTCTTGATCTTCAGTTTCAACAAACTCTCCTTCCTCGATGAATCCGACACGTTCTCGTCTAATTAATGAACAAACAATGCAAACAATCACTAATCTATACAAGCAATCATCTCAACATAACAATCATAAACATCACAATAGCTACTGCACACACATCAAACCATACAATTTGGTTTCAAAATAATTGAATTAAACATTATTTATTACTTCTAAATTATGGCAGAAACTTGTTGAACATGTTTAATTCCACAACTTGAGTTCTGTTGGTCACAAAAATACAAACTAAAATTCTATGGAAAGCTACTGATGTGTAGAAGACAACACAATTTGATTTGGATCAATTGGAGTTACTAAACTCCCTACACATTTGTTTGAATCCAGTAACTTAATAATCAAGTTTTAGCTACCAATTAAGTTTTGTTGATCCTAAAATTAAATCCTTTTAGGGGTAAATAAACATGGCTAAATGTGATCTAACAAAATTCGTCCTAATTCATTTGGGTTAACCATTAAACATATTTAAATGTTTGAGTGCAGAAGGGGTTCAAACTTCAACTTATACTAAACAATTACTACTGCACAAATAATTCTACCAAAATTAGGGAAGCTAATACATGGCAGTACTAAGCTAGCAAAATTGGTTTGGAATTATTTGGACTAACAGAGTATCAGAAACAAACAAGTTTAGAATTTAAACCTTCTGTAGTATTTTTAATAACACTTTTTAACTATTTAATTAAATGACATGAGACCACTTGGGTTGGTTAAACAATTTCATAAGATTTCCAGAACAATTGATTTTGATTTATTTGGATTCCTAAATCTTGAGATATTGATTTTCTAAGTTGATGCCAGTACTGAAATTTCCAGAGAAGTTAAATTCGAATTTGCGTTCAGTTTGGATAATGTTCAAATTTCTGACATGGGGGGCCTACACGTCAGCGGCACAGGAGAAATATCTCGCGCGCTGGAAATGTTTAAACATCTGACGGGTGGGCCTACATGGCAGTGGCTCAATTAAACGAAGCGGTACGCGATCGTTGATCAAAGATCGAACGGCTCACGGAGCCCGCGTTCATCGACGACCTAACAGAGCGTCGCCGGAGCT
This sequence comes from Poa pratensis, assembly GCA_947311845.1. Classification (NCBI taxonomy): domain Eukaryota; kingdom Viridiplantae; phylum Streptophyta; class Magnoliopsida; order Poales; family Poaceae; genus Poa; species Poa pratensis. Next base: position 3,048,978 of record CAMZMU010000013.1, on the reverse strand, counting down.
CCGGCGACGGCGAGGGTGGCCAGTGGGGGTACCTGGGGGTCTAGGGACGGCGGAGAGGATGGCGTTCGACGGCGGAGGTCGTGGGGAAGCTGGGGAGGTGAGTGGAGCTTGATGGGGAAGCTCCTGGCGTCGGCGACGATCTCCTTCTTCTCCGCGGCCGTGCTCCAACTCCGGCGAGATCCTACGGGGGCTCCTGGGCACGATACAGAGGGGAAAACGTCGCGGGTGAGTGTGGTGGTAATGGTGAGGCAGGTGAGGGCCAGAGAAGAGCAAGGGAGGGAGCAGCACGGCGTGGCCGTGTCGTCGCCTACCTCGGGTGCGGCGGGGCGCAGAGAAGAACTACGGGCAGCAGCAGCCTCGCTGCGGAGTACCCGCCCTTCTGGCGGTGTACGGGAGAGAGTGGAGTGAGGGAGAGGCTGTGAGATTGAGGGAGGGCTCGGGGTGGCTTTATAGCTCGACGACGGCGCATGGGCTCGCCGTGGACACGGTGCAGGAGAGAGGGTCCAGGCGCGATAGCTCGCCGTAGCTCGCGGTAGGGGGCGGCTGCAGCGTTCGAGGTGCAGAGGCTAGCTCGGCGGCGTGGCGACGAGCTGTGCGTGCGCGAGAAACGGGACGGCTCGGGGAACGTTTGGACGGCGGTGCGTGCACTGGCACGGCCGTCTCGGGCGGGTGCGGCGGCTGCGTGGCGCGAAACGGCGATGGGGGTCCTCCCCGGGGATGGCTGCGGCGCTGGGAGAGCGCAGAGACGCAAGGGAGAGGGGGGGCACGGTGTTGGGTGACTGCGGTGCGACAACGCCGTTGCCACGGCGACGGCCATGGCGCACGGCGCCCGCGGCTGTCCCCTGGTGCTTCTCCTCTTCCCGTGCCTCTTTTCTTCGATTTCTTGGACGCGGCGAGGTCAGTGAGGTGCGAGGGAGTGGATGCAAGCATCAATTCGAAGAACAAACCTCGAATTCGATCGAATTGCATCGGTTGAAATCGAACCGAGGATGAACACAGTGGTGTTCACCACGTGTTCGACGAAATGTGCACATCATTTTAAATTTGAATTTCTGAATTTTGATTTCATACTTTGCTTCATAAATATGTATAGGTATTTGTGGTGCTGTGTTGCATTTCATGTGTCAAGTGCAACATAGCACACTTTGTGATTTGAATTTAATAAAGAAAGTAATAGAATTTAAATTTAGGTTTTTAAATTAAATTTTTGAGAGGGAAAAGTTGTAAGAATAAAAATGGGAGAGTTTATATAACCACTCCACTGAATTTTGTTTGAAACCATTTTAGTTTCTACTTGGAGAATTTGTGTGACACAATTGTCACTTTTATTTTTCTTGCTTTACTTGTTATTTTATTTCTTTTCTTTTCTTTTCTTCCTATTTTTATTTAGAGCAAGCAACACAATTAGCAAAAAATAATAACACAAGCAACAAGAATTAATTACCACAAGCAACAATTTGCAAACAACACATAATAATTAACAAAAGTTTTTGTTGGCTCTCATTTTTGGAATAATAATACTGATAATATTTTTGGGATGTTACAGATCCTTCCCCCCTTAAAATAAATCTCGTCCCGAGATTTGCTAGGCTTAGGTACTAAAGAGGTCTGGGAATTCGCTCGAAGATAATCTTCGCGTTCCCAAGTTGCTTCTTCTTCAGAGTGGTTAGTCCACTGGACTTTGTAAAACTTGATCGCACGTCTTCGGGTAACACGAACATCTTCTTCGAGAATCTTGAGAGGTCTCTCACGATAAGTCAAATCTTGGTTCAGGTCGATGGAGAGGTGGTCGATGTTTTTGAAAACATCAGGCTGGTCAGGAACTTCAAGACACTTCCGGAGCAAGGAAATGTGGAAGACATCATGATAATCTCCTAACTCCTGGGGCAATTCCAGCTGATAGGATACTTCTCCTCGACGAGCAATGACCTTGAAGGGTCCAATATACCTTGGCGCTAATTTTCCTTTGACATGGAAACGCTGCATTCCTTTAAGGGGTGTCACTCGGAGATAAACATAATCTCCGACGTTGAAGGTGAGGTCACGGCGCTTGGTGTCAGCGTAACTCTTCTGGCGGGATTGGGCAGTTTTGAGGCGTTCACGAATAAGCTGAACTTGCTCTTCAGCTTCACGGAGGGTATCTGGTCCGAACAATTTGCTTTCTCCGGTATCGGACCAATTCAGGGGTGTACGACACTTCTTGCCGTAAAGGGCTTCAAAAGGGGCCATTTGCAGACTGGACTGATAACTGTTGTTGTACGAGAACTCTGCAAACGGAAGACAATCTTCCCACTTGGAACCATAGGATAGAACACATGCGCGAAGCATGTCCTCCAATATCTGGTTCACTCTCAGTTTGGCCATCGGTCTGGGGATGATAAGCTGTGCTAAATGCTAACTTGGTTCCGAGGGCTTCATGAAGGGATTTCCAGAATCTTGAGGTGAATTGCGTGCCTCTATCAGATACAATCTTCTTAGGCACACCATGCAGGCTCACTATTCTGGAAATATACAAGTCGGCCAATTGATGTCCCGATAGTGGTGTTGACAGGAATGAAATGGGCAACCTTGGTCAGTCGATCAACGATGACCCAGATTGAATCATGGCCTCGGTTGGATCTTGGAAGTCCGGTAATAAAATCCATTCCAATCTCATCCCACTTCCACTCGGGAATTTTCAAAGGTTGAAGCAATCCAGCGGGTCGCTGATGTTCAGCCTTAACTCGCTGGCAGATGTCACACTTGGCTACGAAAGAACCAATCTCTCGCTTCATTCCATGCCACCAAAATCTTTCTCGAAGGTCTTGGTACATTTTGGTTCCGCCGGGGTGGATTGAATAAGGGGTCTCATGGGCCTCCTTCAGGATTAACTCCTTAAGTTCCGTGACATTGGGCACACAGATACGGTCATTGAATTTCAGCACTCCTTCAGCATCTTCGGTAAAACCGGGTGCTTTGCCGAGGGAAATCTTCTTCTAATTCCTCAATGCTTTCATGACCTTTTGGGCTTCTTTGATTTGATCCATCAGGGTTGGGGTTAACTCTAAATTGGCGAGATAACCATGGCTAACAAGCTCTAGTCCAAAATCTTGGAACTCTTTGAACAAGGCTGGCTGTTCGGCTTGGATCAGGGCATTCAGGGTGCAAGGTTTGCGACTAAGGGCATCGGCAACTACATTAGCCTTTCCAGGGTGATAATGGATTCCAATATCATAATCCTTGATTAATTCCATCCATCTCCTCTGTCGCAGGTTCAGATCTTTCTGGGTGAAAATATACTTCAAGCTTTTGTGATCTGTATAGACCTCGCAGCGATGTCCCGCAAGATAGGGACGCCACGTTTTGAGAGCAAGAACAACAGCAGCTAACTCCAAGTCATGGGTTGGGTAATTCTCTTCATGCGGTCGCAACTGCCGGGACAGGTACGACACAACTTTGCCTTCTTGCATCAGAACGCAACCAAGTCCGAGGCGTGATGCATCGCAATACACGTCGAAACTCTGGGTGACGTCTGGCATAATCAGGATTGGGGCTGAGGTTAGTCTCTTTTCAGTTCTTGGAAACTATCCTCACACTTCTGAGTCCATTCAAATTTCTTGTCCTTCTTCAACAGTTGGGTCATGGGTTTGGCTATACTGGAAAATCCTTCAACGAACTTGCGGTAATAACCGAGTCCGAGAAAGCTTCGGATTTCAGTCACACTGGTTGGGGATAACCAGTCAACAATGGCTTGGATCTTCTCTGGGTCCACAGAAATTCCTCCGGCAGATACAACATGTCCGAGAAATGCCACTTACTGAGCCAAAACTCACACTTGCTAAGCTTGGCATACAGCTGGTGCTCTCGGAGGGTCTCCAAAACTAGACGCAGGTGTTCAGCATGCTCTTCTTCGGTCTTGGAATAAATAAGGATGTCATCAAGGAAAACTACCACGAACTTGTCGAGGTACTCCATGAAAATCTTGTTCATGAGATTCATGAAATAGGCTGGGGCATTGGTCAGACCAAAGACATCACGGTGTATTCAAACAAACCGTAACGAGTGGTGAAGGCGGTCTTGGGAATGTCTGTCTCTCGGATCTTCAACTGATGGTATCCTGTCCGAAGATCGATCTTGGAAAAGACTCGGGCTCCGTTCATTTGATCGAACAGATCCTCGATCTTGGGAAGAGGGTACTTGTTTTTAATGGTCACGTCATTCAGCTTGCGATAATCCACACACAGGCGTGTGGTACCGTCTCTCTTGTCCACAAAAATAATGGGTGATCCCCAAGGTGAAGCGCTTGGGCGAACAAGTCCTTTGCTGAGCATATCTGCCAATTGCTTCTTCAACTCAACCAGCTCTTCCGGATTCATCCGATAAGGTCTTTGGGATATAGGGGCGGTTCCTGGGATAAGCTCAATTATGAACTCAATTTCCCGGTCTGGCGGCATACCAGGCAATTCTTCTGGGAAAACATCCTTGAACAGGTGAACAACACGGATCTCATCTAGGGCAGGTCGAGCTATGCTCTCATGGCAGCCTGGGTGAGATTGACTAGTTTCAGACACATACTCCACTTCTACTTCTTTGTCGGTGGTGATGGATACAGCTCTTCTGGCACAGTCAATTCGACCATGGTACTTGGCTAACCAATTCATACCGAGTATAACATCGATGCCTTGGGTTCCCAGAACAATTAAGTTAACTGGAAACTTTTCTCCTTTGATCTCAAGGGGTACATCGGAGCAAAACATCTTGGTCTCTACGGTGGATTCTGGGATTTGGATGACCATGGGTTTGGGTAAGAGGCTCTCGACTAAACCTCCCTTAGCAACAAATTCTTGGGTAACAAATGAATGGGTAGCACCAGAATCAAACAGAACAGTTGCAGGTACTGAGTTGACAAGGAACGTACCCAGCACAACATCCGGCGCATCCTGAGCTTCTTCAGCATTGATGTGGTGCAGACGACCCTTGGCAACAGCAGCATTTCCGCGGGGTGCGGCATTCTTGCCATTTCCATTTCCATTGCGGCCTTGACCATTGTTCGGTGCCGGCGCATTGGGGCGCTGAACATTCCTCTTGGGATTGGGCATTTCTGGAGTAGTGACCCTTGTTGCCGCATTCAAAGCAGACAACATTGGATTGGGGTGAAGTTGTTGAAGTTTCCTCCGGGACGGTTATTGTCATTGGGGCGGTTGAAGTTGTTTGGGCGGTTAGGGAAATTGGGGCGTGGAGCTTGGGGTGGACGATAGCAGGCCTGGGTTTTGCTGAAAGATACGAGGTTTCTGGCTGCTCGAACCTTCCTGAGCATTCATCCTCCTCTTGCGACCTTCATACATAGACTTGCGCTTGGTCTCCAGCTGGATGGCTTTGTCCACAAGTGACTCCAGATCACGGAAGTCATGGATAACCAGAGCACACTGCAGTTCATCATGAGTCCACTCATGAAACGCTCCATCTTCTTCTCTTCTTTGTCGGTGTCATCAGGAGCATACCGAGATAAGTCGGTAAACTCATCCAGATAACCGACCACATCTTACTTCCCTGCCTCAGCTTGCGGAACTCATCCTTCTTCCTCTCAATAAGTCCGTGGGAATATGCTTCTTGCGGAACTTCTCCTGGAACTCAGCCCAGTTGATAACATGACCAGCTTGCTGGAGAGCCTTGGTAGTTTCCCACCAAGCTCTTGCAGGTCCAGCGAGATAGTGGGTTGCATACAACACTTTCTCATTCCTCCCACAGCAGCAACTTCCAGATTGTTGTCGATGGTGCGAAGCCAATCATCGGCTCCAGTGGGTGAAGTCCCTTGGAGTAGGTGGGTGGGTTGGTTTCTGGAAATCGCCTAAGGTGGATCGCTGGTTTCCATCGCCATTGCCATTACCACCATTGTTGTTGTTGTTGTTGTTGTTGTTGTTGTTGTTGTTGTTGTTGTTGTTGTTGTTGTTATAAGCGGCTGCGAGTTGCTGTAGGGCAACGAGATGAGCCTGGCGCTCTTGCCGGGCATTCTCACGTTCCTCCATGATAAGCGCGAGAAGTTGGGCGGGGGTTGGGTCCGGTGGTGGTGGTGCTGATCCTGATCCTTCCGCATTGCTGCGACGGGGCGGCATCCTGAAGCACACCGGGTATAAGAGGCAAGGCAAGAAAAGTTCGACTAAGGGAAAAGACGATTTCGCAAGTGGTTGATTAATTTAAGGATTATATGAAAATATTTCACACAGATTTAAACAAGACAAACATACTTATATATTACCAACATCACATCAAGGAGTTCACATCAACATCAAGCTTACAACATCAAGCTTACAACATCAAGCTTACACATCACCTTACATCTAAACATAACATCTGGTTTCCAAAAGAACCACTACTCGACTCGACTAGCGATAGGGGTCAACCTAATCCTGCGGTAGTGATCAAGTCACTCGCCTACTGAGGTGGAACCTCCAGCTCTAACACGTCAGCATCTGACTGGTAGGGTGGCTCCTCGGGATCCTCCTCCTCGTCCTCGAGAACTGCCTCGAGTGGCTCCTCCTCCTCGTCAACTAACTCCTCCTCTCATCTCCTCCTCACAATCCATCTCCTCCACGAAGTCATCATCGTCACTGAGGAAAGCGTTGTTCTCCTTGCGGAGATCCTCGCCCTCCTCCTCCATCTCGTCAGTATGGTGCTCTAGATCCTCAATCAGCCGTCCTGCTCGCCACCTTCTTGCGGAGCTTCACGATAGTCTTCCTCAGCTGGGCCCTCTTCCTGAGAAGAGCGACCTTCTCCTCCATCAGCTTCTCCTCGTTCTCGCGAAGCTCAACGAGCGACTCGCGGTCAAAGTGAAGCTGAATCCTAGTGCGTAACAGATCATCCTGAGTGCACTGAAGTAAGATCTCCATGTCCATGATGTAGCTCCCAAACATCGGGTGGTAAGGGAAGGAGTAGGGTGTCCGTCGCAGTTGCGCCTCCCGTAGAACCGGAAACGGGAGTCTACTAACTCCGCCTTGTGCTCCTCACAAAGTCGGGCTAGCATCCTCTGTGTAGCAGTACAGAGACCGTCAACCCAGGTGGCCTCCTTGGTGGTGAAGACGAGCGTCCTGGAACTGGGAGACTTGATGTTCCTGCGAACTGACGACCTGATGAGCCAGCTCAGCCTTCCGACACCGTGAACGTCAATCTGAGCTCCCTCAAACTCTGGAGCGGGGCGACCTAACAGCTTGCTCAACTCGAACAAGTCCCTCTCAAACGTCAGCTTGCTGTCCTTCTCAAGCTGAACGAACTCAGTCCATGGAGTGCCATCTACAATTTTTAACAAAATTTTAAGTTAGTTTGGTAAAGTGTATCAAAATTTTAAATGTATGAGGCAACAAGTGAGTCAAATTTTAAGCTTAATGAGAAGTGTACAAAATTTTAAGGATACAGGGAAAATATATATTTAAGGAGAGAAAATTTTGCATAAGTAAGAGGATTGGAGATAAGCAGTTTTCGAAAATACTTCACTCTTTCTTTTTAGAAATTCATCTTTTTGTAACATTTGTCTAACGACCATGCTAACTAAGGTTTCCTAAAGTCAGGATGGCTCTGATACCAAGTCTGTGGGGACCCCGACTAGCTGTCCGAAATACCCGATTATGCTTAACACAACGATCCCGTGATCAGTCTGTCGTTGCACATAATCCGAATTGGATACCAAAGTTTACATCCATTACAATACCGAATTAAAAGTCTTACATAAATGGTCATTTAGACCAAGTCTTACATAGGTGCCTTCATGGGCCAAACCAAATATCAGCGGAAGCTACGGCGTAGTAGACATCATATTCTAACGATGACAACCCGACAGGCAGCTGACTTGTGGAGATCCTTAGTTGGCGTAGAAGTCGCCATACTCCTGCTCGGCGTAGTGCTCCTCCTCGTAGTCTGGCTAGGTCAATAGCCAGGGACGAAACCAATATGAGTACATTTGAATGTACTCGCAAACTACCCCAACATGAGTATGCACTAGTTTTATTTTAGTTGACAACTTTTATTTATTTAAACATCCTATATCTTTATTGAAAAAGGTAAGAAGAGTTTTATAACTATCTTTAAAGAAGTCACCAGTTTTATCTATTTCTCCAAAACTCCTCCTTTTCCAACCATAGCACGTCATGGTCCTCTTTCCTCCAACCACCTCATACCGATCCGTTGGTATAGGTGTAGGAAACATTCTCCACTTCATTTTTCTTTTTAAAACTCAATTCTTTAAAAACTTGCACATGGTCAAAGTAGGGCCTCCCAACTGTCCATATCCGTGGACTCGGCTATTCGAATAGTTTTACACTCTGCAGAGTTAGCACGCTTTTCCCACATCCATCCGGCAACTCATCGTGTCCGCCACGTCTCGCCATACAGGGTGTATGCGAAGTAAGCCGCCGACCATAGCCTGTCCTTTGCTCATGCTAGTATAGGATCCTTCCCATATGACACTTCCAACACACTTAACCCAGCCCTTCGGAATCTAAGTGTGAGGACTCATAGGTTTTGTCCGGCGGTTTATGGTGGAACCTTCAATCCTCCTCCTTATCTTTTCAGGGTGTATACAGGGTGTATGCGAAGTAAGCCGCCGACCATAGCCTGTCCTTTGCTCATGCTAGTATAGGATCCTTCCCATATGACACTTCCAACACACTTAACCCAGCCCTTCGGAATCTAAGTGTGAGGACTCATAGGTTTTGTCCGGCGATTTATGGTGGAACCTTCAATCCTCCTCCTTATCTTTTCATAGAGTTTGAGCGAGGACCCGGGTCAGGGGATGACCAACACACTATCCCCTCATGCATGACGGAGTCATCTCCGTCGATGAGGTATCCAGTACTAATATGAGCAAATTATATGACTAAGCCCTTTCCCATATGTGGTGGATGTGGTCGCACAGGGTATCAGATGGTTGACGTAAGTACAAGGACACACTGTGCATTTTTCATAAACATCACCATTTTTCCACTTCTCCATTCCAACACCGACATCTCGGTATTTCATAATCTCACAAGTAATTTCAAAGGAGGTTTGAATAAACCATATTTATTTTTCCCATCCTATAATTTGATATAACTATCTTATATTTCTACATAAGTGGCAAAATAATTTCCAGGTACTTTGAAAAGGGTTTTATAAATCTTGCCTTGAGAGTAAAACAGGTTATGAAAGTAGATGCATGGGTTTGTAGTGCAAGCTCAGGGAATAGCTTGCCTTGCTCGGCAAAGTGACCTTGGTCTCGATCTTCAGTTTCAACAAACTCTCCTTCCTCGATGAATCGACAGCGTTCTCGTCTAATTAATAAACAAACAATGCAAACAATCACTAATCTATACAAGCAATCATCTCAACATAACAATCATAAACATCACAATAGCTACTGCACACACATCAAACCATACAATTTGGTTTCAAAATAATTGAATTAAACATTATTTATTTACTTCTAAATTATGGCAGAAACTTGTTGAAAATGTTTAATTCCACAACTTGAGTTCTGTTGGTCACAAAAATACAAACTAAAATTCTATGGAAAGCTACTGGTGTGTAGAAGACAACACAATTTGATTTGGATCAATTGGAGTTACTAAACTCCCTAGACATTTGTTTGAATCCAGTAACTTAATAATCAAGTTTTAGCTACCAATTAAGTTCTCTTGATCCTAAAATTAAATCCTTTTTGGCGAAACTAAACATGGCTAAATATGATCTAACAAAATTGGTCCTAATTCATTTGGGTTAACCATTAAACATATTTAAATGCTTGAGTGAAGAAGGGTGTTCAAACTTCAACTTTATACTAAACAATTACTACTGCACAAATAATTCTACCAAAATTAGGGAAGCTAATACATGGCAGTACTAAGCTCGTGGTAGGGGGCGGCTGCAGCGTTCGAGGTGCAGAGGCTAGCTCGGCGGCGTGGCGACGAGCTGTGCGTGCGCGAGAAACGGGACGGCTCGGGGAACGTTTGGACGGCGGGTGCGTGCACTGGCACGGCCGTCTCGGGCGGGTGCGGCGGCTGCGTGGCGCGAAACGGCAATGGGGGTCCTCCCCGGGGATGGCTGCGGCGCTGGGAGAGTGCAGAGACGCAAGGGAGAGGGGGGCACGGTGTTGGGTGACTGCGGTGCCGACAACGCCGTTGCCACGACGACGGCCATGGCGCACGGCGCCCACGGCTGTCCCCTGGTGCTTCTCCTCTTACCGTGCCTCTTTTCTTCGATTTCTTGGACGCGGCGAGGTCAGTGAGGTGCGAGGAAGTGGATGCAAGCATCAATTCGAAGAACAAACCTCGAATTTGATCGGATTGCATCGGTTGAAATCGAACCGAGGATGAACACAGTGGTGTTCACCACGTGTTCGACGAAATGTGCACATCATTTTAAAATTTGAATTTCTGAATTTTGATTTCATACTTTGTTTCATAAATATGTATAGGTATTTGTGGTGCTGTGTTGCATTTCATGTGTCAAGTGCAACATAGCACACTTTGTGATTTGAATTTAATAAAGAAAGTAATAGAATTTAAATTTAGGTTTTTAAATTAAATTTTTGAGAGGGAAAAGTTGTAAGAATAAAAATGGGAGAGTTTATATAACCACTCCACTGAATTTTGTTTGAAACCATTTTAGTTTCTTACTTGGAGAATTTGTGTGACACAAATGTCACTTTTATTTTTCTTGCTTTACTTGTTATTTTATTTCTTTTCTTTTCTTCCTATTTTTATTTAGAGCAAGCAACACAATTAGCAAAAAATAATTAACACAAGCAACAAGAATTAATTACCACAAGCAACAAGTTGCAAACAACACATAATAATTAACAAAAGTTTTTGTTGGCTCTCATTTTTGGAATAATAATACTGATAATATTTTTGGGATGTTACACGGCGGCTTACTTCGCATACACCCTGTATGGCGAGACGTGGCAGACACGATGAGCTGCCGGATGGATGTGGGAAAAGCGTGCTAACTCTGCAGAGTGTAAAACTATTCGAATAGCCGAGTCCTCGGATATGGACAGTTGGGAGGCTGTCCTAGACCATGTGCAAGTTTTTGGAAAAGCTTTTAAGTTTAAAAGAAACTGAAATGGAGATGGTGTCACACAGCTATACCAAATGGAGTGGTATGAGTTGTTGAAATAAATGCACTATGGTGAGCCATGGTCAGAAAAAGGAGGAGTTTTGGAGAAACAAATAAGATGGTGACTTCTTTTAAAGATAGTTATAAAACTCTTCTTACCTTTTTCAATAAAGATATAGGGATGTTTTAAATAAATAAAAGTTGGAAATTAAAATAAAACTAGTGCATACTCATGTTGGGGTAGTTTGCGAGTACATTCAAATGTACTCATATTGGTTTCGTCCCTGGCTATTGTCCTAGCCAGACTACGAGGAGGAGCACTACGCCGAGCAGGAGTATGGCGACTTCTACGCGAACTAAGGATCTCCACAAGTCAGCTGCCTGTCGGGTCGTCGTCGTTAGAATATGATGTCTACTACGCCGTAGCTTCCGCTGATATTTTGGTTTGGCCCATGAAGGCACCTATGTAAGACTTGGTCTAAATGACCATTTATGTAAGACTTTTAATTCGGTATTGTAATGGATGTAAACTTTGGTATTCAATTCGGATTATGTGCAACGACAGACTGATCACGGGATCGTTGTGTTAAGCATAATCGGGTATTTCAGACAGCTAGTCCGGGGTCCCCACAGCAGCCGACACACATGGACCCCACCCACTACGCACCCACATCTCTGTCCGACGCCTCGATGTCAGACCTGGACCCACACTTTTTCCAAGCCAGTCCAATAGATGTTGCAGACGGACCCACATGTCAGGCCGACACAACCTCTGTGCCGCACGTGTAGTGGAACAGTACCAGTGGGAACCACCTGTCTGCAGGGAAACCAATATTTTGCGCACGTTCCCTTACACGTGTCTACCGGCCATCACGTCGCACAGCTGGGGGACCCGCGTGTCAGTATGGGACCCACATATTAATTTATTCAGTATATATATTTAAATAACGGAAAAAAAAATATTTATTACAAATGTAACATAAATAATAATTATTTCAGATGGGACCTAACATTCTTTCAAGATATAAATAAATTGTAAAACAATATCTAAAATATTACGAATTTAAAAAATAAAATATTTCACCAAATCTGGGACCCGCGTGTCAGATTTAGGCCCATCATATTCGCGCACGTGCGCCTCCACGTGTCCAACATAGGCAGAGTTTGGGCCGGATCACTGGGGATCTGTGGGCTGAAGCTGCAAAGTAATCAGATTTGGCCCAGATTCTGCACATGTTTGTTAAGATCACGTGACTCACGTGCGGTCCGGTGAGTTTGGGCCAGATTCTTAGCGCACGTGCAAGCTTCCACGTGTCTATCCTAAGGTAGCTTGGCACATATCAGTGTGGGTAAGTGGGCTACAGATTAGGAATAAGGAAGTTTGGGCCAAATCCTTCGGGCAAGTGCTCTTCCACGGTCCATCAGAATCAAGCCTGGCCTCGATCATTGGGAATACGTGGGATGAAGCTGCAAACTGGAAATTGGGCCAGATTATAGAGGTTAAATGGACTGAAACTACAAAATAAGCATGCTTGGGCCAGCTCTGGAATGCACATGGCTCTGCCTCTGCAGCTAGGCCTCTTTGGCAGGCTTATGTGGATCGGATTCATCGTGGGCAAATTTACTTATTTTTAATCTGCATGAAATTTCTTTCGGCCTGTTTGTCAGTTTTCACTGTGGGCCAAAAATTAAATCAGCGGTTGATGACGTGAAACACACGTTCGTTGGGAGACCCCAAGAGGAAGGTATGATGTAGTCAGCAGCAAGTTTTCCCTCAGAAAGAAACCAAGGTTATCGAACCAGTAGGAGCAGCAACTCTTCAGAAGGTTGTCAACGGCGCCAGAAAAATAGTGTTGTTGATGGGAGTCTGGACTGTTGACGTGGAATCTGCACACAACACAATCAAATTACTTTGCCCCACCGAAACAGTGAGGTTGTCAATCTCACTGGCTTGCTGAAAACAAAGGATTAAACGTATGGTGTGGAAAATGAGTATTAAATTGCAGAGAATGAAAAAGGAACAGTTTGCAGTTTGTGGTTGTTTAATCAGTGTAAAAGAATGGACCGGGGTCCACAGTTCACTAGTGGTATCTCTCCATAAAAGATAACTAACATGTTGGGTGAACAAATTACAGCTGGGCAATTGACGAATAGTGAGCGCATGACAATGCATATACATGACATGTTGACTATTATGATATTTAATTGGGCATTACGACATAATACATAGATCGTTATCCAACAGCATCTATGACTAATAATCCACCGCCGGGTTGTCATCCGAGTTCCCCATTGGTATTAAGTTGCAAGCAACGGATAATTGCATTAAGTAAAGTGCGTAATGTAAACAAACACATATGTCCGTGGACATAGCATCGTTAGGTTATCCCTAGTGGCAACAGCACATCCACAACCTTAGAACTTTCTGTCACTGTCCCAGGTTAAACGGAGACATGAACCCACTATCTAGCATAAATACTCTCTCTTGGAGTTACAAGCATCTACGAGTAACGGAAAGCATGCAAGATCTTAAATAACATATAAGATAGATTGATAATCAACTTGACATAATATTCAATATTCATCGGATCCCAGCAAACACAACATGTAGCATTACAATAATATGATCTTGATCATGTAGGGCAGCTCACAAGATCTAAACATGATGGCACAAAGTGGAGTGACAACCATCTAGCTACTTCTATGGACCCGTAGTCCAAGGATGAACTACTCACGCATCACTCCGGAGGCAGGCATGGCGATGTAGAAGCCTCCGGTGACGATTCCCCTCTCTGGCAGGGTGCCGGGAAGAGGTTCTGAACCCTCCCGAGCTAGGGTTGACGACGGCGGCGTCTCTGGAACTTTTCGTGGATATTTGCTCAGGTACTTAGGGTTTTTGCGTCGGGGGAATAAGTAGGCGAAAGGGCGGCGGCTGGAGAGGCCTGTGGGGCCCACACGCACCCTGGGCGCGCCAGAGGGGGGCCCCGCGCCCTGGCCACGTGTGGGGCCCACGTGGCTCCTCTCTGTCGCCTCTTTGGTGCGTCAGATGAGTTCTGGTAAAATAGGGACTCCCGTGTAGTTTCGTCCAATTCCGAGAATATTTCCAGACTAGCTTTTCTGGAATACAAAAATAGCAAAAACAGGAACTGTCACTTCGGCATCTTGTTAATAGGTTAGTCCCAAAAAATGTATAAAAGTGATATAAAGTAGATGCAAAACATGTAGCAATTGGTATAAAACAAGCATGGAACATCAAAAATTATAGATACGTTTGAGACGTATCAGCGGTACTGGGCGAGAGGTCGAACCCGTGACCGTGCCATACCGCTGCCCAAGTGATCCAAAGTTTTATTTATTTTGACATTTAAGTGATCCAAGTATCAAACAAGAGAGGATCGGGGCATTGAGAGGCTTGTCTCCATCTTGATTTGACCTGATTCAAGAAACTAAAGATACTATCAGAAAGTTTTTCCAAATTTAATATACTAATGAAAAGTTATTGTGGACATATTCCGATGATAATTAATTTGGCAATAACTTGAAAGTTAATAAAAATACAGTTGTAACTAATCGAAATAGGCTTTATAAATAAGGCAACAAATTAATTGGATTGTTCCAACCGAGGCAGTTTTCGCACCACGCTTCCATGTTCTACTTGCCGAGGCAATTGCACTCAGAAAGTAAAGTTGCTCCTCTCCGCATGCAGCCCCTCGCTGATACAAATAGCTAGTAGTATGCAAAAAAGACGACAGTGCGAAACTGAAGCGAGGAAGAAGTAGTACAGCTAAGATGTCAAATCATATAACCGGACTGAATAAGAAAAGCAAGCCTCATTCAATCAGATTTCGTCCCGATTTCATTAATAAGAAATCTAATATGAAACACGTTACAGGTCTGAAAAAACATGCCTCAAAAATACATCCAGAGCATAGAAGCCATGTTAACATCATACTCAATCAGAACTTCAAACTTATTACAGACCATAGAAGCCATGCTAACATCATCCTCCAAAGCTTCTCGAACCAAATAGAACATCACAGAAAACTTCTCGCAACACAACACCTACAGGAGTACAACTAAGCCAACAACAATATTTTCTTGCAGTCGCCCAACCTTAATTCTTGTCAACCACCACCTACCAAACGTTTGCTTGAGGTAACCAAATACTCCAGCAGCACCATGCCCTGCACAAAATGATCATCAATGTAAATATATAAATATTAACACAGCAGGGTTACTATGGCAGGGTTACTGAATCTGTAAAGGAAGAAAAACAGTAAACTGTGCCAAGATTGCATGGTTACGAAGTGGGGGTTTTATTCTAAGCTTTTAATTTACATCTTTGGAAATATAACTCAATGAAAAATATGCCTCTTTCCGAGATCTAACATCTTTATATTCTATTACTAAATTACTAAACAATCCCATAGAAGATTACACAATGTAGCACAAGCACCACACGGTGCCTGGAACCAGGAATAAACAACCAATCAATTCTCTGGTAGTAGCACCTTGAAGACATGGACGTACCTGTATACACTAGCATCTCTGGAGTTATCAATGAGCTCTGATTGCTCCAAATATTCATGCAGCAAAATATAGGCACAAGAAATATCGAAATATCCTCAATTCCGCTGGATCTTCCTGTGGCACAGAACATAGGTGTAAGAAATTGAATTCCAAAAAATATAATAGCAAGCATGGATTCATTTATAACTATGGATGTAACTTCCTCAACAACATGAACAAGTAATGTGCCAGATATTGTAGTACAACTGAAGGAAGTAATTACACATCTTTCCGATGGTATCAGGAAGATGTCTGAGAGATTTGCCAAAGATATTGCTTACCAAATTGGACTAGATTATGATAACCCTCTCCTTGAGGTTTTCAAATAAGGTTTGGTGGCTATAATTGCTGTTGAGTGTTGACCCTGATTCATTTCGTCATCTTTCACATCCAGGCTATGTGAAGTGAGTGCACACTTCAGTTGTGATGTGTGATTTTCCCCTTCAAACCTCTCAATCTTCCTGACATTTTGTGCAGTGTAACCGAAATCTGGTACTGTTTGCTGTCGAATTCCTCTTATCTACACAAAAAACAAGACGGATGAGCACAACTAACATGAAATAAATTGGGGTGCTAACGAAAAAAAAATATGGCATGTTAACTAAGGGTGTGTTTGGTTTGGGTCACCAAGTAGAATGCAATGTAATGGTTCTACACCTAGCCCACATTCTTGTGTTTGGTTGAAAAATGGAATAGAGTGGAGTGGTTCTAGAAAAGAGAATATTCCCACTAGATTCGGAATGTAGTCGTTCCATTGAATCGATGGAATGTACACACTCCTCGCGCTAACCCACTACAAACCTCGCTCTTACCTAGAAACAAAACACGGAGACCCAAAACCAGGTCGTCTCCCTCTCTCCCACCTCTAGCAGCGCTGCTACGGAATCTAAAGATGGTGGGTGGCGGAAAGGAAAAGGAGCCGGCAGCAGGGGAACATAAAGGAGAGGCGGTGGCGGCCGGCTAGCAGCGGCGGCCGGCCAGTGATGCGGTCAGCAGCGGCTCTGTCGGCAAGCTGCGGAGGCAAGCTGCAGCGCCAAGCAGCGGCTCCGTCGGCAAGCTGTGGCGGCAAGCAGAAGCCCAAAGCACGATATCCACCTAGAAATCCATCGAGAAATTCATTCCCTGATGTGTGCTGTCTTGCTAGTTTTTCTTTCGGATCTGTGCTAGCTTTAATTTGCAGTATATAAGCAAATTATATAAGTTGTTATTCGTCTGAATTTTGGATCAAACAAAATTATGGGAAATAATATCACCACCTGTGTATTAAGGGGTGGGCTAAGCCAAATTCTCTCAATTCCATCTCTCCAACCAAACGAATGAGTAGAACCATTCCATTGTACTATGTGGGTGTGTGCAGTCCGATGTTGCAAGCTGGGTTCAGCTCCTTGTACTCTGTCGTCGTTGTGGGCGTTATTAATTTAATGCTGGGCCTTTGGCCACTTTTCTTTTAAAAAAATTCCATTCTACTTTTAGCTACAACCAAACACAGAAATGAAACCAACACATTCCTCTGGAATGTAACTATTACATTACATTCCACTTGGTTTCTCAACCAAACACACCCTAAACGAACAACATTGCCATGTTAACTAAACATAAAAGGGCAAAATTTGAACTAAATGAGGAACACTGCAATCTCAACAAAAACTTGTGGCATGTTAACTTATACTCCTTCCGTTTCTAAATATAAGATGTTTTAGGTGTGGAATGAAATAAGTGAATATGCAAAATCGAACATGTCTAGATACATGTAAATACATGTGAATCTAGAAAAGACCTAAACCATCTTACATTTAACGTAGGGAGTACTAAACAAGTTGAATGCAAATGATATTAAAAACATGTGGAATGTTAACTATATATATTAAAGGTGGCATGGCAACGATATTAAAAGGGTAAGTCAACTAAACACAGATCTATGTCATTTTTGGCACCACCTACCTACCTTGAATAGGCTCTTGGGCGGGTTTCGTCTCTCCCGGCGAAGCCGGATCTGATAGACCAGCAGATCCCACGGATCAGCGCGCCACGGGATAGATCCAGTAGCAATATCCAGCAGCTATACTCGGGAAGAGGTGGATAAGGCGAGGCCGGAAGCTCCGCTCGTGAAAAACGCGGGAGGAGAGGGCGGCCGCTCTGCTCGCGAAGAAGGGGGAGGGCGCAAGATCGGCAGCTCCAATCGATCGCTCGGCAGGAGCGGCGAGGCCAGACGGTCCGCCCGCTCATTGAGGCCGATCGACCGCGCCGGAAGTGCCCAGATCTAGGAAGAGCGAGGGCGTTAGGGTAATAGGTTGCCTGAGGGTTATGAACTTGCATAATATATATGCGGGGACGGGATCAAGCCGAGCTACCGACGATGGGGGAAAGAGAAGTGTTCGATGAATGAAATGATTAAGCGCAATGGCATTATGGCAATATTGCGGACGAATTTTAAATCATCGGGCGGGAACGGACTGGGTCATTTAACCTGGGCTATCTCAATCTAAAAAAACTGGGCTATGAATTGAGCCCATTAGCACTACCACAGACTAATTTGTTTTACTTATATTGCTACTAGGAGTACTACCACAGCCTCCTCCTCCTCCTCCTCCTCCTCCTCCTCGGTTGACTCCTCATCGGAATCAACCTTCGGCGGGCTCAGCATCATGGTGGGATCATTGTAGTTGGCGAGCTCATCATCGTCGCTTGACACCGCCGTCAGTCCTTCAACTGACTCGCCGCTGACGGCGGGACTGACGGCGAGACTGTCGGGCGGCGACGGAGTAAACTCCTGTGAGTCGGAGCTGCGAGGCTTCTTGGCTAATCAGTAGCAGGGAGCGATAGAGTAGGGAGAGAGAGAGAGAGCAGATTCAGGGCGTACTGAGATAGCAGGGAACGGGTTTTAAGGAGTAGTTGATCGGTAATTACCACTTGTGTTGTAAATGCAGGAGGCAAAGAGGCCACGTGGCATTGCACGACCGGTGGCGAGGCATGCAGCGGTTCCTAATTCTTTCCCACTACTCTTCTCAACTTCCACGCCCCATTGCGGTTTCCACCGCATTCCACGGTTCCACCGCATTGTTCTAACTCTTCATCCCCTCCCTCTCCTCTATCTCTTCGCACTGTTCATCGTCCCCTTCCTCTCGATCAGCGCCATGGCCACCTTCACGCACACGCGCACGTTCCCTATCCACGATGAGCAGAACATAGACGTGGTGTACACCAATGACATCGAGGAGGTCGCGAGGAACCTCGACCTCTTCGAGAGTATGCTTGAAGGTAGAGAGGACAGGTTCATGGGGCTGGACCTTGAGTACACGAAGGAAGATCCGAACGGAGAGTTCGCACAAGATGTCGCCGTCATTCAACTCGCCTTGGATACGAAAGTACTGGTATTCCAGTACTCTAGGTGTGTAAAAAAACCGATCGATCTAGTAATCTGTTCGACCAACCTCCTCAGTTTTCCTTTTTTATAGGGCTGTAAAAAACCGGAAACTCCGAAGTGTACCCGAGCACGCTTGCTCTCTCTCAATAGTACCCATTTGACATCAGTCTTTTAAATGCATCCCATATTAGATTTTGTATTAAGTCTCTTAATCCCAAACCCATTAGGAACTGGCGATGTACTAGGCCATTTTTTGCACGGCGAACATGAAAAAAATAAAAAAATTCAAATCATGAAATGTAATTGCATTTTTTGCATGTCGAACATGAACAAATCCTAATTTGCAATTACTGAAATTTAATCGTCATTTCGACAATGAACATGAGCAATTCTCATTTTGCAAACTATGAAATGTAGCCATCTGTCCATTTTTTTCCACCGAACAAAAATCAATTTGCAAATTGGGCTTTGAAATCACCATTGTATTAATTAATCTAGAATCTGATAGACAAATGAATATGCATGCACAAATCTGCATGCAGAGCTTTTAATGACCTCAGTTTAAAATGCTGGGTTAAACCACAGCCACTCGTTTGGCCAGGAGCAAACGCGCCCGGGTGCCATTCGTCCTCGTCTATAAAAAACGCGATGTAGTAGCTATTGTGATTCGTATGTAAAAACCCTGATCTAATAGATTAGATTAATTAAATTTAGGTATTATTTTGGGATAACGTAGATAATTATTTGTTTGATCAAGATCCTCGGTTTCCTCTGTTTTTCTTTAAATTTTTAGGGCATGCATTATATTTTTATACCACTATTTTGGATTAGACTAGATTAATTTGGTTTGATCGATCAGAGTAGAAAAAAGGAGTATGTTTTTTATTCCAGTAGATTAACTAGATTTACATATTATACAGTAGATACTTATTTTGTTTATATTTTTAAAGTTGAATTTGTAGTTCTCGTTCGGTCTTAGTTTCATAAATAGCTTATATGAAGATATGTTGTTAATTACTTACTATTTATTTTCTTCCTGTATATGAAACTGCAGTTGTGGCCTGGTGGATGAATGCCCTCTGGCGTTGTCTGAATTCCTTCGTTTGAAGGGAATTTCATTCGCCTCAGTCAACATAAGGGGTGACTTTCAGGTCATGCACACAACCTGGCCGGGCTTCTTCGTCCCAATTGATTTCCACGTGGATATTCAGAGGCATTTCCGGGTGGCCGGAGCCGAGAGGAGAGGCAATGGCATGGCCGCCCTGGCAAACGCACTAATCTCCAATTTCTACTTGCGGATGAAGGCCGACTTCCCAGAGTCACGACACCACTTCTGGGAGGAGTCCCCACTTGATGAAATGAACCTGATATATGCAGCTGCGGATGGCTATGTCTCCTACGAGCTGTACCGCAAGATCAAGATCATCGAGAGGGGCCGAGCGCACCTCGTCCCAATTGCACCACCGCCACCAGCACCACAACCCCCTAGAGCAACGTATTGTCCCGGTTGCTTAGAGAAGGAAAGCTCGAGCGGCGCCAAGCGCTGTAGGTGGGACGCCGGGAACGACGACGACGACGCTGGTGGCTCGGGCTGCACGAAGGACGACGACGGCGCTGGTGCAGGTGGCTCGGGTGGTGCTGCAGGCGCTGGTGGCTCGAGTGGTGACGACGGCGCTGCTGGCTCGAGTGCGCCGAGGAGTACTGGCTGGCTCTTCGTCAAGCCCCAGATTGACAATAGTTGGTGATCCAGAGCTTCAGCGCGTGGCGCGCCTCTCCTGCACAGCCCAAGATCATGATCCAGCTCCTGGCCGGCCAGTTAATTTACTAGTAATTTAGAACGATTAGCTAGCTATAGCTTGATTTGCTTCGAACAATATGCTCTATGTTTGTATTTGTGTGTGTCTGTGAATTTGTGTTAGGTTTAATTGCTACTCTATCTGTACGAATTTGTCCATGTCATTTCATTAATCTTAATTAATTTTACATGAAAACTCCACATTATCCATTTCTTTAACCATCTAATTATCCACATCAATAATTTATAATACACACTCATTTCGTGTCGATTAAATTTGCACGCGCTCGGCTCCGCCCCCAAAACCTATCCTCAGCTTCTAGCCCCCGTCCCCGACGCAACTAGTACTACTCCAGTTACCATCCCCTCCGGTCAGCCATCCACCAGTTATTTGCCCCCTCCCCTCCGGCCCCGTCACCATTCGCATCCACAATACCTCGCCGGAAAGTCACCTGGTACGCGAAGCTTACACCAGAGCGCGGTGCGGAGCTGGAGGCGGAGATGCGTGACAGCGAGATGGAAGACGACACCCCCGACCACGCAGCGGACGTGGGCGTGGCTAGGGCCGACGAAGTTGCCGCCGGTGAGGCCGAGGCTCAGGACAACGCCGTCGACGCAGGCGGAGACGAGAACGAGGGCATGGGCACGTACACGTACGTGCCGGAGGAGTTCCGGCTGGCCATGGAAGCGGAGCACCTCTCCTACACCATGGGGCCGGAGCACCGCGCGGCGGAGCAGCAACTCGCGGATGAGGCCGCGGACCGCGCCTGGGTGGTCCAGTTCACCACGGACCACGGCCTACTTGCTGATCAGTTTGCCGTGGCGCTACATATCGCGGACACCCTCCACAACAAGGGGCGAAGGCAGGAGTCAGAAAATCCTTCTCGAAAATCCACAACTAGGCCGGCGGAGGAGTTCCGGCAGGCCATGGAGGTGGAGCACCTCTCTGACACCATGGGGGCTCCGACGAAGAGGAGTACATGAGTACAGTCCTCGTCGATGCTACAACATGTGGGCGGGGCACCTCTCCTACACCATGGGGGCTTCGACGATGAGGAGTAGGAGTTCCGGCTGGCCATGGAGGCGGACCACATCTCCGACGAAGAGGAGTATAGTAGTGTGGTCCTCGTCGATCCTAGTTTTATTTTGCTACTGTATATCTTTCTACCTCTTATTGTACGTATTGTTAGTTTATCTATGAAGTTGGTCAAACTTGAGAAGGTGGACAAGGACAACTCTTAGCATTTTCCTCTTTGGTTCGTCTTTATACAAACTTCATGCGCAGTCCAATCCTAGTACATCAAACGAATTGTTAAAAAAAAGTTGGAGTGAATGCTACAGTTCCTATGGGATTTACTACAAATGATTAGTGAACTAACTAGGTGAATGCATGGTGTTTCTCTTAAATTGTTGATTAACTTTATATAGCTATAACAAAGCATATTGGTAATGCCTCTTTGTAATTAAGTCGCGTCCACCATTTCTCCGCTGAACGGGCATTGACCTAACCCACATGGCTTGCACATGTATGTTCATGACCATTACTTTTTACTCCCACACAAAACACTGTTTCGATCTGAGTTCTGAGATAGCCATGGGCACCTCATTATGAGTACTGGTTTCATCAATAACAAAATGAAAATCTACTTAATTATCTTTTGAGGGGGAATCAAGAATACTTAATATAGGCCCATCATGTGATGTAAAGCTAAATGGCCATATATCTCTCCCGCGGGTGTCTAATACTCTAATTAACAAAATAACTCGATATGAAAGAAATCAAAACATAGGAAATGTCATTAGAGTACTTGTTTCATACCCATAGTGTATCCTGCATATAGTAAAACCCTAGGGTTATCACATCTACAATGCCTCCTTGTTTCCGGCCTCCAACCAAGGACGATGGCACCCGCCGGGTTTGGGGCCCTGTTTGGCACCTCCGTACGCGCCTCCGACCCTTCTCCCCGCCCCCACCGCCCGCCTACGGACCCGTCGTCGGGTACAGAAATTCCCCATACCCTCCGCCCGTCGGGTTAACAGGACCCGGTGGTACCCGCCAAGTTGCACATGTCCCATTTGGCAAATACAATTCACAACAAGTAAAATAGACACATTCAGCCATTTGGCACAATAATTCAAACAAATTTACGGCAAGTACGTATGTAATGACACACACAGCTTGCTACGTGGCAGTGCAATTGACAACAATAGTTTAAAAATTAAAATTTAAGACACACACTCCAACCCTCCGCTTCCCCGCGGCGGGTTCTGGACATCTATTTTCCAGGCAGCGGCGGTGTGGGCTCAAAGACATGGCCTTGCTCGAGTCGGCCCACACCGAAATTGCTCCCCTCGTCCAACTCGATCGGCTCGGACTCATGCAATATGCATGCGTATGTCGGGCCGATGACGACACAGGAGCGACGGCAGCGGGGACTCGGCCTCTAGCGTGGTGGTTCGCCACAACGGGAGGAGCTCTGGCATCAAAATTAGTGAGTTAGGGTTTCTCTTTAGCCAAGGATAGGTAGGGCCGATCTGTCATATAGTCGGGTCTCCTGGTTAAAAGGACACACGAGGTTGGCACCACCATATATACATCTATACCCAGACCCACGATGGGTTTGTTTTATCCCCGATAATTAAGCAGACATCCGGTATTTTCTTAACCAATACCTCCCCATTTGATGCGGGTACTTGGGGTTATCGGCCAAGGCTCGGGTACCCATTGCCATCCGGACCTCCAACCGTGCACCATCAATCTTGCGTGTGGTGCATTTATCTGACAATACGACGCGGTGCATTAGACTCCGGAGGTTAGCGATCTACTTAAACAATAATCAACCCATGAATTCTAGGTACACATGAGATGCAACAATTTTTAGTACAAGACTGCAAGAGCATAGTATTCATATCCCAACATCAAGGTAATGTTCTCGTATGTCATATAGCATAGACACACATTCATATGTCACTGAGCAAGTTGCATGTTGTTAAGCTGTAATCCTGAACGCTTGTCCACTCTACTTTTATTTGTTGACAATCGTATATTTCATTTATTTATATATTGTTTGCACTATGAAATTATATTTGCTTGTGCATATTTACAAGATATTTTTATTTACGATGCGAAACCACTCCGTTCTGATCTGAATCCGTAGTCCGATTTAATCGAAATTAAAATCCGTATCCCATCATTATCTACACCACTCCTAATTCCTAATCCGACAAAGAAAAATGGTTCCCTATCTACTGTAGCTAGTACTATATATAGTTCCCTATCCCGTCCATTTAATTATATAAGAAAAAATTATGACCTTGAACCTAGAGGGGGGACAACGCCACCATTCTACTAGAGGGGGACAACGCCACCAGTCTACTAGATTTGCATGGCCACATTTTGCAACTACAAATTCAGGTTTATAAAACTGGCCATACATATTGACAAATTGTTAACTAGAGAGGTTGTTCTAAACAAGCTACCCTGTGTGAGGTGTGACTCACAAGTGAGAGAGATCAATGTCAGGGTCCCACCTGTCAGCGCAAATAGTAGTACGTAGCATTTTTATGCTTTTGCTCGACTCTACTCCAGAAGACCAGAAGCAAGAGTTGAACACTAGCCAGCGGCAAAGCACGATTCGATGGGACGGCATGTCAGGCATTATCTTTGGAGTTGCACATCTTAATTTGCTTTGAACATGATTCAGTTTTAAATTTTAGTTAGTAATACTAGTACTCTAATGCACGACATAGGGCTCGCATGCATACCAACCACGTGCTTGAATCGTCCATTCAATTAGAAGTAAAAAATAATGACCTTTAACCTAGAGGGGGACTTTGCCACCCTACTAGATGCAAGGTCACAAGTTGCACCTACACATTCGGGTATATAAACCGTCGTACGAATTGTAAACTAGCGAGGTGGGACTAAAAGATGCTACCCCGTGTGACTGACTCACAAAGTGAGATAGAGACCAATGTCGGGGTCCCACATGTCGGCGCAAATTGCTAGTACTGTAGCATTTTTATGCTTTTGCTCGATTCTACTCTAGAAGCAAGAGTTTGAAAACTAGTGGGCGGCAAGCATTGATTTGATAGGACGGGTCATGTTAGCATTATCTTTGGCTACCCACAAAAAAGAAAGCATTATCTTTCACTAGAACTGGAATTCTGCAATGTTTGCCAATGGTCATACACGCGCATGGTGTACGGGAGGCCTAGATAGCATGTCATTAGGGCACCCACAACGTTTAGCGAAATCTAGTTCCATTTTCACAATTTGGTTTTTGGAACTAGTTCCATACATGTGAGGGTAGTTATAAAATTAGCAAAACAGGGAATCAGAGCAAGTTCGTGTACCAATGCCAAATTTGTTGATTGAATAAACAAAGGTCTCTCTCATGTGGTGGGAAGAAAGAGATGGGTGAGGAGAGAGGAAAGAGAAATAGCAACTAGTTGCGGGTGCAACCCATTTCCGGATACCCCATTTCGAAGTTTTCAAAAATTGCGAAATAAATCATGCACATAGATTATGTTGAATCTTCTACACCCAGAAAATTTCATCCAAGAATATGATCATACGTGGCATGTGCAAAAAAGACAAATCAAATTTTGAATAGTGTCACTACTATTCAAACTTTCATTTGTCATTTTTGCACAGGTTGTAGGTGATCATATTTTTAGATGAAATTTTTTGGGTGCACAAGATTCAACATAATCTATGTGCATGATTTATTTCGCGATTTTTGAAAACTTCGAAGTGGGGTATCCGAGAATGAGTTGCGGGTGCAACTAGTTGCAAATTAGAGTTTCCCGTGTCCAGTTGCAGGACCCACACTGCATTTCTTTGCTATATTTCACATACTCCGTAGTTGCAAAACAGTACACCATGTCTGGCGATTTCAAGGCTGTCTCTGCCTTCCAGAAAAGCCAAATGGTAAACAGATAAACACCGAGAAAGACATAATCCTTGCACATTTGTATACACAATGTATCCAATACACAATGTCATGTTGAAAGCCAAAAAAAACATCTTGGTAAAAAAATCTCTATTTCTCGTGAAACAGACACAAGTCTCCATCTTCAAGTCGAGGTACAGGCAAAGAATATATTGGGACATTGTCCCAATATACACAATTTCGCAATGCATGTCCAATGAGAAATATCTCAGTGAAACAAGTCTCCTCGAAGGAAGTTGACTGGAGTACACTGGGCGCCCATTATGCTTCAAAAAATTTACAATAGTAAGTTTGTATGCCAAATAATGAACAAACCTAATTTAGAGATACTGAAATAATAACTTACATATATATATTGTTTTCTGAAGGATGGAGCAAAGCATCTCACAAGAGAAGGATTAGGCATCATACGTGCCTACAAGAACGTGCTCGGTCCTGTTTGTGCCCAACCAAGGCCTGCCATTTTTGTGAGGTGCCCAAAATCAGATCTGACAGGAGAGGAGCTAAAGAGAGCATCTGGTGCTCTTTTTTTCCAGTTTCTATCATACAGCTACCTTTATGCCCCCAAATCTGGGTGTGAATCCTGGTTCGGACTCCTTCGTCACCAGTCAACATATTCATTTTTTGTGCGGTGTCACCGAAATGTAAGATTGATGATCGCCGAAAAGGGAGCGAGCTAAAAAAGAAATGCTACAATTAGAACAGAAGGTACATAACAACCCTACACATGTACTACGGTACTAACATATATACAGCTCTTCCACAAGATCATAGGCAAAAAAGAAGGTGCTAACCAAATCACAAGCAATCGTTTGGCCAAAATCGTTATATACAAATTCAATTACATACAAACACTACAAACAAAAGCATTACTATTGTGGTTGCCACTTATAATAAACCACTAGTACTATACCATGCATTAGGGAGGGACTAAAGCAGTATCTAAAAAAGATCGAACATAGCTAGCTTGTTCTTCGGCATGGCGGCCGGTAGCACAAGGATTTATACCTTGTAGTTGGCGGAGGTAGAGGTCTCTCGTACGGCCGGTTCATAGCAGGAACCCGAGGTCCCGAGCCCTCCGCGGATCGGCGATCAATGGGATGCCTGACAATCGCTCCGCGTCGCCGCCGGCACCACAATCCTCCACAGCACCTAGCTAGCGTTTCGAGACTTGAGGTGGGAGGGGAGAGTAGTAAGATGGTGTAGGGGCTTCCTTTTTTTTTGAGATTGTGTAGGGCTTTCGGTTCGGCTTTGCTGCCTGATTGTTGTGGTGCACTGTACATTGCCATGATAAAGACCGGAGCCTCAAGAGTGAATTGCGCACCGACAATCTTGGACCGTCGGTTTCTAGCGTCAGACGGACATAATTTACTGTTGAGTAATCCACCAATCAATGGAAAATCCTGGCCGTCGAACCGCGGAATCTGACATTCTAGGATTGCCCGTGTGCGCCAGGACTTGGGATCACTAACATATACTATGTATGGAATCTTGTATATTTTATAAATTTGAAAGTGTGTATATCCACACATTTTGTCATTTTTTTGTACTTCAGAATAAAAAGTGATTTACATCGAGATTTTGCGCGTTGTGGGATATAACATTGACAACATGCATGATTTAATTTATTTTTCTGAAACTTATAAATATGATTTTATTTTTTAACTACAGGGAACACTGGAGTTGGGAGCAAGAAATCGCCGAGACAGTTCGGGCTAGCTACACATATGGAGTACTTGTTCGGCATCCTGTTCGCTTCCCACCATTCCCATTCAACTCTATCAACACAACGCAGAGCGAACAAGAAAAAAGAGGGAAGCGGCTACTCTAACGTACGACGCACTGAAGTGGAGTCACTGACGTGTGGCGCCCATTGTCCTGTCGGCCCACATGTCAGTGTTCCTCACGGCACCACGGCTACGTCAGGGTCAGGGGATCCCAGTCCCAAAAAGAGAGTCCCTCTGCGTCAAAGAGAACCATTGATGCGTTGAATCAACGCAGTGCACCTCAAGCGGCTAATGTGGATGCTATCCGTGGAGGACTTGTGAACCTCATGTACCATGCCCACAAGACCTACCTTGTCGGAGAAAATTGTCAAGGGTATGAGATTGATGTGATGGATTATATCAAGTGTGAGATCAACACCACTATTCTCGAGAAGAAGAATCCTATGTATGCGCCCTATGTCATGAAGCTTATCCTCAACAAGGTTCCTCAACTCGATCCATCTCGTTTCACTCCTCACAAGTATGGGACCCTTCAAGTGCTCGCCATTCATGTCTCCCCTCGAGCCCCATATAGTGAAGTAGAAGAAGAGGAAGAGGCTCCAAGGGCAAAGAGGAAGAATGCCACTCCCCCCTCATGGGTGGTGGAGGAAAAGAGAGAGAGAGTCAACAACGAAGTGAAGCATCTCTCATGGTGGCAAAAGACGATGATGTGTATGGGCTTGCCACCCACAAGGAAAATCATGAGGCTTATGTTGAGAGGAAGCACATCCTTTTCAACCAACGCAAGATGTTCAAAGAAATGCGCAAGAGCAACAACGGTGGTATGAACCCTCCCCGCCAAGAAGGTGCCCCCGCGTCACCGGAGTCCGATGCTACTCTCCCTCTTGCGGAATGGAATGTGGATCAATTCCCTTGGGGTGACTATGAAGATGTTTCCTCCATGCCTTCTTCGTCTCGCAACCCTGGCAAGGCTCCAATGCGCTATGAAGACGAAGATGAAGATGAGGATGACGATGAGGATGAGCATGAAGATTATGATGAGGCGGAGGACCAAGAAGCAAGTGGTGATGAGAATGACGATGATGAGGAGGAGGAGTCCCCCGCGGAGTGATCTCTTTGGGTTCGAGTAGCATCGCTCGTTTCCCTTTTTTGCGTTTCGATGCCAAAAGGGGAGAAGTAGTTCTATTAGGCTTTCATCGTGGGATTTGCAAGGGTTCGGGCACAAGCATTTGCGTTTAGCATTTCTTTAAAGCGTGTGCCCATTTATCTTACGTTGTCGAATTATTTGCTTTGCTTTAGTATTTGTGTGAGACTATGTTTTATTTATTGTGTGAGACACGAGGACTTCTTATTATCTATGGTTGAGACATGAATTATTGTGCAATGGTCTATCTCTAGTTTATATCTACATTATTATGCACAAGGTATGGATCCAATTACATATCTCAATCTATTTATCTTGTCATGTCTCTTGCTTATGCAAAATTCATCTTGTTTCCATATTTTATTGGAGTTGCTCTAAATCTATGTGTTGTGCAGTTGTATTGAAATGCAAGTTTCTTATATGCACACATTTAGGGGGATCCACTCATCTTATTGTTGGAAACATGTAAATTGTTGCTAGTGCTATATTGTAAATCCTAGTGTTGTCATCTAATACCAAAAAGGGGGAGATTGAAAGAACATTGATACGTCTCCAACGTATCTATAATTTTTGATGTTTCATGCTTGTTTTATGTATCATTGTCACATGTTTTATATGCATTATATATCATTATTATACATTTTCTGGGACTAACCTATTAACAAGATGCCACAGTGCCAGTTCCTGTTTTCTGCTGTTTTTTATTTCAGAAAAGCTGTTCGGGCAATATTCTCGGAATTCGACGAAACAAAAGCAAAACCTCCTATTTTTCCGAGGGACACACGGAGCCAAAAGGGCAAGCCAGGGGGAGGCCCACGGCCTCCAAACCACATGGCGGCGCGGCGAGGAGAGAGAGTGCGCCGGCATATGAGGAGGGGCCCACGGGACTCCACCGACGTTGCCCCTTCGCCTATTTAGTCACCCCGACGCGAAAACCCTAAACATATATCTAATACTCCAGAAAGACTTCCGCAGCGCCGCCGCCATCGCGAGACCTCGTTTCGGGGGTCAGAAGTTCCTGTTCTGGCACCCTGCCGGGACAGGGATTGACCCCCGGAGCCATCTCCATCGACTCCACCGCCTCCACTTCGACTCCATGATGGTTTGTGTCGGAGAATGACTCCCACGAAACAGGGATAGTCAAGCTCACGAAGAGAGTTCGTGTAAGGGGCTGAACACGTTGGTCAAACAACCCTCAACCTGCACGGCGACGGTGCTCGTCGAGCAAGCGGAGGGACATCACGACAGAGATGAACACCAGCCCGTACCCAGGTTCACGGCCCTCGTGTGGAGGTAATACCGCTACTCCTGCTTGTCTGTATTGCACTGCTTGTAGAGGTTACAGTACAATGAGCTTGCCGAAGGCTCTCTTTTGGCAATGGTGTATACAAGGAAGGGAAGCAAGGGTCTTCTTCTTCCTTGCGCGTAAGTGGCGATGCTGGAATGAGAATGCGATCCCTTGCTACGGTGCACCTTGCCCTCCTTTTATAGGCGCCCCGTGCTCCCTCCTTGCACTCGCACTGTGGTAGGGCTGTCACGTGGCGCAGAAGGTGGAGCGCGGTGCATCGCAGCCCGGATGTCCATGGACGCGGTCCATGAGCGTAAAGCTGACTCCTGTAGCAGAGTACCCACCGTCCATGCAGGACGGCCAGCTGGGGCCGCAGAGGAACGTGGGGGTGCCCACGGTGACGTTGGCCTTGGAGCGTAGCGCCGGCCGGTCCCCTTATCACCAAAGAGGAAATCCTTGTAGTCCGGAGCGGGTGGCACAGCTTTATTGACCCCTTTAATCACCAAAATGGCAACTGCGGCGTCGTCGTCACCGCGCGCAGGGGCGCGCGTCACTCTGCGGCCGCTGCAGAGCCCATGTGCGCTCTGCAGAGGTTGCTTTGCAGCGAAGCGATCTCCACGAGGGCTTGGATGCCCTGTAGAGAATTCGGCGTTGACCTCTCCCCAGGGGAGATTTCCTTAAAGAGGGGGCAGCAGTGGATATGGCCTCCGCAGGCCTCTGCTGCCTCAAATGCCCTCGCGAGGCAATTCGCCTCACGAGGCTCTCCAAGCCGTAGGCTTGGTCCTTAGCAAAATTCGCCATCAAGTGTCGAGGGCCGTATAGGACAGGCCCAGCACACCCTGGATTTCACTGGGCCGACAGTAGCCCCCGGGCCCATGATGGGCACGATGTAGTCCAATGGACGCAGGCGAATCGTCATGGGCCCAAAGTGTCCGGCCGGCCTGAGACACGTGCAGGGCAGTTACGCCGCGACGACACGTTCTCCTCGGAGATGATGGGCGTAGTGGGGGGTCCCACCACGTCTCGGTAACTGCTCGAGGGGAATAAAGCCTGCAGCGCCGGTTCAGGCAGCAGTTACTGCATCATTTGCGCGCCCGTCTCCTTGCTCTTGACGCCTGCGCTCCTGTGTCTCCGACGCTCCTCCTCCTTCACCGAGCTCCGCCGCCCTTCTCTCTTCGACCATGGGTCCCAAGAAGGGCAAGGCGGCAATGGCGAATGTACCGGCCGAGGCGCAGCAGGAGGACGAGCTCGCGCCGGCGCTGGTGGGGACTCGCATCCACACTGCTGAGGCGCTGGACAAGATCCGGCTGATGGCCGCAGGCAAGAACAACGAGCACGGCGCCACCGTTCTCAAGGCGGCGCGATTCGGCAAGCTCGCGGCGGGGCTATATCCCATCTTCTTCCCGACCATTTTCGCTGGTTTGGTGCCGCCGTTTTCTCCTTTCCTGGAGGAGGTCCTGGCCTTCTATCAGATCCAACTCCTGCATCTGCACCCCAACTCCATCTTGATCCTCGCCATCTTCGCATATCTTTGCGAGGCGTATTTGGGGGTGATGCCTTCCGTGGCCTTCTTCCGGAGCTTCTATGCGCTCCGCTCCACGGCGCCTGGCGAGCGGTCTGGTTGTGTGTCCTTCCGCATCGCGGATGGGATGGGAGGTATCTACATCCCCATGTCCTGGGACGGCGACAAACCCGTCACACGGGTGACGAAGAAGGTGGACGATTTCCGCCAGCGGTGGTTCCTCGTGGACGCCAAGACGCAGAATTCCTTCTTCGACGTCCCTGAGGCGCCGCCTGAAGAACTCGAATTGGTCGAGTGCGACCCTTCAGAGCCCGAAGATTGCGGACTTGGTCGCACGCATGAAGCTCGTCCGCGACGCTGGCCTCACGGGCAGATGGTTGCTGAAGACTTCGTGAGGCGCCGTATCGCCCCTCTCCAGAAGCACACAAAGCCGATGTGGATGTATTCAGGCCCGGCGGACGCAATGCGGCTGCACTGCAGCTCCCACCTTCCTGAAGTCGTAGCTTCCATAATGGGCATCCTCTTCACCGCCCCGGAGGTTCCTGTGCCGCGCAGTGAGCTCGCGAAGCCACTCCATCAGATTACCCCGAAGAAGCGCCTCGCGATCCTGGAGCTGATGCCGGAGTTCACCCCTCAGGGCCTGGCTGGGGAGGAGAAGAAGGAGGACGCGGCGCCCGTGGTGGAAGAGGACTGGGCCTCGGAGTCACCCGCCGCATCTGACGAGGATCTGGGCGCCACCTGTGGAGGGGCGAATCCCTCGGCAGGGGAGGCGAGCTCTTCGAAACCTGCTCCTCCAGAGGGAGATGTTCTGGAAATTTCGTCCAGCGGGGACGAGGATTTCCTTGTGGCCCCTTCGCGCCAGGTCGCGGAGGGGGAGGAAGACAGTGATGAGGAGGCCGTAGCGGGACGCTGCGACCCCCGCTCCAAGGCTTTTCACGACAGGGCCGCCAAGAGCCCAGTGGGCACCCCTCTCAAAGGAAAGCTGAGGCTGCTCCTGAGGGGCCCGGCTCTGGAGCTGCTTCGTCGAGGTCGTGGCGGTCATCCACTACGATGTGGGTCGACTCACGCGCCAAGTCATCTGGGTAAGCGTTGGCCCCTGTCTTTGCATCTTTCGAGAGTTTTCTTGCTCTCCTATTGATGGCCTTCCCTGTTTGTTTGTTAGGGATCTTGTGACGGCAAAACGCCGGAGGCTCCGCAAGGCTGCGGAGGTCCGGGGCCTGGCCTCGGCAACCGTCGAGGAGCCTGTGGAGCCCTCAGCTGAAGAGGTTGCTAATCCCGTAGTGACCGAGGCCTCGGAGCCGGTGGCGGAGGAGGCCACGAAGCCTGTGGCGGAGGAAGACGTAGGGCATGTGGTGGTTACGCCTCTGGCCGGAGCAGCTACTTCGTCTTCTACCGCGGAGGCGCGCCCCGAGGAGGAGGCGGTGGTGCGCACACCGACACCACCACGTCCCGTCACTCCACCAGAGCGGCAAGAGGAGGTCGCCGCGGAGGAAACGGGGGTGGCTCGCCGGCGAAAGGAGGCGCTGACGTTGAGATGGGGGAGAGGATTACCCGCCGCCCCAAGGCACCGACGCCGCGATGGAGGAAAATGTCCCTCCGCCGCCCCCGCCTAACGCAGATGCTGAGGGGGCGGCGGCTTCTTCTGGGATCGCAGCGGGCTCGGCGGCGGCGGACCCCACGGTGGCTGGGCAATCTTCCCCTGCCCCTGAAGCTCGAGAGGAGGCGCCGGTTGAAAACGACGGTGCTGGAGCCCATGGCCCCAATGGCGGAGAGGGCTCGCACAGCCCCCAGGCCGAGGTTGACGCGGGCCCAAGTTTGGAGGTTCCCACCCTCGAAACTAGTGCGCACGAGGGAGCCTCCATGTCTCGTGGGAGTTCCCGGGCTCTGGTCCTGGGTGGCACGAGCTGGAGCGGCGCTCGCCGCAGCTCTACCTTCCGCCTGGCGCGGGGTGCCTGGATGGGCTGGAGGCCCAACTCGCCCTCGAGGAGGCCGAGCTCGCCAGAGAGTACGACGAACTTGAGAGGGCGTGGACCCGCTTCTTCGAGGTCGTGGAGCAACGCCGCCATGACAACGAGGCCATGCAGGCGCAGCGAGAGGAGGCGCTGCGCTTCGCCAAGGAGGTCCGCGAGAGCGCGGTTCGCGAGGCTCAAGAGACCCTGGAGCCACTCCAGGCAGAGCGCCAGGCCGCTGCAGAAGATCGCGAGGCGGCCGCGGTGGAGCGCCAAACCGCTGCCTCAGAGCGGGCGATCCTCGAGACCACGCTAGCCGCTCAGCGCCAAGAGCTTGCCGACCGCGAGGGGAAATTCGCCGCGGAGTCGGAGGCTACGCGGAAGTCTTTGGACCAACACCGCGTGTCCTTGGATGCCCGTGAGCAAGTACTGGCGGCGCGTGAAGCGGAGGTGCTCAAACGCGAAGAGCGGCAACTGCAGGCTGACAAGGAGCTGTCCACGCAGCGCGCGGATCTGGAGGCGCGGGAGGGCAAACTGGCCGAGGCCATAGGCAAGCATGACGAGGAGGTGGCCAAGCACAAAAAGCTTGTAGAGAAGTCCAAACGAAGCTTGCCGCGAGGAAGGAAGAGGCTGAGAAGGATGCCGCCGCCAAGCAAGAAGAATATCGCTCCGCCGTCGTCGAAGAATACACCGGGAAGCTCAGGAAGCAGAAGGACCGCTTCAAGAAGAAACGCGCGGACGACAATGCCCGCATTGTTCAACTGGAGCACCAGAACGCCAACCTGAACCCCGGGTGAGGCGCGCCAGGGACGGTCGTCGCCGCGCGGAAGAGGCTCGTGAACGTGCTGATCAAGACCTCGCCTCCCTGATGGCTGATATGAGGGAGCTGGCTGCGCAGGCAGGCCCTGCTGTGGAGCGTGCTGCAGAGGATGAGCACAGCGTGCAGGCGGCGCAGGTCCTGACGCAGCAGCGGGAGCGCGTGTTCAAGTCCTTGGTGACCCGGGGGAACACTCTCGCGGGGCAGCTAGGAGTGGATGCTCCTGTTGTTCCCGTCAATGGGAACGCTGACGCCGCCACATACCTCGCCTACTTCGATCAGCTCTTCTCTGTGCTCGAGGGCCCTGTGGCGGAACTTGGCGAGGTTGGTGATGAGGAGTGTCGCAAGCTCTTGACCGTGGCGATCGATCGCGTCTTCGCCAACCTCCAGCGCCTTCACCCCGGCTTCGACTTCGAGTCAGTGACCGAGCCCATCGAGGGAGATCGGCCTGGGAGCTCTCCAACTTGGTTCGAGAAGAAGTCAACGATTACGTCGACCGCTTCAAGAGGGTTGAGGCGGAGCAGGCCGCTGAGGAGGATGAAGGCGCCGAAGAAGAGAAGGCTGAAGAGGACGGCGATGGTGAACCCTCTGCCTAGGCCACTCCTGCAACAAGATGCGCTTGGCGCAATTATCTTTGTTTTAAGACTTGTTTTAATTCACGCTGGCTTGTAAGATACTTTAATCGTATGCAAACATGTGTGTGTGCCCCTCGAAGGGTCCTTTGTCCCTGTTCCATGTCTTTCTTCGCTCTACGTCGTCAGGACCCGTCTCTTTGCGCTATGACACCGCCGCTACGGTATGCCGGAGCGTGACTCGGCAAGGCCGGGGGGTGTTTAAGGCTTGGAGAGGTAAGGGCTCTCGAGTCGCGGTGCTCGAGGGCTCCCCTTTGACGCACAAGCAGTCCATGGAGTGTGAGAGAGAAAAAACCGCTCGAGGGGCGACAGGTGCCCGTGAGAGGGAGAAAACACTTCTGAGGAGCGCAAGCGCTAGACTTAGCTTGGTGAGACTTTGGCCTCGTAGAGGGCGTTGGCTTCCCTGATGGTGCGCTCCCTTCTAGGGGTCGGAGCGTGACTTCTCGACCTTGGGGAGGACTTCTTGTTCCCTGTATTGGTTAGAGAGGCAGACCCAAAGCGGCACATGGTAGTAAACACCCATGCGCGCTTATAGGCTTCCTCATGGGTATCTCGCGAGGAGAGTAAGTACCAAGGTCCTTTGGTGAGGTGGCGTGTTTTGGGAGCAAGCCCATGGGCCAGAGCTCTTTGGGGAGGTAACAGGCGTGAGAGCGTGCTCACGTGCTAGAGCTCGGATCCTTTGGATTTTGCGGTGCTGTTGGGGTGCTCTTGAGGCACAGTCACCGTACTCAGCCCCCGCTCGCGAGGTGCGCATGGGGAAGAATATAAGCGCGAAATGAACTAAGATGATGAAAAGTAAAACTCACCACCAAAATATTACATAGCGGCGCCTCAGCGCAATGTTTCATCGAGAAACGAATTGGTTCATTACACTTGGTGTGACCAAGATAAAGTTTTCCATGTCGAGGCATGGGGACCACATTCAGTGGCTGAGACTCTTCACGGCCTGCGGCGGCACGTAATCAGGAGAGCTCAGAGGGGCTGGCCCTCGGGAGGAGAAGCTTTTGTGAAGCTTGGAGGTGAAGTTGTGTGCTTCCCTCTAGAGACAAAAAATGTCTGGCGTGACTATGATCACGGGTAGAACTTGCGTAGATGCGCGATGTTCCATGGATTTTGACCGGAATGCCGTCCTCCGTTTCGAGGCGTACCGCGCCAGGCCTGGCGATGTGGAGACCCTGTAGGGGCCTTCCCACATTGGCGAGAGCTTGTGGAGACCTTCCCTGGAGAGGATTCTCCTGAGGACGAGGTCGCCTGTCTCGAGAGTGCGCGGACGTATGTGGCGGCTGTGGTAGCGTCGCAGGTCTTGCTGGTACTTGGCTGCCCTGAGGGCGGCACGGCGGCGCAACCCGTCAAGGAGTAGCAGGTCGTCGCTGTGGAGGTCTGCTTGATCGTCCTCGTTGAAGGCAAGGACCCGTGCGGATCCATGCTTGATCTCTGTGGGGAGGACTGCTTCAGCTCCATACACGAGAGCAAATGGCGTCTCACCAGTGGGCTTCGTGGGGTTCGTGCGGATGGACCAGAGCACGGACGGGAGTTCGTCTATCCAGCCCTTGCCGTAGCCCTTCAGGCGATTGAAGCTCTTGTCTTGAGGCCCTTGAGGACCTCAGCATTTGCTCGCTCGGCTTGGCCGTTGCTCTGTGGGTGAGCCACCGAGGCGAAGCAGAGCTTGGTGCCGAGGCTCTCGCAGTAGGCCCTGAAGATGCCGCTGGTGAATTGTGAGCCATTGTCGGTGATTATGCGATTAGGCACACCAAAGCGGCAGACCAGGCCTCTGATGAATTTTACTGCCGCCCTGGCCGGTATGCTGCGCACTGCTTCAACCTCTGCCCACTTGGTGAACTTGTCGACTGCCACGAAGAGGAAGCGGTAGCCCCCTTGTGATCTCGGGAAGGGTCCCAGAATGTCAAGGCCCCAGACCGCGAAAGGCCACGAGAGCGGGATGGTTTGGAGTCCCAGTGCAGGCTGATGAACTTGCTTGGCGTGGAACTGGCACGCATCGCAAGATTGGACGATGGTGGTGGCATCTTGAAGCACTTGGGGCCAGTAGAAACCGCTCCTGAAGACCTTGCCTGCCAGGGTGCGTGCAGAGGAATGGTGGCCACACTCTCCACTGTGAATGTCTCTGATCAGCATGCGGCCTTCCTCGGGGGGGACGCACTTGAGTGCAATTCCATTTGGGCGCTTGCGGTACAGGTCTCCCTCGAGGATGTAGTATGACTTGGCTTGTCGAGCCACTCGCTCTGCCTCCGCGTCTTCTTCAGGAAGGACTCCCTTCAGCAGGTAGTCTTTGAGTTCGTCAACCCAGCCTGTCTCTTGGTGCACCATAGCCAGCAGCAGACGCTCCCCTGAGGATGGACCGCAGTTGGGTGCCCCACCTATAGGAGGTGGTGGGAGTACTTCGTCTGTGCTTGCGGCTGCTGCTTCTTGTGGCTGCTTTATGGACGCCTTGGAGAGTCTCTCTTCAAACACGCCGGCCGACTGGGCCTGCCTTCGTGATGCTCGCTTGGCGATGTCATCTGCCTCTTGGTTCTCCTTTCGCGGGATGTGCATGAGCTCCATGCCCCTGAAGTGCTTCTCGAGCTTGCGGACCTCTTCAAGGTAGGCGGCCATGTGGTCGTCTTAGGCGTGTAGCTCTTGTTGGAGAAGTTAACCAGGAGCTGGGAATCACCCTTTATGAGTAAGTGCTTGACGCCAAGGGCGATTGCGGCTCTGAGCCCGGCGAGGAGGCCCTCGTACTCGGCGATGTTGTTGGAGATCTTGTCTATTGTGAAGCACAGCTGGATGGCGTAGTAGAGCTTGTCACCTTTTGGTGAGGTTAAGACAACGCCAGCCCCACCATTGCGGCAGGCGAAAGCTCCATCGAAGTGCATGGTCCAGTGACTTGGCATTGTATCTCCCGATGACGCGGTTTCTTCTTCGCGAGGCTCTTCAGGAGTTGGGTCTGTCCACTCGGCGACGAAATCCGCCAGCGCTCTCCCTTTTATGACTCTTGTGGTGTCGAAGCGCAAGTTGAATGGCTGCAGCTCAATGTTCCACCCTGCGACGCGGTCAGTAGCGTTGGGGTTGCGCAGGATCTGCTCCAGGGGGAAGGACGTGACCACCGTGATGGGGTGACCCTGGAAGTAGTGGCGCAGCTTCCTGGAGGCGATGAGTAGCGCGAGGAGGAGCTTCTGCTGCACTGGGTACCGCTCGCGAGCATCTCGCAGTACAGTACTGACGAAGTAGACTGGATGCTCGACGAGGGTCGTTGATGGTGCAGCAGCGTCGGCTCCCTCGAGAGGCTCCTCAGGAGTTTTGGCGAGGTTTGCCTGTGGAGGAGCCTCGGCAGGGTGCTCGTGGAGGGCTCGACTTGAGGCTGTGGGCCTGGCGCTGGGTCTGGAGAGACTGTTCCTCGTCGGGAGGTTCTGGACTTGGTGTGGCAGTGCTTTTCTTGGGGAGAACTGGCTCTTCTCTTTCCACCACCAGGACGGCGCTAGCAGTTTGTGGAGTGGCTGCTAGGTACAGCTTCAGATGCTCGCCTGCCCTGGGGGCTACCATGACTGGTGAGCTAGCCAAGTATTTCTTCAAGTCCTTAAATGCTTCGTCAGCCTCTGGAGTCCACTTGAAGGTGCCGGATTTCTTCATGATCTTGAAAAATGGCAAGGCTCTCTCGCCGAACTTGGAGATGAAGCGGCCTAAGCTGGCCATGCATCCTGCTAGGCGCTGCATGTCCTTGAGGCGGCGAGGTGGCTGCATGTCTTCTATAGCCTTGATCTTGTCAGGGTTGGCTTCTATGCCGCGGTGGGACACGAGGAACCCGAGGAGCTTGCCTGAAGGCACCCCGAAGACGCACTTGGCGGGGTTTAACTTGATGTTCACCTTGCGCAGGCTGGCGAAGGTTTCCTCGAGATCCTTCAAGAGAGTGTCTCCCTCGCGAGACTTGACCACGATGTCGTCGACATAAGCTTCTGCATTTCTTCCCATCTGAGCCCCCAAGGCGATCCTCATGAGCCTCTGGAAGGTGGCGCCGGCGTTTTTTAGGCCAAAGGGCATGCAAGTGTAGCAATACACACCACAAGGGGTGAGAAATGCTGTTTTCTCCTCGTCTTCCTTGGCCATTTTGATCTGGTGGTAGCCTGAGAAGGCATCCAGGAAACAGAGGAGATCACAGCCGGCGGTGGAGTCCACAATCTGGTCTATCCTTGGCATGGGGTAAGGGTCCTTGGGGCAGCCTTGTTCACGTCTGTGTAGTCGATGCAGAGCCGGCCTCCTCCATTGGGTTTTGGGACAACCACACCGTTGGAGAGCCAAGTGGGGTGGGCAACTTCTCGAATGATGTCTGCTGCTTTCAGCTTCTCTACTTCTTTGATGATGAACGCTTGCTTCTCGGGGGCTTGTTTCCGCGCTTTTTGCTTTACAGGGCGTGCGTCTGGACACACGGCTAAGTGGTGCTCGATCACCTCCCTTGGTACACCGGACATTTCTGACGGAGTCCATGCGAACATGTCAGAATTTGCCCGAAGGAAGGCGACGAGCGCGCTTTCCTATTTGGGAGGCAAGCCAGCGCCTATGGTGACGCTAGCCCCCGAGCCTTCAGCCCCCGAGCCGCTGGTGCTCAGCGACACCTTCTTTGTAGATGCTTGCTCTTGAGTGAACAGTTGTTTCTTCTTCTTGGGCCTCTCGAGAGGCTCCATGTCCTCGTCAGCGGGGAATGCCATGGCAGCGGCCTTGTAGGCGATCTCGACGGCGCGCGTGGCGTCCTGTACGTGACCGCGTATGGTGATGGTGCCACCGCTGCCAGGGATCTTGACCATGTTGTAGGCATGGTGCGTGACGGCCATGAACTTCGCGAGGGCGGGGTAGCCGAGGATGGCGTTGTAGGGCAGGCCAATGTGCGCGACGTCGAAGTCAATTAGCTCGGTGCGGTAGTTCTCCTGCGTGCCAAAGTGACCGCGAGCCTCACTTGCCCCAGAGGCGAGATTGAGCCGCTGGTGACCCCGGTGAAGGGCCTGGAGGGCATGAGCCACTCGTAGGGCACTTGAAGCGTCTCGAAGGTCTCGACAGAGATGACGTTTAGGCCTGCACCCCCATCAATGAGCGTCTTGCCGACGGCGATGTTGTTGATGGTGGGGGTGCACACCAACGGGAGGGTGCCCACAGTCTTTGTAGACTTGGGGTGATCTTTGGCGTCGAAGGCGATGGTGTACTGGGACCACTTGAGGGGGCGGGACGTCTCGACCCCGGGAAGCGCTGCGTTGAGCTCGCGAGCGAACTGCTTGAACTGGTTGTTCGACTTGGGCGCCTGGGATCCGCCGAGGATGCATGCCATGGCACCCTTGGGGGCCTGGTAGCCTCCAGGCTCTTCGTCGGGCAGATTGTTGTTTTTCTCGGCGGCATTCGCCTGAGTTCCCTGAGGCCTCTGGAAGTTGCCCTTGCGTCCACCTTTGCGGTAACCACGGCCTCTGCCGCGGCCACCGCTGCCCTCTTCTTGCTCACGCTTCTTGCTCAGTTGCTTGAGGTCATAGCAGTTCTCTGTCGCATGGCCGCGCCTGTTGTGGTAGATGCAGAACGGGCGGTTGTCCACCTCTTCTTGCCAGCCTCTGGAGAGTCCTCGCGAACATGCTTGGCGTCGGGTTCAGCTGCCAGGACTGCGGTAGGCTTGCGCTTGTCTCGTCACGCCTCTTCTGGGTCTTGGATCCCTCGACAGGGTCGTCTGTCGAGCCCACCTTGACGAAGAGGAGCCCTTCTTGCCTTGGCGCATTGTCTGCGATGTCGAAGAGCTTCACCACGGAGGAGAGGGTATCATGGATGCCGAGCTTCTCGAGCATCCTGTGGTTGGTGACGCCCTCTCTGAAGGCCGCAATGACGTGCGAGTCCGGGATGTTCGGGATCTTGTTGCGGACTTGGCTGAAGCGCTGGATGTACCTGCGGAGGGTCTCGCCAGGCTTCTGGCGCACAGCTCGCAGGTCGTTGTAGGTGAGGGCGCGCTCGTACGTGCCCTTGAAGTTCGCAACGAACTGCTGGCAGAGCTCCTCCCACGAGTCAATGGAGTCCTCGGGAAGGTTCAGGAGCCACGACAAGGCGGAATCCTTGAGAGCGTGGGAGAACCAGTTGGCCATGACCTTGTCGTCTCCCCCCGCAGCTTGGATGGAGGTGGTGTAGAGCTGCAAGAACTCGATGGGGTTGTTCGTGCCGTCGTAGCCCTTGGGTAGGTCAGGCCTGAACTTCTGTGGCCAGACGACGCGCCGCAGGTTGCGGGTGAAGGCCGCGCAACCTGTGGCGTACGAGGCGATGCCCCCTGAAGAGCACGGCGGTTCTGTCGCCCTGCCTGGCCGATCTCCTCCACGATGCGCTTCTGGAGGTCCTTCTGGCGCTCCATTTCCACCCGCGCGTCTGGGGGTGTCCGCTGCACGATTTGACAATCGCGCGGCGACGACGCGTGGGATGCGGCCTTGTGCGCCGCGGCTGGAGGCGGACCTGGCGGAGGCGGCGGCGGAGGCGGCGGCGGAGGTGCGCCATGCGCGGTGGTTCCAGCGCGTCCGGAGTTGTGGTGCACCAGAGAGCGCGACGCCGCAGGAGCAGCGCGCGGTGCCGCCGCAATGTCGACGAGGTGCTGAGGCGGCCGAGCCAGTTGTCGTGCGCCTCAGCTGTGGGACGGTAGCGGAAGAGTTCCGCGGCCATGAGCAGCGCGGTGTTTGGGCTGGGCGCTGGACGCCCAAGAGTGGAGGCGCTGTGGCGCTGGGACGGGTGCGAGGACTCTGCGTCCTCGCCGTGCCCGTGGTCGACGTCGTCGTCGAAGCGGTCGTCGTGGTTGCCGTCGTCGTCCTCGGGGTGCTCCACCCGCGGTTCAGCGGTGTTGCGCCCCGTGGCACGGCTGGCGCGGGGACGGCCGCGAGGGTTGGTGGTGTTGGCAGCGGGCTCGGTGGTTGCCCTGCCTGACGCCCGCCGGGTGGCGCGAGCTGCGCGAGTGTCCGCCATGGCGCAGAGGTCGATGAAGGTTGAAGACGCGCCTCAGCCCCCTACCTGGCGCGCCAATTGTCGGAGAATGACTCCCACGAAACAGGGATAGTCAAGCTCACGAAGAGAGTTCGTGTAAGGGGCTGAACACGTTGGTCAAACAACCCTCAACCTGCACGGCGACGGTGCTCGTCGAGCAAGCGGAGGGACATCACGACAGAGATGAACACCAGCCCGTACCCAGGTTCACGGCCCTCGTGTGGAGGTAATACCGCTACTCCTGCTTGTCTGTATTGCACTGCTTGTAGAGGTTACAGTACAATGAGCTTGCCGAGGCTCTCTTTTGGCAATGGTGTATACAAGGAAGGGAAGCAAGGGTCTTCTTCTTCCTTGCGCGTAAGTGGCGATGCTGGAATGAGAATGCGATCCCTTGCTACGGTGCACCTTGCCTCCTTTTATAGGCGCCCCGTGCTCCCTCCTTGCACTCGCACTGTGGTAGGGCTGTCACGTGGCGCAGAAGGTGGAGCGCGGTGCATCGCAGCCCGGATGTCCATGGACGCGGTCCATGAGCGTAAAGCTGACTCCTGTAGCAGAGTACCCACCGTCCATGCAGGACGGCCAGCTGGGGCCGCAGAGGAACGTGGGGGTGCCCACGGTGACGTTGGCCTTGGAGCGTAGCGCCGGCCGGTCCCCTTATCACCAAAGAGGAAATCCTTGTAGTCCGGAGCGGGTGGCACAGCTTTATTGACCCCTTTAATCACCAAAATGGCAACTGCGGCGTCGTCGTCACCGCGCGCAGGGGCGCGCGTCACTCTGCGGCCGCTGCAGAGCCCATGTGCGCTCTGCAGAGGTTGCTTTGCAGCGAAGCGATCTCCACGAGGGCTTGGATGCCCTGTAGAGAATTCGGCGTTGACCTCTCCCCAGGGGAGATTTCCTTAAAGAGGGGGCAGCAGTGGATATGGCCTCCGCAGGCCTCGCTGCCTCAAATCCCCTCGCGAGGCAATTCGCCTCACGAGGCTCTCCAAGCCGTAGGCTTGGTCCTTAGCAAAAATCGGCCATCAAGTGTCGAGGGCCGTATAGGACAGGCCTAGCGCACCCTGGATTTCACTGGGCCGACAGTTTGTGAGTAGTTCCCCCATGGACTACGGGTTCTTGGCTGTAGCTAGTTGGTACTCTCTCTCCCATGTACTTCAATACAATGATCTCATGAGCTGCCTTACATGATTGAGATCCATATGATGTAATTGGTGTTGTGTTTGTTGGGATCCGATGAATTGTTACATTATGATCAGATTGTTCATCATATTATCATACTATTGTTTATTTAAGATCTTGCATGCTCTCCGGTACTTGTGGTTACCCTGATCGAGTAGTTACTTTTATCTCCAAGAGGGAGTATTTATGCTAGATAGTTGGGTTCAGCCTCTATTTAGCCTGGGATAGTGACAGCAAGTTCTAAGGTTGTAGATGTGTTGTTGCCACTAGGGGTAAAACAGAAATGCTTTGTCTAAGGATGAATGTGTTGTTTACATTATGCACAATACTTAATGCAATAATCTGTTGTTTGCAACTTAATACTGGAAGGGGTGCGGATGCTAACCGGAAGGTGGATTATTTAGGCACAGATGCATGCTGGATAGCGGTCTGTGTACCTTGTCGTAATGCCCAATTAAATACTACAGTAAACCTTATCTTATCATAAGCATGCATTGTCATGCCCTTACAATTATCAATTGCCCAACTGTAATTTGTTCACCAACACCTGTTATTTGTTTGGAGAGTTACCACTAGTGTAGATAGCTGGGAACCCCGGTCCATTTGTCATCATCATTGCTCTCTGGTCCTATATGTCATTAGAAGTAGTATCAACTATTTTCTGGTGCCATTGCCTCCGTGTTACTGCTGCTGTGTTACTGTTACTACTGCTCTCATATTACTGCTGCTTTCACATCACCCCTGTTACTAGTGCTTTTCCAGGTGCAGCTGAATTGACAACTCAGTTGTTAAGGCTTATAAGTATTCTTTGTCTCCCCTTGTGTCGAATCAATAAATTTGGGTTTTACTTCCCTCGAAGACTGTTGCGATCCCCTATACTTGTGGGTTATCAAG
The DNA here is from genome assembly GCA_947311845.1 of Poa pratensis. Taxonomy (NCBI): domain Eukaryota; kingdom Viridiplantae; phylum Streptophyta; class Magnoliopsida; order Poales; family Poaceae; genus Poa; species Poa pratensis. The sequence continues at coordinate 3,005,107 of CAMZMU010000013.1, read as the reverse complement.
ACTTTTTTCTGGCGCCGTTGCCGGGGAGCATAGCTCTACTCATAAGTTCACCTGGGGAGTACACTCAACCTCTCTCTCTGTTTTTATTTTATTTTGTCTTGTCTAGTTTACTTTTATCTAGTTTATTTGTGCTTAGTTTATTTCTGTCTAATATTATTTTGCTTAGTTTACTTTTGTCTAGTTTATTTTTGTCTTGTTTTATTTTTCTTATTTACCCAAAAATCCATAAAAATTTGAAAAACCAAAAAACTAAAAACTGTTGTTATGGAAGAACCCACAACCTATATGGAGCTTATAGAATTATATATGAAGTATAGAGAAGCAAAAAAGGGTGAAGTCGTGAGTGTTGTGTTAGAAAGGTTGAATACAATTGCTAAAATCTTGCTTAAACGCCATGATATAAACTGTTGCTCTAAACAGGATACTAAACATCTTAAATTCCAGTGTAGCTTTAGTGAAGAGGTTTTAATTGTGAACTATCATTGGAATAACTATATTCATCTTGGGTTCGAAGAAGTAGAACAATTTGTTTTATTTATGGGAGCCTCTGAGATAGAATCTTTCATGGCTAAAAATTATGAAACTTGTATTGCTTGTAAGGACCTTAAAGATTATGTCTCTTTTATCCTTGATTATTGCATAGAACCTTACAGCAATAATCCTTATATCGTTGATTACAAAGAGAGACTCATTAATGCACAAGAATGCACTCACAATTTGCAGGAACCTGTGGAAGAAGAAATTGCTGAACCTGAAAGCTCATTAGATGAAAAAGAGGAGGAGAGTGATGAACAAAAGGAGGAAGAATGGATTAGCTACCCATGCCTACCTTCTAATGAGAGTAACTCTTCATCTCTTACATTATTTGATTGCCCTCCATGCTTACCCAAGGAGGATGAATGTTATGTTCCTGTTGATTCTCTTGAAATTTTTTCTATGAGTAAAACTTGTGAGAATAATTATGCTACTGTTATTTATGATAATCCATGCTATTTCGAATGTTTTTATGATAATCCTTTATTTGTGGCTGATATTGAAATGCATGGTACTAAAGAGTTTTGCTTAGAAAATATTTATGATAAAGCTCTAGATGATGGTCCTATGTTACTTGATAATATTAATTGTACTACTATGAGAATGGGATTGGAGAGGTCTTGACTTTATCTAGTAGTCCCACATCTTTTGAGATTGATCAATCATCTTGTTATAAAATTGTTGAAAGTGGTTTTGAAATTTTTGATCCCACTACTTATGAGTTTGATAAAAATATGTGTTTGTAGATCATGAAAAGCATGCTTTATGTGATAGTTATATTGTTGAGTTTATTCATGATGCTACGGAAAATTATTATGAGAGAGGAAAATATGGTTCTAGAAATTTTCATGGTACTAAAGCACCTCTCTATATGCTGAAACTTTTGAAGTTACTCTTGTTTTATCTTCCTATGCTTGTCACTTTGTTCTTTGGGAATTTATTTGTGTACAAGATTCCTATGCATAGGAAGTGGGTTAGACTTAAATGTGTTTTGAATTTGCTTCTTGATGCTCATTTTGCTTCATTTTGTATTTTCATTAGAGCATCATTAAAACTATCAAGCCTAGCTGAAAGGCATTAAAGAAAAGCGCTCTTGGGAGGCAACCCATGTTTTATTTCTGTAATTTTTCTTTTGCTTTTTGAGTCAAGGAGCTTGCTTACTTCTGTAACAACTCCTTTGTATCTTTATTGTATTGCATTGTTGTGCCAAGAAGAGCCTTTAATGATTAGATGATGCTAGATTTGGATTTCTGCGCAGGGACATATTTTTAGCTGTCACGAATTTGAGCTTTTCTCCCTGGAGAAAAATCGAAAAATTCTATAAAAAAATAACGCATCTTCCTCAGATATGTACGCATCTTTCATTAACTTCAATTTTTCCGATTTGAGCAACGGAAGTACCTCGAAAAAATTCGTCTTTACTGGCTGTTCTGTTTTGACAGATTCTGTCTCTGTTTTTTTTTGCATTGTCTCTTGTGGACTTTAAGTAAGGCTTTCTAGACGTGGAGGGCTGTAGCTAATGTTTTATTGAGTCTTGCAATGTGTCACAACAGAACCAATAGTGGATTAATGTTTTTGAGTACTAACGCCTCTAATGAAGTTTATGAGAAGTTTGGTGTGGCAGAAGTTTTCAAGGGTTAGGAGGGAAGGATGATATTGTGATCAAGAAGAATGAAGAGCCTGAGCTTGGGGATGCCCCCGTGGTGCACCCAAGCATATTTCAAGAAGACTCAAGCATCTAAGCTTGGGGATGCCCAAGGCATCCCCTTCTTCATCATCAACTTATCAGGTCATCTCTAGTGAAACTATATTTTAATTCTTTCACATCATATGCGCTATTCTTGGAGCGTCTTTGTGTTTAGTTTGTTAGTTTTATTCTCTGATCATATCAATGTCGGATCCTATCTATCTTGTTTGGGAGAGAGACACGCTCCGCTTTTTCATTTGAATACTCCTATTCTTCACTTATATTTGTTGAGTATTCATTTTCGCACTGTTTAGCTTCTAGCTCTTGGTTTACATGTATCTCTTGTTCAGAGCTATTAGTTATTTTATAGAAAGTACTTTCTTGCTTCACTTATATTATTTGGAGAGTTGCTTGGTTGATGTGTTGGTCCAGAAATTTTTGCATGTGGTAGTGGTATAATGAAAAACTTGCATAATCTTGTAGATCATTGTACTTTGATAATCTGATTCTTTGCAAACGTTTTGAGGTATTTAGATGGTAAAGCTTGCTGGTTAATTAAGTTAAAATCATTAGTGGATTGTTGTCTTTAAGCTTGTACCGTACTACAAACTCTAATAAAATTGTTGAAGGTGTAGTTGGACTTGATAGCTTTCCATGTCTGAAAGTTCATTGCAATAACTAAGTTGTGCTGAAGGTCGAGGGATCTAACGGGATACTTGTGCCGCCGTGAACGGCCCTTCTTGGAGTGAATTTTAATCATGCTCTAATGTTGAACCTGCTAGTTGTTTGCAATAAACTTGTGAGTTCTTTTTGACTAATGTTAAGCTACGGTTTTTGGCACTTCCACCATCCAAATTTGCTAGCCTCTTCGGTGATGTGCATTGCCTTCTGCTCACATTGAGAGTTGTGCATACTTCGCCGGTACATCCAACCCCGTGGGAGGACTTCCTCTTGTTCTCCTACACATAAGCCTATACATCTTCCTCAAAACAACCACCATACCTACCTACCACAGCATTTCCATAGCTGTTCCGAGATATATTGCCATGCAACTTCCATTTACATTACATGACTTGTTGTCATTTGTCACTTATATATTGCTTTGCGTGATTCTATACAGCTGATGTGTGGTTTACCCATGTTACGCTAGATCATTGCATATCCTGCTACACTGGCAGAGGCATATAGTTTCATACATCATGTTTTGTTCATTATGAGTTATATGTACCAAAAAGTGTGTTGTCATATTAGAATGTTGCCCCTGAAAGTGAAAAGTGCTATGTGACCATCGAAAAGAGAAACAGAAAAAGAAAAAAAAAGAAAAAAAAAGAAAAAAATTTAAGAAAAAAGGGGGCAACATTACTATCCTTTATCCACACTTGTGCTCATGTTATAGCACCTGCAGTATTCATAGTCATCATTTGTGCTCATTTAGCACCTATACTCCATGTGAGAGAGTTTTCATGTTCTACTAGTATAACTATGTGGGGAATTTACACTATAGATGAGCTTCCTCAAAAGTGCTCTAGGTCTTCATGAGCAACCAAGTTGGATGCACCCCCACTAGTTCCATTGGAGAGCTTTCATACACATATAGCTCTATGTGCATCCGTTGCATGGCAATCACTACTCCTTACATAGCTTCGATTATAAGACTTCCTCTTGTCTAATGATCGCTTATAGCTTTGTGAGACTTTCTTCCATTGGCCTTCCAAACCCCATTAATGTTCTCTTTGCCATAACATCCTGGTGCCAATACCAAATGCTTGCGCTCACCGGTTGAGTAGACTTCGAAACATTTGATTCATGACGTTCATGTTTATGTTTACTTGGCTGAATCCTTCTATGTTATGAAAATTTGCTTGATGCTTGGATTGAAGGATAGAACTTCTACGCTGGATACTTAAACCATCTTTAATGAACCTTGTACGGTTTCATGTCTTTAAAGCGATAATTCATGAAAACTTTTAGCTTGTTTGACTCTTGCTTTATTATCTCTTATATCAACTATAGACATGTAACATCCCAAAAATATTATCAATATTATATTCCAAAAATGAGAGCCAACAAAAACTTTTGTTGTTTATTGTGTGTTGATTGCTTCTTGTTACTTAAGTTGTTTGATCTTGATGTGTGTGTTGCTTGCTCTAATGAATACCAAGACCTTCGAGAAAGATTTTGGTGGCATGGAATGAAGCGAGAGATTGGTTCGTTCGTAGCCAGTGTGACATCTACCAGCGAGTTAAGGCTGAACATCAGCGACCCGCTGGATTGCTTCAACCTTTGAAAATTCCCGAGTGGAAGTGGGATGAGATTGGAATGGATTTTATTACCGGACTTCCAAGATCCAACCGAGGCCATGATTCAATCTGGGTCATCGTTGATCGACTGACCAAGGTTGCCCACTTTGTTCCTGTCAAGACCACTCATACCGGAGCTCAGTTAGCAGACCTGTATATTTCCAGAATAGTGAGCCTGCATGGTGTGCCTAAGAAGATTGTATCTGATAGAGGCACGCAATTCACCTCAAGATTCTGGAAGTCCCTTCATGAAGCCCTCGGAACCAAGTTAGCATTTAGCACAGCTTATCATCCCCAGACCGATGGCCAAACTGAGCGAGTGAACCAGATATTGGAAGACATGCTTCGTGCATTTGTACTATCCTATGGTTCCAAGTGGGAAGATTGTCTTCCGTTTGCAGAGTTCTCGTACAACAACAGTTATCAGTCTAGTCTGCAAATGGCCCCTTTTGAAGCCCTTTACGGCAAGAAGTGTCGTACACCCTTGAATTGGTCCGATACCGGAGAGAGCAAATTGTTCGGACCAGATACCCTCCGAGAAGCCGAAGAGCAAGTTCAGCTTATTCGTGAACGCCTCAAAACTGCCCAATCCCGTCAGAAGAGTTACGCTGACACCAAGCGCCGTGACCTCACCTTCAACGTCGGAGATTATGTTTATCTCCGAGTGACACCCCTCAAAGGAATGCAGCGTTTCCATGTCAAAGGAAAATTAGCGCCAAGGTATATTGGACCCTTCAAGGTCATTGCTCGTCGAGGAGAAGTATCCTATCAGCTGGAGTTACCCCAAGAGTTAGGAGATTATCATGATGTCTTCCACATTTCCTTGCTCCGGAAGTGTCTTGAAGTTCCTGACCAGCCTGATGTTTTCAAAAACATCGACCACCTCTCCATCGACCTGAACCAAGACCTGACCTATCGTGAGAGACCTCTCAAGATTCTCGAAGAAGATGTTCGAGTTACCCGAAGACGTGCAATCAAGTTTTACAAAGTCCAGTGGACTAACCACTCTGAAGAAGAAGCAACTTGGGAACGCGAAGATTATCTTCGAAGCGAATTCCCAGACCTCCTTAAAACCCAAGCCTAGCAAATCTCGGGACGAGATTTATTTTAAGGGGGGAAGGATTGTAACATCCCAAAAATATTATCAATATTATATTCCAAAAATGAGAGCCAACAAAAACTTTTGTTGTTTATTGTGTGTTGATTGCTTCTTGTTACTTAAGTTGTTTGATCTTGATGTGTGTGTTGCTTGCTCTAATGAATACTTGAAGAAAAAGAAGAAAAACAAAATAAGTTATAAGAAGGAAAAATAAAAGTGACAAGTTGTCACATGAAATTCTTCAAGTGACAAACTCAATTATTTTTAAACCAAAGTCAGAGGAGTTGTAATGTAAACACTCCCATTTTGATTCTTACTACTTTCCCTCTTCAATGCTATTTTTAAAACTAACTTTAAAATTGTAAAGTAAAATCAATTTGAAATAAATCAATTTACCAAATTCAAAACCCTATGAAAGAAAATAATGCAAAACATTTTATTTTGCAAAGCCAATTTTTGTGGAGCTTCTACATGTTATGGGGAGGCCCCACAATTATTTGAAATTTTTTCTAAAATGTTTAAGTGCCCAATTAAATCCCAGAAAAGCTTCTGATATTAAAAGAAACTGGAAAATAAAAGAAAAGAAGAAGCAGGGGGCTTTCTGCAAAAATGTCGTCGACTTCAACCCCGACGACCATCGCCGTGTCGCCATGGCGTTGCTCGCCGTTTCGCGCTCCCCAGGCCCCCCTGGCCGCGCTCTCCCTCGCTCCCGTGCCTCTGCAGCCGCGGCGCCGCAGAGGAGAGCAGTTACGCCGTCCCTCGCCTCGATTCCACTCCAGCGTCGCCGTGGCGAGCTCGCCGTCGTCGACCCAAATTGGCCCAGCTCGCTGCTCCCCGACACGCCACGCTTGGCCGAGACCTTCTAGAACATGTCCGGACCCCGGTGAACGCCTAGTCTCCACGTCCCTCGCACCGCCGCGTCGGATTGGGGGAGAAATATCTCCGCCGTGCGCCATGGACGTCGCCGTGCACTCCGTCCACGATACGCCGCCCCGTGCTATATAAACCACCCCAAGCCTCTCTGTGAACACCACACCACCCCACTGCCTCACTGCCCCCTCTCGATTCGCCGTGAGCCGCCAGAAGGGCGTGCTGTGCCGCAGCCACTGCCGCCGTTGAGGTCCGTCGTGGCCACAGCACCTCGCTGCAACCATTCTTCCCTCTGACCCCTCTACGCTGTTACCTGAGCTCACCGCACTCACCCCATCCCTTTTCCCCTTTGATTAGTGCCTAGACGCGGCCGTTGAACCTCGCCGGAGTTGCTGTCCGTGGCCAAGGAAGACGGAGACCTCGCCGCCGACGAACCACTCCGTCCCAGCAAGCAGGACTCGGCCAGAAGCTTCCACCTCGCCACCGCCGTCGATTCGCATCACCACTCGACCTCCCGAGCCCTCTAGGTGAGGTTTTGCCCAACCTCGCCGTCGCCGGAGCCACGGCGCCGCCCAGAAATGGTCGTCGCGATGGTTTCGTTGCGGGCCGTTGGATCTCCATCCAACGGTAGCATACCGCTTCGATTAGAAAAGAGAGTGAGAGAGAGAGACTGACGGGCGGGCCTCGCTCGTCAGGTTTTTAATCATTTTCCCGCGCACGCTGTGTCGCTGCCATGTAGGCCCCACTGGTCAGAGATTTAAACATTATCCATAACTGGATTTCTCTGTTTAAAATGGAAAATATGAAATCAGTACTGATATGAACTTTAAAATTCAATATCTCAAGATTTAGGAATCCAAATAAATCAAACTCAATTGTTCTGGAAAGCTTATGAAAATTTTTAACCAACACAATTGGATTCATTCCATTTAATTAAATAAATAAAAAGTATTATTAAAAATACTACAGAAGGTTTAAATTCTAAACTTGTTTGTTTCTGATACTCTGTTAGTCCAAATAATTCCAAACCAATTTTGTTAGCTTAGTACTGCCTTGTATTAGCTTCCCTGATTTTGGTAGAATTTATTGTGCAGTAGGATTTGTTTGGTACAAAATTGAAATTTAAACACCCTTCTGCACTCAAACATTTAAATAGGATAATTGGTTAACCCAAATGAATTAGGACCAATTTTGTTAGAATACATTTAGCCATGTTTAGTCACCCCTAAAAGTATTTAATTTTTGAGCAATAGAATTTAAATGGTTAGCCAAGACTTGATTAATAAGCCTGTGGATTCAAACAAATGTGTAGGGAGTTTAGTAACTCCAATTGAACCAAATCAAATTGTGTAGTCTTCTACACATCAGTAGCTTTCCATAGAATTTTAGTTTGTATTTTTGTGAGCAACAAAACCCAAGTTATTGAATTAAACATGTTCCACAAGTTTCTGCCATAATTTGGAACATAAACAAATGATGTTTAATTCAATTATTTTGAAACCAAATTGTATGGTTTAATGTGTGCAGTAGCTATGTGTGATGATCATGATTGTTGTGTTGAGATGATTGCTTGTATAGCTTAGTGATTGTTTGCATTGTTTGTTTATTAATTAGACGAGAACGTTGTCGGATATATCGAGGAAGGAGAGTTTGCTGAAATTGAAGAACAAGAGCAAGATCACTTTGCCAAGCAAGGCAAGCTATTCTCTGAGCTTGCTCTACAAACATATGCATCTACTTTCATAACATGTTTTACTCTCAAAGCAAGATTTATAAAACCCATTTCAAAAGTATATGGATATTATTTTGCCACCCTATGTAGTAGCTTATATAAAACTTTAGGATGGGAAACAATGTTGTTTATTCAAAACTCCTTTGAGATTTCTTGTGTGGTTATGGAATGCCGAGATGTCGGTGTTGGAATGGAGAAGTGGAAAATGTGGATGTTTATGAAAAATGCACAGTGTCCTAGTACTATGGCGACCAATCCTACCCTGTGCGACCACATTTACCATATATGGGAAAAGGCTTAGTCATGTAGTTTGCTCTTATTAGTATGGGATACCTCATCAACGGAGATGACTCCGTTATGCATGAGGGGATGGTCCGAGGACCTACCCCTTACCCGGGTCCTCACACAAGATGGTGGGGAGGATAGAAGGTTCCACATAAACCGCCGGACAAAACTATGAGTCCTCACTCTTAGGGTTTCTGACGGGAAACTGGACTGGGTGTTGATGGGAAGGATCCTATACTAGCATGAGCAAATAAGAGGCTATGGCCGGCGGCTTACTTCGCATACACCTGGTATGGCGAGACGTGGCAGACACGATGAGTTGCCGGATAGATGTGGGCTAAAAGCGTGCTACCTCTGCAGAGTGTTAAAAACTATTCGAATAGCCGAGTCCTCGGATATGGACAATTGGGAGACTGTCCTAAGACCTTGTGCAAGTTTTTAAAAGAACTTTGAGTTTTAAAAAGAAAAATGGAGTGGAGAATGTTTCCTACACTATACCAACGGATCGGTATGGGGTGGTTGGATGAAAGTGGACCATGACGGGCTATGGTCGGGAAAAGGAGAATTTTGGAGAAACAGATGAAAATGGTGACTTCTTCAAAGATAGTTATAAAACTCTTCTTACCTTTTTCAATAAAGATATAGAGATGTTTTAGATAAGTAAAAGTTGTCAACTAAAATAAAACTGGTGCATACTCATGTTGGGGTAGTTTGCGAGTACATTCAAATGTACTCATACTGGTTTCGTCCCTGGCTATTGTCCTAGCCAGACTACGAGGAGGAAACACTACGCCGAACAGGAGTATGGCGACTTCTACGCCAACTAAGGATCTCCACAAGTCAGCTGCCTGTCGGGTTGTCATCGTTAGGATACGATGTCTACTACGCCGTAGCTTCCGCTGATATTTTGGTTTGGCCCTTGAAGGCACCTATGTAAGAACTTGGTCTAAATGACCATTTGTGTAAGACTTTTTATTCGGTACTGTAATGGATGTAAACTTTGGTATCCAATTCGGATTATGTGCAACGACAGACTGATCACGGGATCGTTGAGTTAAGCATATCGGGTATTTTGGACAGCTAGACGGGGTCCCCACAAGACATTTGCTTTGAATGATTTGATCTCAGCTCACATGCCTTACATTATTATTGGATCAAGATTATATTGGTAGCATGTCACTTCAGAAATTATTTCTTTTATCGTTTACCTACTCGAGGACGAGTAGGAACTAAGCTTGGGGATGCTTGATACGTCTCCAACGTATCTATAATTTCTGATGTTTCATGCTTGTTTTATGTATCATTGTCACATGTTTTATATGCATTATATATCTTATTATACATTTTCTGGGACTAACCTATTAACAAGATGCCACAATGCCAGTTCCTGTTTTCTGCTGTTTTTTGTTCCAGAAAAGCTGTTCGGGCAATATTCTCGGAATTCGACGAAACAAAAGCAAAACCTCCTATTTTTCCGAGGGACACACGGAGCCAGAAGGGCAAGCCAGGGGGAGGCCCACGGCCTCCAAACCACATGGCGGCGCGGCGAGGAGAGAGAGTGCACCGGCATATGAGGAGGGGCCCATGGGACTCCACCGACGTTGCCCTTCGCCTATTTAGTCACCCGACGCGAAAACCCTAAATTATATCTAATACTCCAGAAAGACTTCCGCAGCGCCGCCGCCATCGCGAGACCTCGTTTTGGGGGTCAGAAGTTCCTGTTCTGGCACCCTGCCGGGACAGGGATTGACCCCCGGAGCCATCTCCATCGACTCCACCGCCTCCACTTCGACTCCATGATGGTTTGTGAGTAGTTCCCCCATGGACTACGGGTTCTTGGCTGTAGCTAGTTGGTACTCTCTCTCCCATGTACTTCAATTACAATGATCTCATGAGCTGCCTTACATGATTGAGATCCATATGATGTAATTGGTGTTGTGTTTGTTGGGATCCGATGAATTGTTACATTATGATCAGATTGTTCATCATATTATCATACTATTGTGTATTTAAGATCTTGCATGCTCTCCGGTACTTGTGGTTACCCTGATCAAGTAGTTACTTGTATCTCCAAGAGGGAGTTTTATGCTAGAAGTTGGGTTCAGCCTCTATTTAACCTGGGATAGTGACAGCAAGTTCTAAGGTTGTAGATGTGTTGTTGCCACTAGGGGTAAAACAGCAATGCTTTGTCTAAGGATGAATGTGTTGTTTACATTATGCACAATACTTAATGCAATAATCTGTTGTTTGCAACTTAATACTGGAAGGGGTGCGGATGCTAACCGGAAGGTGGATTATTTAGGCACAGATGCATGCTGGATAGCGGTCTGTGTACCTTGTCGTAATGCCCAATTAAATACTACAGTAAACCTTATCTTATCATAAGCATGCATTGTCATGCCCTTACAATTATAATTGCCCAACTGTAATTTGTTCACCCAACACCTGTTATTTGTTTGGAGAGTTACCACTAGTGTAGATAGCTGGGAACCCCGGTCCATTTGTCATCATCATTGCTCTCTGGTCCTATATGTCATTAGAAGTAGTATCAACTATTTTCTGGTGCCATTGCCTCCGTGTTACTGCTGCTGTGTTACTGTTACTATTGCTCTCATATTACTGCTGCTTTCACATCACCCCTGTTACTAGTGCTTTTCCAGGTGCAGCTGAATTGACAACTCAGTTGTTAAGGCTTATAAGTATTCTTTGTCTCCCCTTGTGTCGAATCAATAAATTTGGGTTTTTACTTCCCTCGAAGACTGTTGCGATCCCCTATACTTGTGGGTTATCAAACATCTCTTTGTGTTTTGTGTGTTAGGCAACAACACTAGGATTACACTAATTTGTTGTCAAGTGGTGCAGGAATTAAAAGAAATATTTATACATGGCATCGAAACTTTTATTGGAGAAAGGGTTGCAGCAGAAACTTGTTGACCATAGTTTCCGGTGTCCTGAGTCCGGAGTCCCCGGTGTGCCCACACCGGAGTCTTCGCACTCAGGGGTGCCGGAGTCTCCGCCCTCATTTTTTGACCTTGGCGCCTCCATCAACGGCAGCCCCTGGATCGCGTCCGGAAGTACCCCGGAAGTGGACCGGAGTCACCAGTTAGGCCAGAGTCTCCGCCCCCCTGAGGACCGGAGTCTCCGCCCAGGCCGGAGTCTCCGGTCTCCACAGACCGGATTCTCCGAGGTTATTTTTCTGCAACGGCTACATCTTCACCTACCTCCAGCCAGCTAGCTCGCCCAGAATTGAAGACACCCCATTGTTGCAAGCTCAAAATCACTAGATCTCCCAATCCCTCCACCCAAACTCGTTGATCTTTGGAGGATTGAAGGAGAAGGCCAAGATCTACATCTTCACCAAGCAGATTTGCATTTTCCCCCTCATTCACTTGAGAGAATTATGCCTAGGGTTTCCACTAGGAAAACCTAGGCATCTTGTTGTACTTACTTGCTTGCTACTTTTGTGTAGCAGCTTTGTGGTGGTTGGGAGCCCCCAATCCTTTTGTGGGTTGAGCCTCAAGTTGTTGTAAGGGCTTCGGATTCTGCCTTGAAGGATTCTGATAGTGGAAGGTGAACCAAGCTTTTGGGCAAGGTTCATCGGAGAATAAGGTGAGGCCATTTGTGGCGTTTGAGTTTGAAACTCACACCCCTCCAATGAGACGTACTCCCCTAAAAAGGAGAAACTCGGGAATACATCCTTGTCTCCGCGTGCTTCCCGTTCGATTATTCCTTACTCTCTAGTTATTTCTTGTATCTTGCTTTGTCTAGTGTTAACTTGTCATATAGGTAAATTCACCGTAGTTGCATATCTAGAGAATTTACCTTTGTGTCAAGCCTAAATTTGAAAAGGACCTAAAAAATGAGTAGCACCTATTCACCCCACCCCCCCTCTAGGTGCATTTCCCCAAGGATGTCCTAAAGTTCCTCACCAAATTGTAATACCGAATCATCCCCAAAGATTTCGGTCAGAGCTGGCATATGCCAAACATGAATACCACCTGAAGCTACCGGTATAACACCTGGCATGGATACCCAGTCCTGAGTGAAAAAGATACCGCGAGCACGGTCTTTTTCAATAAAATCATCGCGCAATAAATCAACAAAACCTAAATTCATTTCGTGTTCCCCTTCTAACTTACCTACTACTGTACCGGCTTGGATATGATCTCCCCCAGACATACGCAATGCTTTAGCTAATACACGGAAATGGCCATACCGATCCTTTCAAACGTTATCCCAAGTACAAGGTAAACCCTTTGATTCACCTTTTTGGAAAGGTTTAATGAGGATAAAGAATAACTTTTTCGAGCGCGGAGAATTCATTCTTGGCAATGGTGAGCAAGTTTGGTTTTGGGAGGATAGTTGGTTAGGACATATTTCTTTAGCGAATGAATATCCTAATCTTTATGCTATCACTTCAATAGAAATGCGACGGTGGCTGAGGTTTTCAGTTCGGTACCTATAAATCTCCCATTTAGAAGAATACTAATTGGAAATAATAGAACTACTTGGTTTCATCTAGTGGAAAGGCTAATGCGAGTCAACCTAGTAGATCAACCATATAAGTTCAAATGGCGTTTGACAAATAATGGTTTGTATACTGTCAAATCTTATTATCTAGACTTACTTAATGGACATACGAGATACTTGCGAAAATATTTGTGGAAATTAAAAATCCCTATAAGATTAAGATCTTTTGTGGTTTTTAAACAGAAAAGAGTTATTGACTAAGGATAATTTGGCTAAGAGACATTGGATAGGATGTAAGAAATGTGTTTTCTGTGATGCAGATGAGTCTGTTGAGCACCTATTTATTTCGTGCACTTTTGCAAGAGATATTTGGAGGCTAGTGCACTTTACGTTCAATGTTTACCCACCAACTAGTGTCTCAAACATGTTTGGATCATGGTTGAATGGGATAGATAAAGGCACCAAGGCTCGAATTAGGATTGGTGTAGCGGCCATTCTTTGGGCTATTTGGAACTGCCACAATGACATTGTCTTTAACAAAAAGAATTCTTCTCATTACTTGCACGTTATCAACATGGCGATTTATTGGATCCGTATGTGGTCCTATCTTCTTCCCGCGGATCAACGTGGCCTCATGGATACAGGATGTACCCCCATGATGACGGTCGTACGGGCTATCTTCTGTCGGGCGGGGTGACAGCATACTAGAAGAATCGATGCGTAGCTTTTCTTTATTGAAGTGGCTGATTTTTGTATGCACTTTATGTGATCCATGAGTTGTAAACTTTAAAACCTATGACTTTTTAATAAATGCGGCTGGCTGTGTACATCAAAGCAGAGGTCGAGAATCCGCACCCTTTTTTTACCTATAATAATAAAGTCATTAATGCTTCCTTGGTTTCGTTTCGTACGTCGCTTTTGTTTGCCACAATCAAGGTTTCCTTCGTTTGCATTTCCGTTTCCGTCGTTTCGTACGTCCTGGTGTTTTTCCACTTTAGCCCCTCAATAAACCAAAAAGAAACATGCAGTCCTGTGTCGCTTCGGCCTGTCCATCGTCAATTTTCACAGAATCTCCTTATCTCTCGTGAGGAAGCTGGTGTAGAGGAGCCAACAGGGACGACGAATTAGCCCATCGCCCGCTACTTTGCGGCGGCCGGAGAAGACTGGCGGCACTTACAGGAGGGGAGCCGAGGGGAGGCTGAGCGGCTGTAAGCCGCGAGGGGAGAGAGCGGAGGGAGGCGTGTCAGATCCCGCTAGGGAAACTAACGATAATTCTCCCGATAAGTGGAGACCCCGCTATGAATTGGGGATTTTCTACTGAATCTATGAACCCTAATTGCTGAAAGTAAAGGAAGACAAGGAAATAGCTTTCGCAATATTCATTCGATAGCTCTGTCGTTCCCCGCAAGGTGGGCTTATAGCCAGTTTCTGTTAAAGGTACAAGACGATAAACAGTAAATAAGAACAGGTAATAATAACTGGAAGTAAAAGGAGAGCCAGCTGCATCTAGACCATCGGTTCCTGGTCTCCATCTCCACCGTTGGATCTTCATAACCGTACCCAAGAGTTACCTTCCTCTATTCTGAAGAAAAGGTGCACATCTGAAGATACAGAGTATCTGACACTTCTCCCTCCTTGAAACTGCACTTGTCCTCAAGTGCTACGATCAGGAAACCAGGAGTTCAATGTCTTGGTGTAGAAGGCTGGGAAAACTTTCTTGATGAAGTTGGCATCCTCCCAAGACGAATTATCCGGTGCCAAATTCGCCACTGAACCAACCATTGTGTTACCAGCACACCATTTCGAGGTAGTGAGCGTGTTTCCAGTACCTGTGTTGGCTCGGTCTTGATCCTGCCATCATCTCCAACTAGTGGCAGGTTAGGTTGAGGAACAGCATGTGCTCCCAGGTGCTTTTTAAGCTGACTAACATGGAGAACTGGATGTATTTTGACCCCATCAGGAAGTAGCAGTCTGTATGCTAAGTTCCCAACTTTGGCAAGCACACGAAAAGGTCCATAGTACTTGGTAGTGAGCTTAATTGCCTGTCGGATGCCAAAGGCTGCCATACGATAAGGTTGCATTTTGATGTATACCATGTCTCCAACTTCGAAAACACGCTTGTTCTCTTGTTGTCGGCGTATTTCTTCATTCTGTTCTGTGCTTGAAGCAAATTTTCTTTCAACTGGGTTAACTGTTGCTTCTTATCAATGATGAAATCTCGAGCATCCGTGTCCTCTGGGCCTAGAATTGAGACTTCACTTATCATAGGAGGAGCATATCCATATAATGCCTGAAAGGGTGAAACCTTTAATGCCGTGTGGTAGGTTGTGTTGTACCACCACTCTGCCAAAGGTAGCCAAGAGGCCCATTTTTTTGGTTCTGCAAATGCCATACAGCGAAGATAGGATTCAAGACATTGGTTCGCTCGCTCGGATTGTCCATCCGTTTGAGGGTGGTAGGCAGTACTGAGTTTCAGCTTGACGTTCATGGATGAAAAGACCTTTTGCCACATGTTACTTCTAAAGATGCGGTCTCTGTCCGTGATGATACTGATTGGAGGACCATGAAGTTTGAATACATGGTTCATGAATGCATCAGTAACTGACTGGACTGAATAAGGATGTGATAAGGCGATGAAGTGAGCTGTTTTTGTCAGCCTGTCCACAACAACCAGAATAACTTCTTTACGTTGTGATTTAGGGAGTCCTTCGATGAAGTCCATCGTGATGTGTTGCCATGCCATGTCAGGAGGATCCAAAGGTTTCAGCAAGCCCGGATACTGACAGTGTTCGAACTTTGCTCGTTGACACACTGGACATTCAGAGATGAACTTCTCAGTATCCTTTTTGAGTCCCTGCCAATAGAAGAGACGCTTCACTCTGTGGGGACCCCGGACTAGCTGTCCGAAATACCCGATTATGCTTAACACAACGATCTCGTGATCAGTCTGTCGTTGCACATAATCCGAATTGGATACCAAAGTTTACATCCATTACAATACCGAATTAAAAGTCTTACATAAATGGTCATTTAGACCAAGTCTTACATAGGTGCCTTCATGGGCCAAACCAAAATATCAGCGGAAGCTACGGCGTAGTAGACATCATATTCTAACGATGACAACCCGACAGGCAGCTGACTTGTGGAGATCCTTAGTTGGCGTAGAAGTCGCCATACTCCTGCTCGGCGTAGTGCTCCTCCTCGTAGTCTGGCTAGGTCAATAGCCAGGGACGAAACCAATATGAGTACATTTGAATGTACTCGCAAACTACCCCAACATGAGTATGCACTAGTTTTATTTTATTTACAACTTTTTTTATTTAAAACATCTCTATATCTTTATTGAAAAAGGTAAGAAGAGTTTTATAACTATCTTTAAAGAAGTCACCATTTTTATCTGTTTCTCCAAAACTCCTCCTTTTTCCGACCATAGCCCGTCATGGTCCACTTTCATCCAACCACCTCATACCGATCCGTTGGTATAGGTGTAGGAAACATTCTCCACTTCATTTTTCTTTTTAAAACTCAATTCTTTTAAAAACTTGCACATGGTCAAAGTAGGGCCTCCCAACTGTCCATATCCGAGGACTCGGCTATTCGAATAGTTTTACACTCTGCAGAGGTAGCACGCTTTTCCCACATCCATCCGGCAACTCATCGTGTCCGCCACGTCTCGCCATACAGGGTGTATGCGAAGTAAGCCGCCGACCATAGCCTGTCCTTTGCTCATGCTAGTATAGGATCCTTCCCATATGACACTTCCAACACACTTAACCCAGCCCGTCGGAATCTAAGTGTGAGGACTCATAGGTTTTGTCCGGCGGTTTATGGTGGAACCTTCAATCCTCCTCCTTATCTTTTCATAGAGTTTGAGCGAGGACCCGGGTCAGGGGTAGATCAACAAACTATCCCCTCATGCATGACGGAGTCATCTCCGTCGATGAGGTATCCAGTACTAATATGAGCAAATTATATGACTAAGCCCTTTCCCATATGTGGTGGATGTGGTCGCACAGGGTATCGGATGGTTGACGTAAGTACAAGGACACACTGTGCATTTTTCATAAACATCACCATTTTCCACTTCTCCATTCCAACACCGACATCTCGGCATTTCATAATCTCACAAGTAATTTCAAAGGAGTTTTGAATAAACCATATTTATTTTTCCCATCCTATAATTTGATATAACTATCTTATTTTTCTACATAAGTGGCAAAATAATTTCCATATACTTTTGAAAAGGGTTTTATAAATCTTGACTTGAGAGTAAAACAGGTTATGAAAGTAGATGCATATGTTTGTAGTGCAAGCTCAGAGAATAGCTTGCCTTGCTCGGCAAAGTGACCTTGTCTTGTTCTTCAGTTTCAACAAACTCCCCTTCCTCGATAAATCCGAAACGTTCTCGTCTAATTAATAAACAAACAATGCAAACAATCACTAATCTATACAAGCAATCATCTCAACATAACAATCATAAACATCACAAATAGCTACTGCACATATCACACCATACAATTTGGTTTTCAAATAATTGAATTAAACATTATTTAATTGCTTCTAAATTATGGCAGAAACTTGTTGAACATGTTTAATTCCACAACTTGAGTTCTGTTGGTCACAAAAATACAAACTAAAATTCTATGGAAAGCTACTGATGTGTAGAAGACAACACAATTTGATTTGGATCAATTGGAGTTACTAAACTCCCTACACATTTGTTTGAATCCAGAACTTAATAATCAAGTTTTAGCTACCAATTAAGTTCTGTTGATCCTAAAATTAAATCCTTTTAGGGGTAACTAAACATGGCTAAATGTGATCTAACAAAATTGGTCCTAATTCATTTGGGTTAACCATTAAACATATTTAAATGTTTGAGTGCAGAAGGGTGTTTAAACTTCAACTTAATACTAAACAAATACTACTGCACAAATAATTCTACCAAAATTAGGGAAGCTAATACATGGCAGTACTAAGCTAGCAAAATTGGTTTGGAATTATTTGGACTAACAGAGTATCAGAAACAAACAAGTTTAGAATTTAAACCTTCTGTAGTATTTTTAATAATACTTTTTATTTATTTATTAAATGACATGAACCACTTGGGTTGGTTAAACAATTTCATAAGCTTTCCAGAACAATTGAGTTTGATTTATTTGGATCCTAAATCTCAAGATATTGATTTTCTAAGTTGATGCCAGTACTGAATTTCCAGAGAAGTTAAATTCGAATTTGTGTTCAGTTTGGATAATGTTCAAATTTCTGACATGGGGGGCCTACACGTCAGCGGCACAGGAGAAATATCTCGCGCGCTGGAAATGTTTAAACATCTGACGGGTGGGGCCTACATGGCAGCGGCTCAATTAAACGAAGCGGTACGCGATCGTTGATCAAAGATCGAACGGCTCACGGAGCCCGCGTTCATCGACGACCTAAACTGAGCGTCGCCGGAGCTCCGGCGACGGCGAGGGTGGCCAGAGGGGGTACCTGGGTGGTCTAGGGACGGCGGAGAGGACGGCGTTCGACGGCGGAGGTCGTGGGGAAGCTGGGGAGGTGAGTGGAGCTTGATGGGGAAGCTCCTGGCGTCGGCGACGATCTCCTTCTTCTCCGCGGCCGTGCTCCAACTCCGGCGAGATCCTACGGGGGCTCCTGGGCACGATACAGAGGGGAAAACGTCGCGGGTGAGTGTGGTGGTAATGGTGAGGCAGGTGAGGGCCAGAGAAGAGCAAGGGAGGGAGCAGCACGGCGTGGCCGTGTCGTCGCCTACCTCGGGTGCGGCGGGGCGCAGAGAAGAACTACGGGCAGCAGCAGCCTCGCTGCGGAGTACCCGCCCTTCTGGCGGTGTACGGGAGAGAGTGGAGTGAGGGAGAGGCTGTGAGTTTGAGGGAGGGCTCGGGGTGGCTTTTATAAGCTCGACGACGGCGCACGGCTCGTCGTGGACACGGTGCAGGGGAGGGGTTCCAGGGCGCGATAGCTCGCCGTAGCTCGCGGTAGGGGGCGGCTGCAGTGTTCGAGGTGCAGAGGCTAGCTCGGGCGTGGCGACGAGCTGTGCGTGCGCGAGAAACGGGACGGCTCGGGGAACGTTTGGACGGCGAGTGCGTGCACTGGCACGGCCGTCTCGGGCGGGTGCGGCGGCTGCGTGGCGCGAAACGGCGATGGGGGTCCTCCCCTGGGATGGCTGCGGTGCTGGGAGAGCGCAGAGACGCAAGGGAGAGAGGGGGGCACGGTGTTGGGCGACTGCGGTGTCGACAACGCCGTTGCCACGGCGACGGCCATGGCGCACGGCGCCCGCGGCTGTCCCCTGGTGCTTCTCCTCTTCCCGTGCCTCTTTTCTTCGATTTCTTGGACGCGGCGAGGTCAGTGAGGTGCGAGGGAGTGGATGCAAGCATCAATTCGAAGAACAAACCTCGAATTCGATCGAATTGCTTCGGTTGAATCGAACCGAAGATGAACACAGTGGTGTTCACCACGTGTTCGACGAAATGTGTGCACCATTTTAAATTTGAATTTCTGAATTTGATTTCATACTTTGCTTCATAAATATGTATAGGTATTTGTGGTGCTGTGTTGCATTTCATGTGTCAAGTGCAACATAGCACACTTTGTGATTTGAATTTAATAAAGAAAGTAATAGAATTTAAATTTAGATTTTTAAATTAAATTTTTGAGAGGGAAAAGTTATAGGAATAAAAATGGGAGAGTTTATATAACCACTCCACTGAATTTTGTTTGAAACCATTTTAGTTTCTCACTTGGAGAATTTGTGTGACACAATTGTCACTTTTATTTTTCTTGCTTTACTTGTTATTTTATTTCTTTTCTTTTCTTCCTATTTTTATTTAGAGCAAGCAACACAATTAGCAAGAAATAAATAACACAAGCAACAAGAATTAATTACCACAAGCAACAATTTGCAAACAACACATAATAATTAACAAAAGTTTTTGTTGGCTCTCATTTTTGGAATAATAATACTGATAATATTTTTGGGATGTTACAATCCTTCCCCCCTTAAAATAAATCTCGTCCCGAGATTTGCTAGGCTTAGGTACTAAAGAGGTCTGGGAATTCGCTCCGAAGATAATCTTCGCGTTCCCAAGTTGCTTCTTCTTCAGAGTGGTTAGTCCACTGGACTTTGTAAAACTTGATCGCACGTCTTCGGGTAACACGAACATCTTCTTCGAGAATCTTGAGAGGTCTCTCACGATAAGTCAGGTCTTGGTTCAGGTCGATGGAGAGGTGGTCGATGTTTTTGAAAACATCAGGCTGGTCAGGAACTTCAAGACACTTCCGGAGCAAGGAAATGTGGAAGACATCATGATAATCTCCTAACTCCTGGGGCAATTCCAGCTGATAGGATACTTCTCCTCGACGAGCAATGACCTTGAAGGGTCCAATATACCTTGGCGCTAATTTTCCTTTGACATGGAAACGCTGCATTCCTTTAAGGGGTGTCACTCGGAGATAAACATAATCTCCGACGTTGAAGGTGAGGTCACGGCGCTTGGTGTCAGCGTAACTCTTCTGACGGGATTGGGCAGTTTTGAGGCGTTCACGAATAAGCTGAACTTGCTCTTCAGCTTCACGGAGGGTATCTGGTCCGAACAATTTGCTTTCTCCGGTATCGGACCAATTCAGGGGTGTACGACACTTCTTGCCGTAAAGGGCTTCAAAAGGGGCCATTTGCAGACTGGACTGATAACTGTTGTTGTACGAGAACTCTGCAAACGGAAGACAATCTTCCCACTTGGAACCATAGGATAGAACACATGCGCGAAGCATGTCCTCCAATATCTGGTTCACTCGCTCAGTTTGGCCATCGGTCTGGGGATGATAAGCTGTGCTAAATGCTAACTTGGTTCCGAGGGCTTCATGAAGGGATTTCCAGAATCTTGAGGTGAATTGCGTGCCTCTATCAGATACAATCTTCTTAGGCACACCATGCAGGCTCACTATTCTGGAAATATACAAGTCTGCCAATTGATGTCCCGATAGGTGGTTTGACAGGAATGAAATGGGCAACCTTGGTCAGTCGATCAACGATGACCCAGATTGAATCATGGCCTCGGTTGGATCTTGGAAGTCCGGTAATAAAATCCATTCCAATCTCATCCCACTTCCACTCGGGAATTTTCAAAGGTTGAAGCAATCCAGCGGGTCGCTGATGTTCAGCCTTAACTCGCTGGCAGATGTCACACTTGGCTACGAAAGAACCAATCTCTCGCTTCATTCCATGCCACCAAAATCTTTCTCGAAGGTCTTGGTACATTTTGGTTCCGCCGGGGTGGATTGAATAAGGGGTCTCATGGGCCTCCTTCAGGATTAACTCCTTAAGTTCCGTGACATTGGGCACACAGATACGGTCATTGAATTTCAGCACTCCTTCAGCATCTTCGGTAAAACCGGGTGCTTTGCCGAGGGAAATCTTCTTCCTAATTCCTTCAATGCTTTCATGACCTTTTGGGCTTCTTTGATTTGATCCATCAGGGTTGGGGTTAACTCTAAATTGGCGAGATAACCATGGCTAACAAGTTCTAGTCCAAAATCTTGAACTCTTTGAACAAGGCTGGCTGTTCGGCTTGGATCAGGGCATTCAGGGTGCAAGGTTTGCGACTAAGGGCATCGGCAACTACATTAGCCTTTCCAGGGTGATAATGGATTCCAATATCATAATCCTTGATTAATTCCATCCATCTCCTCTGTCGCAGGTTCAGATCTTTCTGGGTGAAAATATACTTCAAGCTTTTGTGATCTGTATAGACCTCGCAGCGATGTCCCGCAAGATAGGGACGCCACGTTTTAAGAGCAAGAACAACAGCAGCTAACTCCAAGTCATGGGTTGGGTAATTCTCTTCATGCGGTCGCAACTGCCGGGACAGATACGACACAACTTTGCCTTCTTGCATCAGAACGCAACCAAGTCCGAGGCGTGATGCATCGCAATACACGTCGAAACTCTGGGTGACGTCTGGCATAATCAGGATTGGGGCTGAGGTTAGTCTCTTCTTCAGTTCTTGGAAACTATCCTCACACTTCTGAGTCCATTCAAATTTCTTGTCCTTCTTCAACAGTTGGGTCATGGGTTTGGCTATACTGGAAAATCCTTCAACGAACTTGCGGTAATAACCGGCAAGTCCGAGAAAGCTTCGGATTTCACACACTGGTTGGGGATAACCAGTCAACAATGGCTTGGATCTTCTCTGGGTCACAGAAATTCCTCCGGCAGATACAACATGTCCGAGAAATGCCACTTCACTGAGCCAAAACTCACACTTGCTAAGCTTGGCATACAGCTGGTGCTCTCGGAGGTCTCCAAAACTAGACGCAGGTGTTCAGCATGCTCTTCTTCGGTCTTGGAATAAATAAGGATGTCATCAAGGAAAACTACCACGAACTTGTCGAGGTACTCCATGAAAATCTTGTTCATGAGATTCATGAAATAGGCTGGGGCATTGGTCAGACCAAAGACATCACGGTGTATTCAAACAAACCGTAACGAGTGGTGAAGGCGGTCTTGGGAATGTCTGTCTCTCGGATCTTCAACTGATGGTATCCTGTCCGAAGATCGATCTTGGAAAAGACTCGGGCTCCGTTCATTTGATCGAACAGATCCTCGATCTTGGGAAGAGGGTACTTGTTTTTAATGGTCACGTCATTCAGCTTGCGATAATCCACACACAGGCGTGTGGTACCGTCTCTCTTGTCCACAAAAATAATGGGTGATCCCCAAGGTGAAGCGCTTGGGCGAACAAGTCCTTTGCTGAGCATATCTGCCAATGCTTCTTCAACTCAACCAGTTCTTCCGGATTCATCCGATAAGGTCTTTGGGATATAGGGGCGGTTCCTGGGATAAGCTCAATTATGAACTCAATTTCCCGGTCTGGCGGCATACCAGGCAATTCTTCTGGGAAAACATCCTTGAACAGGTGAACAACACGGATCTCATCTAGGGCAGGTCGAGCTATGCTCTCATGGCAGCCTGGGTGAGATTGACTAGTTTCAGACACATACTCCACTTCTACTTCTTTGTCGGTGGTGATGGATACAGCTCTTCTGGCACAGTCAATTCGACCATGGTACTTGGCTAACCAATTCATACCGAGTATAACATCGATGCCTTGGGTTCCCAGAACAATTAAGTTAACTGGAAACTTTTCTCCTTTGATCTCAAGGGGTACATCGGAGCAAAACATCTTGGTCTCTACGGTGGATTCTGGGATTTGGATGACCATGGGTTTGGGTAAGAGGCTCTCGACTAAACCTCCCTTAGCAACAAATTCTTGGGTAACAAATGAATGGGTAGCACCAGAATCAAACAGAACAGTTGCAGGTACTGAGTTGACAAGGAACGTACCCAGCACAACATCCGGCATCCTGAGCTTCTTCAGCATTGATGTGGTGCAGACGACCCTTGGCAACAGCAGCATTTCCGCGGGTGCGGCATTCTTGCCATTTCCATTTCCATTGCGGCCTTGACCATTGTTCTGTGCCGGCGCATTGGGGCGCTGGACATTCCTCTTGGGATTGGGACATTCTTGGAGTAGTGACCCTTGTTGCCGCATTCAAAGCAGACACATTGGGATTGCGGGTGAAGTTGTTGAAGTTTCCTCCGGGACGGTTATTGTCATTGGGGCGGTTGAAGTTGTTTGGGCGGTTAGGGTAATTGGGGCGTGGAGCTTGGGGTGGACGATAGCAGGCCTGGTGTTCTGCTGAAAGATACGAGGTTTCTGGCTGCTCGAACCTTCCTGAGCATTCATCCTCCTCTTGCGACCTTCATACATAGACTTGCGCTTGGTCTCCAGCTGGATGGCTTTGTCCACAAGTGACTCCAGATCACGGAAGTCATGGATAACCAGAGCACACTGCAGTTCATCATGAAGTCCACTCATGAAACGCTCCATCTTCTTCTCTTCTTTGTCGGTGTCATCAGGAGCATACCGAGATAAGTCGGTAAACTCATCCAGATAACCGACCACATCTTACTTCCCTGCCTCAGCTTGCGGAACTCATCCTTCTTCCTCTCAATAAGTCCGCTGGGAATATGCTTCTTGCGGAACTTCTCCTGGAACTCAGCCCAGTTGATACATGACCAGCTTGCTGGAGAGCCTTGGTAGTTTCCCACCAAGCTCTTGCAGGTCCAGCGAGATAGTGGGTTGCATACAAACTTTCTCATTTCTCCCACAGCAGCAACTTCCAGATTGTTGTCGATGGTGCGAAGCCAATCATCGGCCTAGTGGGTGAAGTCCCTTGGAGTAGGTGGGTGGGTTGGTTTCTGAAATCGCCTAAGGTGGATCGCTGGTTTCCATCGCATTGCCATTACCACCATTGTTGTTGTTGTTGTTGTTATTGTTGTTGTTGTTATAAGCGGCTGCGAGTTGTTGTAGGGCAACGAGATGAGCTGGCGCTCTTGCCGGGCATTTTCACGTTCCTCCATGATAAGCGCGAGAAGTTGGGCGGGGGTTGGGTCCGGTGGTGGTGGTGCTGATCCTGATCCTTCCGCATTGCTGCGACGGGGCGGCATCCTGAAGCACACCGGGTATAAGAGGCAAGGCAAGAAAAGTTCGACTAAGGGAAAAGACGATCTTCGCAAGTGGTTGATTAATTTAAGGTTATATGAAAATATTTCACACAGATTTAAACAAGACAAACATACTTATATTTACAACATCACATCAAGGAGTTCACATCAACATCAAGCTTACAACATCAAGCTTACATCTAAGATACATAACATCTGGTTTCCAAAAGAACCACTACTTCGACTCGACTAGCGATAGGGGGTCAACCTAATCCTGCGGTAGTGATCAAGTCACTCGCCTACTGAGGTGGAACCTCCAGCTCTAACACGTCAGCATCTGACTGGTAGGGTGCTCCTCGGGATCCTCCTCGTCCTCGAGAACTGCTCGAGTGGCTCCTCCTCCTCGTCAACTAACTCCTCCTCATCATCCTCCTCCATCACCTCCTCACAGTCCATCTCCTCCACGAAGTCATCATCGTCACTGAGGAAAGCGTTGTTCTCCTTGCGGAGATCCTCGCCCTCCTCCTCCATCTCGTCAGTATGGTGCTCTAGATCCTCAATCAGCCGTCCTGCTCTGCCACCTTCTTGCGGAGCTTCACGATAGTCTCCTCAGCTGGGCCCTCTTCCTGAGAAGAGCGACCTTCTCCTCCATCAGCTTCTCTCGTTCTCGCGAAGCTCAACGAGCGACTCGCGGTCAAAGTGAGCTGAATCCTAGTGCGCAACAGATCATCCTGAGTGCACTGAAGTAAGATCTCCATGTCCATGATGTAGCTCCCAAACATCGGGTGGTAAGGGAAGGAGTAGGGTGTCCGTCAGTTGCGCCTCCCGTAGAACCGGAAACGGGAGTCTACTAACTCCGCCTTGTGCTCCTCACAAAGTCGGGCTAGCATCCTCTGTGTAGCAGTACAGAGACCGTCAACCCAGGTGGCCTCCTTGGTGGTGAAGATGAGCGTCCTGGAACTGGGAGACTTGATGTTCCTGCGAACTGACGACTGATGAGCCAGCTCAGCCTTCCGACACCGTGAACATCAATCTGAGCTCCCTCAAACTCTGGAGCGGGGCGACCTAACAGCTTGGTCAACTCGAACAAGTCCCTCTCAAACGTCAGCTTGCTGTCCTTCTCAGCTGAACGAACTCGTCCAATGGAGTGCCATCTACAATTTTTAACAAAATTTTAAGTTAGTTAGGTGACAAGTGTATCAAAATTTTAATATAGTAGGGCAACAAGTGAGTCAAATTTTAAGCTTAATGAGAGGTGTACAAAGGAAAAAAAATATTTAATGAGAGTAAAATTTTGCATAAGTAAGAGGATTGGAGATAAGCAGTTTTCGAAAATACTTCATTCCTTTCTTTTTAGAAATTCATCTTTTGTAACATTTGACAAACGACCATGCTAACTAAGGTTTCCTAAAGTCAGGATGGCTCTGATACCAAGTCTGTGGGGACCCCGGACTAGCTGTCCGAAATACCCGATTATGCTTAACACAACGATCCCGTGATCAGTCTGTCGTTGCACATAATCCGAATTGGATACCAAAGTTTACATCCATTACAATACCGAATAAAAGTCTTACATAAATGGTCATTTAGACCAAGTCTTACATAGGTGCCTTCATGGGCCAAACCAAAATATCAGCGGAAGCTACGGCGTAGTAGACATCATATTCTAACGATGACAACCCGACAGGCAGCTGACTTGTGGAGATCCTTAGTTGGCGTAGAAGTCGCCATACTCCTGCTCGGCGTAGTGCTCCTCCTCGTAGTCTGGCTAGGTCAATAGCCAGGGACGAAACCAATATGAGTACATTTGAATGTACTCGCAAACTACCCCAACATGAGTATGCACTAGTTTTATTTTAGTTGACAACTTTTTTTATTTAAAACATCTCTATATCTTTATTGAAAAAGGTAAGAAGAGTTTTATAACTATCTTTAAAGAAGTCACCATTTTATCTGTTTCTCCAAAACTCCTCCTTTTTCCGACCATAGCCCGTCATGGTCCACTTTCATCCAACCACCTCATACCGATCCGTTGGTATAGGTGTAGGAAACATTCTCCACTTCATTTTTCTTTTTAAAACTCAATCTTTTAAAAACTTGCACATGGTCAAAGTAGGGCCTCCCAATGTCCATATCCGAGGACTCGGCTATTCGAATAGTTTTACACTCTGCAGAGGTAGCACGCTTTTCCCACATCCATCCGGCAACTCATCGTGTCCGCCACGTCTCGCCATACAGGTGTATGCGAAGTAAGCCGCCGACCATAGCCTGTCCTTTGCTCATGCTAGTATAGGATCCTTCCCATATGACACTTCCAACACACTTAACCCAGCCCGTCGGAATCTAAGTGTGAGGACTCATAGTTTTGTCCGGCGGTTTATGGTGGAACCTTCAATCCTCCTCCTTATCTTTCATAGAGTTTGAGCGAGGACCCGGGTCAGGGGTAGATCAACAACTATCCCCTCATGCATGACGGAGTCATCTCCGTCGATGAGGTATCCATACTAATATGAGCAAATTATATGACTAAGCCCTTTCCCATATGTGGTATGTGGTCGCACAGGGTATCGGATGGTTGACGTAAGTACAAGGACACACTGTGCATTTTTCATAAACATCACCATTTTTCCACTTCTCCATTCCAACACCGACATCTCGGCATTTCATAATCTCACAAGTAATTTCAAAGGAGTTTTGAATAAACCATATTTTTTTTCCCATCCTATAATTTGATATAACTATCTTATTTTCTACATAGTGGCAAAATAATTTCCATATACTTTTGAAATGGGTTTTATAAATCTTGCTTGAGAGTAAAATGTTATGAAAGTAGATGCATATGTTTGTAGTGCAAGCTCAGAGAATAGCTTGCCTTGCTTGGCAAAGTGACCTTGCTCTTGTTCTTCAGTTTCAACAAACTCTCCTTCCTCGATAATCCGACAACGTTCTCGTCTAATTAATAAACAAACAATGCAAACAATCACTAATCTATACAAGCAATCATCTCAACATAACAATCATAACATCACAAATAGCTACTGCACACATCAAACCATACAATTTGGTTTTCAAATAATTGAATTAAACATTATTTAATTACTTCTAAATTATGGCAGAAACTTGTTGAACATGTTTAATTCCACAACTTGAGTTCTGTTGGTCACAAAAATACAAACTAAAATTCTATGGAAAGCTACTGATGTGTAGAAGACAACACAATTTGATTTGGATCAATTGGAGTTACTAAACTCCCTACACATTTGTTTGAATCCAGTAACTTAATAATCAAGTTTTAGCTACCAATTAAGTTCTGTTGACCTAAAATTAAATCCTTTTAGGGGTAACTAAACATGGCTAAATGTGATCTAACAAAATTGGTCCTAATTCATTTGGGTTAACCATTAAACATATTTAAATGTTTGAGTGCAGAAGGGTGTTTAAACTTCAACTTAATACTAAACAAATACTACTGCACAAATAATTCTACCAAAATTAGGGAAGCTAATACATGGCAGTACTAAGCTAGCAAAATTGGTTTGGAATTATTTGGACTAACAGAGTATCAGAAACAAACAAGTTTAGAATTTAAACCTTCTGTAGTATTTTTAATAATACTTTTTATTTATTTAAATGAATGAATCCAATTGGGTTGGTTAAAAATTTCATAAGCTTTCCAGAACAATTGAGTTTGATTTATTTGGATTCCTAAATCTCAAGATATTGATTTTCTAAGTTGATGCCAGTACTGAATTTCCAGAGAAGTTAAATTCGAATTTGTGTTCAGTTTGGATAATGTTCAAATTTCTGACATGGGGGGCCTACACGTCAGCGGCACAGGAGAAATATCTCGCGCGCTGGAAATGTTTAAACATCTGACGGGTGGGGCCTACATGGCAGCGGCTCAATTAAACGAAGCGGTACGCGATCGTTGATCAAAGATCGAACGGCTCACGGAGCCCGCGTTCATCGACGACCTAAACTGAGCGTCGCCGGAGCTCCGGCGACGGCGAGGGTGGCCAGAGGGGGTACCTGGGTGGTCTAGGGACGGCGGAGAGGACGGAGTTCGATGGCGGAGGTCGTGGGGAAGCTGGGGAGGTGAGTGGAGCTTGATGGGGAAGCTCCTGGCGTCGGCGACGATCTCCTTCTTCTCCGCGGCCGTGCTCCAACTCCGGCGAGATCCTACGGGGGCTCCTGGGCACGATACAGAGGGGAAAACGTCGCGGGTGAGTGTGGTGGTAATGGTGAGGCGGGTGAGGTCCAGAGAAGAGCAAGGGAGGGAGCAGCACGGCGTGGCCGTGTCGTCGCCTACCTCGGGTGCGGCGGGGCGCAGAGAAGAACTACGGGCAGCAGCAGCCTCGCTGCGGAGTACCCGCCCTTCTGGCGGTGTATGGGAGAGAGTGGAGTGAGGGAGAGGCTGTGAGTTTGAGGGAGGGCTCGGGGTGGCTTTTATAAGCTCGACGACGGCGCACGGGCTCGTCGTGGACGCGGTGCAGGGGAGGGGTTCCAGGGCGTGATAGCTCGCCGTAGCTCGCGGTAGGGGGCGGCTGCAGTGTTCGAGGTGCAGAGGCTAGCTCGACGGTGTGGCGACGAGCTGTGCGTGCGCGAGAAACGGGACGGCTCGGGGAATGTTTGGACGGCAAGTGCGTGCACTGGCACGGCCGTCTCGGGGGTGCGGCGGCTGCGTGGCGCGAAACGGCGATGGGGGTCCTCCCCTGGGATGGCTGCGTGTCACATCCCAAATTTAGAAACTAAGAAAACTTAGTTTCACAAGACCCAAATTTCAGAACCAACAAAAACTTTTTGAAAAGTTTCACTGATGATTGTGTTTTACTTCCCATTGTTGTGTTGGACCTTGTGTGGTCTTGACTGTGTTGTTGAAATTGTTGTGGTTGTTTGCTTGTGTGGGAAATTAATCAAATATGCTAGAGCAATAATGTTTAAAACACACTTGACAATAATTTGGAATGTGACTTAAATTTAAAACAACCTCCTCAAGTTATCCAACAATTGGAAATTAAGATTATGAAATAAAGGAATGATCTCCATACATAAATTTCCCTCCCTAATTCTCTACATTCCTCCAAACAAGTATTCCCTCTATGAAAAAAAAACAAATTGAAGTTAATATATTTGTCAAGGAAGTTCCAAGAGTTCAAAATTAATATTTTGCACTTGTTTCAAAATTCCAAAGGAATATCATTTGGAAATTAGCAAAATTGCCATAATGAAACACTATGAACAAAAGTAGTGCAAAACATTTTATTTTGAAGCCCCAATTTTTGTGGAGCTTCTACATGTATATGGGAGGCTACCTGATTTTTCTCATAATTTTTAAAAATGTTTAAAGGCCTCAATTAAATCACTGAAACTCACTGGTTTTAAAAGAAACAGGAAAAAGGACTTAGTTGTGAGAGGGAAAAGTCTGTCAGGGGTTTTCGGTAATTTTCTCGTCTCCTTCCTGTAGCAGATGCACCGCACGCCGCCGTGTCGTCCTCCCGCGCGTCGCACGCCGCCCAGGCCCCCCCCCCTCTCGCTCCTCTGCCCATCGAAGGAGGATAAGGAGGCCCCCGCCTCTCCTCTGCTTCCCCTCCCTTCACTCGCTCACTGCTCCCTCTCCCTCTCTTCTCTTTTCCTTCTGCCATGGCCGCACCTTAGCCAAGCCACCGTCGCGCATCGCCGTCGTTTGAGCCCGCCCAGTATAGATCGAGCAGGACCATCGTCTCCGCCGCGACGTCTACTTCATCTACGTCCAAGGAATCGCCGCGGGAGGCCGCGAATCGAGCTGGGCATCTGCGTTTTCTCCCGCTCCGGCTGTCACCTTGCCGAGAAGCTCACGAGCTGCACAGTCCACCGTTCTTCGTCATTTTTGCCCCCCTGAGATCCCCGCATCGCAAGCTAGCTAATGGACATCGTCTTTTCCTTTAGGGACACCGGAGTCGCCGAAGCCGTCCCCGCCTCGCTCCCTGTTCGGCCTCGCTCCGCCGTGCCCGTTCTGGAAGAAGATGAGGCAACCGTACCCGTTCGCTGCGCATGGGCCGTGGATGGGCCGGTTGCTGCGCCACACGGCCAGATCTGGCCCGTGTTCTTTTTTTTTAATAGATCCATTTCTTGTTTTAATTTCCTGTTTAAATGGCAGTATAGATTTAAATTCATTGTGGTAAATCTATGATACATATTTGAGTGATTTAAATTTTGTAGTGTTCTTGTGTGTTTTCTTAGACATGCAGAACTGGTTGCTTGGTAAAATATATTTTTGAATGATGTCTAGATTAAATCTTGTAAAAAGGATCTTTTTCACTAAATATCTAATATCTAGAGTTTTACAAATCCAAATATTGCAAACTAAAATTCCCTGGATAGCCTGAAGTGGTACTTTCTAGATATGTAAGCCTTGCATGCAAATGAAACTTAAACAAAAGTTCTAGTCATTCTTGTAAACACACCAGTGGCACTTTGGTGATTTTTGTAGATTGTTGTGAGTTGAATTTTGCAGTAAATCCAATTGGGTTGTCTTCTATATGTATAGGAGAACATATCGCTAGCTTGGTTTGAATTTAGGAGTCACTGATTGACTATGGTGATAATTATAAAGTTTAGGTCATTTCTGCCTATTTTTGTTAAGCCTTTATTAATTGTTGTGTTATACTTTATTGATACAAATGTGTTTCCTAGCATGTGTAGGGTGGTAATTCACTGTGGAGATGTGTTTCCTTATTTTACTAGCATGTTAGGGGAACTACATGTGAGTCATGTGTTTGTTAGGGTTTTTATTCCCTGCATAGATTCTCCTAGTAATTAGGAATTTGCTGTGCTTATTTATTTTGATGTGAGAATATTGTGTGTGATTAATATGTTAATACTGTTAGTGATAATTGTTAGACATATTGGTATGAGTAATATGTTTGCATTGCTTGATAAACTTGATAGTCTTGAGTTGAGTACTAGCTTAAATATCTTGTTAGTGTATCCACCTTAGCCTGGTGAGATATTTTGAATTACCAAGATTACTTGGTAGTTTAACTTTTGTCTGAAGTATTTCCTGATTAGAGAAAAGTGGTTGTTAATTACCTCTAATTGAGGATGCCTTGGTGCTCTATATTTTGGCATGTGTATGGTGTTATACTCCTGTGAGTATAATGCCCTGGTAAATATAGATTTAGTTCGTTGCTTGATTAAACTAGTACTATGTTTGTGGCTTGAGTGATTAGTTTGATACTCGTGGTTTGCTCCTTGTTTGTATACCACTTGTGGTTTGGTTTGCTTATTGAGTGTTGTTTTATTTTCATGTTGCGACGCTAGAGATAAACGCTACCGGAGTGGTATTTGGAAAGGATTTATTGAAGGAAAACCGGGAGTTTATTTCTTGATCAGTGAGAAGAAGCCCAGGAACATTATGCTGGAATCAGGCAAGCTATTCTCTGAGCTTGCATCTATATACATCTATTTTGGTTCACATGTTTTACTTATAAAGAGCATAAGTGATTTATGTGGTGTTTGCCACTAAAGCTATGATTTTGAAAACCTTTTTCCAAAATACAAGTATATTATTTTGACACCCTATATGGAGATATTAGATGGAAATTCTTTTTCAAACTATAGGATGGGAAAAATATTGTTTACTCAAAACTCCTTTGAAAATACTTGTGTGTGGATATGGAATGCCGAGATGTCGGTGTTGAAATGGAGAAATGGAGAATGGAGATGTTTATGAAAAATGCACATTGTGTCTTTGTACTATGACGACCAGCCGATAATCTGTGCGACCACATTTACCCACATATGGGAAAGGGCGTAGTCATATAGTTTGCTCATATTAGTACTGGATGCCTCAACAACGGGGATGACCCCGTTCCATGAGGGGATGGTCTGAGGACCTACCCCCTGACCTGGGTCCTCTTAAGAGAAGTCTGCCAACAGTGTTGGTATGAGTGTATTGGGGAAAGAGAATTGAAGGTTCCACCATAAATCGCCGGGCAGAACTACGAGTCCTCACACTTAGATTCCGACGGGCTGGGTTAAGTGTGTTGCAAAGTTTCGTAACGGTAGGGTCCTATACTAGCATGAGCAAATGAGAGGCTATGGTCGGTGGCTCAACTTCGCATACACCTTGTATGGCGGGACGTGGCTGACACGATGAGTTACCGGATGGGTGTGGGCAAAAAGCGTGCTACCTCTGCAGAGGTTAAAACTATTCGAATAGCCGAGTCCTCGGATATGGACAATTGGGAGACTGTTCCTAAGACCCTGTGCAAGTTTTGAAAAGAATTGAGTTAAAAAGGGAAATGAAGTGGAGAAATTGTTCCACAACTATACCAATGAGTTGGTATGATGTTGTTGGAGTTAATTGGACCTATGGCGAGCCATGGTCAGAAAAAGGAGGAGTTTTGGAGTAACAGATAAAATGGTGATTTTCCGGGAAAATGTTTTAAAACAGACTTCTTATCATTTCTCGACAAAGATATGTTTCGGAAAAAGGTTTTGAAGAGATTTCTTACAAAGACAGATTTGTGGGAAAAGTTCTAAAAACCTTCTTTCCTTTTTCAATAAAGATATAGAGATGTTTAAGAAAATAAAGGTTTGAAATTAAAATAAAACTAGTGCGTACTCATGTTGGGGTAGTTTGCGAGTACAATTCAAATTGTACTCATATTGGTTTCGTCCCTGGCTATTGTCGTAGCCAGATTTTGAAGAAGAGCAGTTCAAAGAGAAAGACAGTCACTGGCGTCAATGCGAACTAGGGCGCTTCCCAGTCAGCTGCCTGTGAGGTTATGGCATGACTTGGGCTCCACGTTGTTTGATGATTTTCCGCTGCAAGTACCTGTTGAAGTTACGGCTTCAATTAAGTAAGTTTATTTATTCGGTATTTATGGATGTTCTTTTGATACCAGTTTGATTGTGCTCAGCGACAGACTGATCATGGGATCGCTGGTGTTGTAGGCACAAGGGTATTTCGGACAGCTAGTCCGGGGTTCCCACACTGCGGTGCAGGGAGAGCGCAAAGACGCCAGGGAGAGAGGGGGGCACGGTGTTGGGCGACTGCGGTGTCGACAACGCCGTTGCCACGGCGACGGCCATGGCGCACGGCGCCCGCGGCTGTCCCCTGGTGCTTCTCCTCTTCCCGTGCCTCTTTTCTTCGATTTCTTGGACGCGGCGAGGTCAGTGAGGTGCGAGGGAGTGGATGCAAGCATCAATTCGAAGAACAAACCTCGAATTCGATCGAATTGCTTCGGTTGGAATCGAACCGAAGATGAACACAGTGGTGTTCACCACGTGTTCGACGAAATGTGTGCACCATTTCTAAATTTGAATTTCCGAAATTTGATTTCATACTTTGCTTCATAAATATGTATAGGTATTTGTGGTGCTGTGTTGCATTTCATGTGTCAAGTGCAACATAGCACACTTTGTGATTTGAATTTAATAAAGAAAGTAATAGAATTTAAATTTAGATTTTTAAATTAAATTTTTGAGAGAGAAAGTTATAGGAATAAAAATGAGAGAGTTTATATAACCTCTCCACTGAATTTTGTTTGAAACCATTTTAGTTTCTCACATGGAGAATTTGTGTGACACAATTGTCACTTTTATTTTTCTTGCTTTACTTGTTATTTTATTTCTTTTCTTTTCTTCCTATTTTTATTTAGAGCAAGCAACACAATTAGCAATAAATAAATAACACAAGCAACAAGAATTAATTACCACAAGCAACAATTTGCAAACAACACATAATAATTAACAAAAAAATTGTTGGCTCTCATTTTTGGAATAATAATACTGATAATATTTTTGGGATGTTACACACTCGCTGATAGCTAGCCACCATGCCGGAGTGGCCCCCAATTGGCGAAGCATGTAATGAGTGCAAGATTTGTTGTTTTAGTTCTGTATCAGATCCAATGTAGATCCTTCCCTTGTACCTGATAACACCAACATGTAGTGTGTAATGAGGTATGCAAGTAGGGGAAATAGTTAATTTCTGTAGCAATTCCTGGCAGTGTGTGTCAGCCAAGTAACTCTTCTCGACTGAATAAACCCAGGCTGATGCAATGACAGTTGTTGTCATGAGTTTTGCTTCCCTGCGGCTCAAAGCATCGGCTGCCTTGTTTTCTTTTCCCTTCTTGTACTCTATCTTGTAATTGAACTCGAGTAGCTTCATGAGGAGTTTTTGTTGTATGCCTTCCATGATTTTCTGCTCAGTTATGAACTTCAGACTCTCTTGATCTGTTTTGATCAGTAGCTCGTCACCCAAGAAATAGTGCCTCCATTTCTTCAAAGCTTCAAGTATGGCTAGGGCTTCTTTTTCATAAGTCGACATTGGGATTGCTCTTACACCCAAGGTCCTGCTGTAATAGGCCAAAGGTCGACCTTGTTGCATTAGTACAGCACCTAGACCGTTTCCACTAGCATCTGTCTCAAGGATGAATGGTATTGAGAAGTTTGGGAGAGCCAAAACTAGTGCCGAAATCAAACTTTGTTTTAATTTTTCCACGGCTGTAGTTTGCTGGTCAGTCCAATGAAAGGATTCCTTTTTTAACATGTCGTATAAGGGACGACAGATAAGACCGTAATCCTTGATAAACCTCCGATAATATCCTGTGAAGCCCAACAATCTTCTTAGTTCTGTAATGTTTGTGGGGATAGGCCATGTCTTGATAGTTTCAATCTTGGCAGGATCAGTTGTTACACCCTTATAACTGATGACATAACCGAGGTATACAACTTTGGTGGCAGCAAATGTGCATTTGCTTTTCTTTGCATATAGTTTATTGTCCTTCAGGGTTTGTAGCACCAGTTTGAGGTGGTGAGCATGCTCTTCCTTCGTCTTGCTGTATATGAGTATGTCGTCGAAGAATACTAGCAAGAATTCCCTCAAATATGGTTCAAAGACCTTGTTCATGAGTGACTGAAATGTCGCTAGTGCATTTGTTAGCCCAAATGGCATGACGAGATATTCAAAGTGACCGAAATAGGTTCTGAATGCAGTTTTGAAGATATCAGTTTCTTTCATTCTTATCTGATGATATCCCGACCTTAGATCCAGTTTGGTGAAGAACTTTGCACCATGGAGTTCATCTAATAGATCTTCTATAATCGGAATAGGAAACTTGTCCTTGATAGTGACAGAGTTGAGTTTTCTGTAATCAATACAAAGACGCCAAGTACCATCTCTTTTCCTGACAAGAATTGCAGGTGAAGCGTAAGGGCTGGTACTAGGGCGGATGATCGATTTGTCCAACAACTCCCTGATCTGTTGCTCCATTTCCTCTTTTTGTTTGTGTGGAACACGATAGGGTCTAAGTGAGGGAGGTTCAGATCCAGGTGTTAAGGGTATGGAGTGGTCACATTCTCTATTTGGAGGCAATTCAGTAGGCTCCTGAAAAACTTCGTCAAATGATTGCAGAAGTTCTTGTATAGAAGGGTCAGCTGCGGCTGTAGTTGCTTCAGAAGCTGTCAGAGGAAAAAGGTAGTAGCCTGTAGCTCCTTTTGCCAAGGTTTTCGCAAGTTTGTCCATTGACATTAGCTGTACTCCTTTTCTGACTGAGTTGTCTTTCAACACTATTTTGTCCTTGCCATAAAGTTTCAATTCGATCTCTTTTGTTTTGTAGTCAAATTTCACAGGACTATGAGTGAGTAACCAGTCACCTCCGAGAACTATATCATAGCCTTTCAATGGGAGGACTTTGAAGGAGTTCCTGAATTTATTTCCTTGGATAGAATAATCCATTTCAGAAACTACTGCTCCTGATAGCAGTTCACCACCTCCTGCCACTAAAACTCTTTCTAGTTTAGTGCTTTCTGTCTTGCAGTTGATCTTGGTGGAGAATTTCAAATCCATAAAGGTGTGAGTGCTGCTAGTGTCGACTAGTGCAATAGCTATCTTGCCACCAATGTGGACAGAGATAGTAAAAGTCGAGTTAGAATTTTCTCCACTAACTGCCTGAAGAGATATTTGTGCACACACACCCGGAGGTTGTTGGTTTTCATCCGCTTGTGCTTGTTCCTCTAGAGGTTGCTCCTCTTGAGTTTGTTCCTCCTCGGGTGCTTCTTCTTAAGCAGCCATGAGATTGACTAATTTATATTGTAAGTACCTATGGCCAAAGAACCATTTCTGTCCACAGTATTTGCACTATCCAGGTT
This sequence comes from Poa pratensis, assembly GCA_947311845.1. Lineage (NCBI taxonomy): Eukaryota > Viridiplantae > Streptophyta > Magnoliopsida > Poales > Poaceae > Poa > Poa pratensis. The sequence continues at coordinate 2,968,471 of CAMZMU010000013.1, read as the reverse complement.
CTGTGAACTTTGCTTCAGGTTTCCCTCTAGGTCTCTCCACATCTTGTTTTGATGTGCTGTTACCAGTAGTGATCTCAGTAGGTACTCTTGGTTTAGCTGAGTATGGTGGTGAATCTTCTGTTCTGGCTTTGTTGCGAAGCATGCATTCCTTTTTCCATATCTTTTGCATAGTCAACTGCTTCATAAAGTGACTTTGGTTTAAGTGGTTTCATGTAGTGTTTGATTTCACTACGGAGGCCATTTATGTAACATTTCACATAGTAGCCTTCTTTCACATCTGGATCTTCTTTTCTGTAGTTTGCCATGCGATCCTTGAATTTGTCAGTATAGTCAGAGACTGAGCTATACCCTTACTTAACAGCATTGAACTCTTCGACAGCTTCATAAGAGCTGGTTGCTGAAAACCGCTGAACTACAGTTTCACAGAATTGTTTCCACGTGAGGTTTTCCTCCAAAACTCCAGAATTTCGCAACCAAGTATCTGCCCTTTCAGTGATATACATCTGTGCATCATCAAATTTGGCAACTTCTGGAACATAAACCATGGCAAAATATTTTTCTGTTCGTCGTAGCCATTCCTCTGGATTGCTACCATCGAATTTGGGAAAGTCCATTTTAGGTGCTTTTGCAATGGAATGGTAAAACTGTGCATCTCTATCCATCTCCTGATGTCTCTGTCCCCTCGGATAATTGCCTATATCTGGTGGTTCTACTTGTCGAGCATAACCTTGTTGCTCATTCTGTTGTGGAGGTGGCTGTGGCTGGTTGTAGACCGGCTGCCAATTAGGAATGGAATTGGGGTAGGAATGTGGGTTGTACGGGTTGTAAGGATCTGGGCATGGTGGAAACTGGTAATTGTGGGTGTAATTTTGGTGGTGGGTAGGGTACTGGTTCCACTGTGTGTGATTGGCATGTTGTTGGAAAGGTGGGAGATAACCAGCTTGCTGTGGTAGTTGTGTAGGAGGGATGTAGTGGTTCTGGTAACCAGCAGAAGACTGAAAGTTCTGTTGGGGGTGTTGCTGGTACTGGACTTCGCCTGTATGAAGCATCTCATCATAACAATGTTCCATGCCTTCTGAATGTGTGTGATCACCAGGATTTTCAGTGGCAGGGTAATCATAATGAGGTGGTTCTTGTCCATCACTGCGTCGTCTCCAGTGAGGTGGACGGGAGTGATATCGACCACGCTCATTAGCTGCCTGTTGCTGTTTCAATTTCTCTACAGCCACAACTCTTTCATGCTCTGCCAATTTCTCAGCAGTCGCAGCTTGCTCTTCGCATCGGGTTGATTCTGCTCTAATTCCAGCGCCTTCTATTTCTCAGAGGCTCTTTCACGATCGACAAGGAGCAGTGATTCGATGCGAGAAAATTGGGCTGATAAAGCGGTTACCTTTTCCTCGACACTATCAACCTTCGCCTGATTTCTTCAGTTCTGTTGTTGACGAGCTCGAGATCGAGCTTGAGCGCCGCGAGTTCTTGCGTGTCCGCTGTATCGAGGTTCTTCGATTTCCCCATCTGAGTCCTCGGCGAGCTCCGGAATTTTACCGAAGAAGTCTTCGAACCCTTGCCTACTCGTGGACTCCTGCCGCCACCAGCGATCCACGCCGCCAGAAAGACGCACGGACCGAGTACGTCACCAGAATTTCACCACCAGAGGAGATGTTCCCCGGCAACCGTGACGGACGCTCGATCTGTGTCCGAATGGTGCCACCGCCGCCAAGCCGCCTCCGTCGACACTCGTCAAAGATGACGTCGCCGCCGCCTTCGCCACCGTCGACCAGACGCCCCGCCGCCGCGAGTAGGGTGAGGAGGGTGGGATTTTACGAGAGATCCCAACCACCCTCGCTTCCCACCTCGATTCGCCACCAGAGACTAAGATTTGCTCGCGCAGCCTCGATCTAGAAGGAGAAAAAAAAATTGCCGGCCAAGGACCGTGTGCTCTGATACCAATTTGTCATATCCCGCTAGGGAAACTAACGATAATTCTCCCGATAAGTGGAGACCCCGCTATGAATTGGGGATTTTCTACTGAATCTATGAACCCTAATTGCTGAAAGTAAAGGAAGACAAGGAAATAGCTTTCGCAATATTCATTCGATAGCTCTGTCGTTCCCCGCAGGGTGGGCTTATAGCCAGTTTATGTTAAGGTACAAGACGATAAACAGTAAATAAGAACAGGTAATAATAACTGGAAGTAAAAGGAGAGCCAGCTGCATATGGACCATCGGTTCCTGGTCTCCATCTCCACCGTTGGATCTTCATAACCGTACCCAAGAGTTACCTTCCTCTATTCTGAAGAACAGGTGCACTCTGAAGATACAGAGTATCTGACAAGGCGCGACCGACGACGTGGTCAAACGGAGGCGGGGCAGGCGCACGCATGGCCAGGGGCGGCGTTGGCTATGCTCGGTCGGCGGCTGGATGGGAGCGGGCAAGGCCGGCCGGAGCGGAAGTGGCGGCGAGGTTGGGTCATGCGCTGCTAGAGGAAGCGGGAGGCGAGAGAGACAGAAAGAAGCGTGAGGAACAGCGGCGCGCAGAGGGGTCGAGATGGAGAGAGCGAAGACGTCACGCGGGTGAGGGTCCGTGGATGAGATTCTAGCTGGGCCAGGCTAGGATTCTTTCAACGGTCTAGCTAGGTCGGTCCAGGAGCCTTCTTTTTTTTCTTCAATTTTTTCCTCTAATTTAATTTACGAAAAAAGAAATGAAAAGACACAGAAGGTTTGGGTGCGAGAGACTAATGTGAAAGATACAGATAAGAGGGATAGAGGTAGGTAGCCTGTAATTAAAAAATATTAAAATTAAAAGTAAGTATTAAAATAGTAGATTAGATAGAAACAAATTAAAAATCTATTTACATAAGTGTAAACTGTTATATGAATCATTATTATGTGTGTCGGATGGTTTTCGTAAGGCTAGATTTAGCCTGGTAAATCGATGTCGGGGATTATGTCGACATTTAAGTACAAAAGTGTGGGTTAGCGCTAAAAGGGTACCATCATGATACGGTCACTGGTGTCACAAGGAGGAAGAAGAATTCAAGTGCAGAAATAAAATATCACATAATTTTCATTTAACCTGTGGCAACGCACGAGCATTTTTCCTAGTCCAAAAAAAATCAATAGAAGGGTTGTGGAGAGGAAGTTGGCTAGGAACGGCTTTAGGCCTGGACAGAAATATTGTAATCGCTACTGAAATAGACGTGAGGATAGTTGGGAGGATTCGTCTGCTCTCGCAGCAATTCCGCGAGATCCAGATCATGTTGCTGTGAATTAGGAGTGAATTTCCGTTCTTAGAACTTGTTTACAAGAGGATCTTTTTGTTATTGAGAAATTTACAAGAGGAATTGCGAAGGAAGTAAAAGAGGAATCGCAAAGGTAACATTGGGCTGGATCGTAACAAGAAGTTGCATTGAAGCCTCTTTTGATGTGATGAACCTGTACTGCTAAGCCTGAAGTGGCCTGAAGGAAGTCTGCAATTACGTCCCTGTAGTTCCAGTGCAAGAGGGGGTTGTTTAAACATCTGGAAGCCGCCACCTTCGCGAGAACCTGATTGTCCGTTAGAAAGGTAGGCCTCTGAATCTGTAGGTGTTGCGCCACTCTCCCTGCAAATGCTAAAGCTTTCGCTTCAGCCTGGAACACCGAAGAAGCATGTGGAGCAGTAGCCTGTATATTAATTTTGCATTCCTTCCCGTTTAGTTCGGCTTTGATGAAGACTCCAATCCCTGTGACCTGTTGCTGGTTGTCTCCTTCGTTTGAGCTCGCTTTCCACGCTGCGTCTGAAAAAATCACCGGGCCTGCAAAATTCATATTAGTATCCATGGTCGTCTGTTGTTGAAGACCTGGCTGCTGATTTGCCTTGCTTTGCACCTGCCTCTCCCCTGGAACCTGAAGGTTTGGAGTACCAATATCACACAGTTCGAGGTTAGAAGTAAGAGCATGAGCTTGGATGCTAATTTGATATGGCTCCCCTGTTTTCCTGTTAAAAAGGCAGTCATTTCTAGACTTCCAAATACACCACATAAAATTGAGAATGTTCTGAAGAGAAGCATGTGGATGGTTCATATTAAGCATCTTTAAGATGATCTGAGTTAACGTGTTGCAATCCTGTATAAGGATATCTATGCAAATAAACCAAGGATGAATAAACCATATTGCCTTAACAAAAGGACAAGTAAAAAACAAATGGATGTCATCCTCCTCTGATCCACACCTACAACAGAGTTTACTTATGTGCTTGGAGAATCTGCCCGCTCTGGTTCCTGTAGGTAAAGCCTTCCGAAGAAAACGCCACCCAAAGGTCTGAACTCTCGGTATAATATTCTTATTTTTCATACCTGATTAAGAAGTTGAGTCGTTGCTGGCGATGGCTGAGCTGGCCTTTCCTCCCCTGAGTCATAAAGTCCCTGTAAACAAGCATAATATGCACTTTTGGCCTTGCATATGCCATTGGTTGTTAGTTTCCAGCATAGAATGTCATGTTCATGACAGTTAATAATTGGAGTTTCCTTGATTGTGTGAGCGAACATAGGAGTAAACAAGGAATCAATAAGCTCGACATTCCAAGTTTTTTTACCAGTAAGCCATAGGTCCTTAACTGTCGCAGGGTATCTGAAACCAGGTTGTTGAATGATGAGGTTATCGTATATGGAGGCCCAAGATGTGCACCAGGGAGAGCTCCAAATTGAAACGCTGCCCTCAGTTAATTGGTAAAAACAGTGGGCTTTAAGAATATGATGAACTTTAAGCACAGAGGTCCAGAAAGCAGATTTGGGGACGTTGGGCTTGGGACGCCAAATGGAGGAATCAGGGAAATATTTGGCCTGAAGAACTTTGTGGAGCTGATCGTTGGGGTTTTGGGCTATACGCCAAGCAGCCATTAGAATAAGACTTTGATTAACCGCCTGCAAATTCCTAATCCCTAGGCCACCTTCTTTCTTCGGAGTACACATATCCTTCCATGCCTTAAGGCAAAGAGCACGGGTTGTTGTTTCCTCTCTCACTCCCGTCCACCAAAAAGTTCGAATTATGGATGTAAGCTTGGCAATGAACTTTTTGGAGAATAAAATGTTGGACATGTAATACACGGGAATAGAAGAAAAGACAGATTTTATGAGTTCAAGCCGTGCAGCATGGGACAACTTATCAGCTTTGTAAGTACTGAGCTTAGACTTGAATTTGTCTAGTACGAAATTATGTTGGATAGAACTTCTCGAGGACATGAACAACCCATTTGCGTCTCTTCCGACACTGGCCTTTCAAAACTTGGAGCAGCAACACACACTTTCAGATCCACTGAACTTGGTGACAAAGCCATTTTCTCGTGGGTTACTACAAGAGATCTCGATTCATCCATTTGGCATACCATCTTCTGTGACTGTGGGTCCTCAACTGAAGGAGCACCAAATCCCTTGGCACTTGCAGAATTAGAACCTTTTCCGTCTAGAGTAGTTGCATTTTCATAAGTCTCTGCGAGTCCTTGTTCAGATTTGAGTCTTACCAGCAAATTAGATGGGAGTTTATTATTCTTATTCTTGGATGAATCTTCACTACCCTTCAGCGTACTCGAGGCCATGCTGTTCAGAACAGGCGGGTCACCAGGCAGGTTTTGGAATTTCTCTAGCAGTCCTCCAGTTAAGTACGAGTTCAGTTTCCGCTTGATACCACAATTCCAGTGATTCTTTATAGCTTTTCCGGTCCTGGCAGTACATGACATAACCATTTTGCAACACAGGTCAGAACAGTGCACTGGATGCAACATAAAGTAATGATCAGTAACCCAAGTTACATAAAAAAATGCAAGCTTCCATGATCCGTGCTTATCATTATCTAACGAGTGTTTACTGATATGGAGATCAGGTATATGTCTGGTTAATAGTATACCTGGAATCCCATAAAAATACAAAAAAATACGAGGGATTAATTGTCTAAATTTTATTTGCCATCATAGACTCTCACCTCCCTGGAAAAAGTTTAGCTAGTTCACGCCACTTGTTTCCATGTATTTGATGAGCACGAATCAGTGCTATCTCCTCCTGTTCTGACCATGCATGTCTATTAACAGAAGGGTCAAGATTGTATATCCACCTGCACGTCCATTTTCATGAGTAAGATTCTCATTCAGTTAAGGAACAACAATATGAGAGGGTGAATCCATAATATCAAATAATATATCACAATTATTCAAATGAAATTGCAATCACAACAAAAGCTACTGGGTCCTAAACATAGGTTTCTAATTAGGTCGGTGTGCAACAAAATATCCCGCATCCAGAGTTCACGAACAATAATGTCATGCAATAAAATTTAGTCCCCCATCTCCAAGGTCTCCTGTAGACATGACAAATTTTAGTCCCCCGTCTCCGAGGTCTACCATAGACATGACAAAGTCAACTATTTTCATTAATCCTAGTATTGCATTATGAAGACATTAGCAGTAAAAAAAATAACAATATATGGAGTCAAACAACAAATATTAGTACTTCTCATCGAGTAAATCGCACTATTTATCCCCTACAACTGACAGCCTTTACCTCATTAAACAATGTTGCCACATTTTACCCCTTAGTTGTGACATTATGAGAGCTTTTACCACATTTTATTATTTTCTAAACTGAAATTCTAGATCAACTACTTGTTAGGACGACATGGCAGCTTCTTGGGTAGATAACTCGGACATGTACTCATCAGACGCATATCCAAACCTGTCAAAAGTCGCTCAAATCTCATCGAAATCAGTAAAATTCCTTGAAACTGCGTCATTGTTGCCGAAAATGAGCGGCTAACTGCACCGCACTGCTCCTGAACTATAGGGGATATACCCCTAGCGAATATGGGCCTGAGTTGTCTGCCTAGTGGCAGATGATTCAGGTACCGTAAAGGAATGCTAACTAAGCATATATATAGGTAGCTTCTTTAAACTTTCTATACCATGCTTTCTATAAACGACCTATAGCATGCTTTCTGTACACTGTATCTGCTCCGACAGGTACCGAGCAATTTGGTTAGGAAACAAGAAAATGCTGGGATGATTCATTTGAATCCGGAGACAGCAAATGGAAGCAGCCAAATAGCATGCTTTTTTGTAAACTGTACCTGTCCCGGCATTGGTTGCTATTACGCCCAGGCATAGCACGAGCAATAGTTGGCCAATTCTTCGAGCCATGCAGATTTATAATTTCAAGCAGAGTATCATCTTCCTGAAACAAACATTTTTAGTTAATAATTAAATTGTTGAAGAATACAACAATATGAAACCGAATGCTCCTGACATGAACAGATAACTTGCCTTTTCTGACCATGTGTGCCTCCTCTTGCATGAGTCGAGAACTGTCTTGTGGGGAATGCACTCAGCTAAACAAAAGAATAATGTGAACATGAATTTTAAGAACCAAGAACTGAGTAACTGGAGTACAATCAATTGATTAATAAATCCTGGTATAGTCAAGCAAAGGCAGCATCTGAGCATTTTCAATTTAAAATCTAAATACAAATTTGTGAAAGAAATCGAGGCTCTAAACTTCCAATTTACCTATGAACTAAAATTAGAAATTAACTTGCCATTGTGAAGTACAGTTACCTGCGGTTTTCCCTTTTTCATCCTTGAAAAGCTTAGAAGCTTTTTGTGGTTTTGCGTACTGCGTCAAGAGTTAGGAAATCATTTCTTCACAGAAATAACTAAATCAAGGGGACAACCAACAACTATATCAAATCCATTGTATGGCGTAAAAATGACAAAATATCAAACGGGAAGAAGATATCATAGAATCTTGGCTCCAAATCCAAGGTACGAAAAGAGATAATAATTTTTGCACTAAAGTTTTTTTCCTTTTTTTTTGAAAGGATCTTACAACTGCAATTCAAAACAGATTACAAAACGAAGAAACAGAAACCGCATATTTGACTTTGTATAGTCAAGTTACTCTTCGATATAATGTGTCTGGACAATCCATTTGTACTTTAGTGGTATACAAGTTAAACAAGCAAATAACTAGACGTGCAAATCTCCTGAATGTGCTTTTTTTACTAATCTCCAAATGCATGACAATGGATTAAGAAGACACCATAAGATTCGACGCTAAGCACAGGCCAGTTTCAGTCGGTTGTCTTCTTCATCTAACCTGGCCATTTCTGCATTTCTAACCTCTGCAATATTCAATTAACGATAACTCAAAACATTATAGAAAAAAAAAGTTGATGTGCCACACACCTCTTGTGTGATTCCATGCATTTTTTCGCTTGAGAAGCCCGTTGACCTGATAGACCTCCTACAAAATAAGGTGATGATTGACCGTCAGTTTCTACTTTTATCCAGGCATTAAGAAACACCAAGATCATATACAGGGATAATACAGCTAAGAATGGACGTCGACAAATCGAGTCTTGGGAGTTTAAATGCCTCCGCAGACACGGAAGGTGGCATAGAAGTGGACTTTACCGCGGCCTTTGAGTTGGAAGCCCGTCTCCAGTCTGCACCATGGCTAGATCCTGCCTGCCCCGAAGAAGCAAATAAGCTGCAAACAAAATCAACAATGGGGGCTTTGGAGGGGGCGATGTTGGCTAGGAGAAGGCAGGGGAGGAGAGCCAGCCAGGTTTGGTCCGGCGCAGTAGCCGACGTTCTGATATCTGCAAGTTCATCGGCCGCGTGTCATGCTTTTATTCTTTCTATCTCACGCGTGTGAAGGGTAAACAGTACGAATGCGCTGCAGCTAGTGCTACCGACTACCGAGGAAACGTTCGCTTTTATCAGACCGTCGTGCACTCGTAACCGATAATGCAATGTCTCGTAGTACTAAGGGAATCTTCGAAGGCATACTTTGACCTGGACAAGAAAGTGTCCATTTTGGTGGTGTCCCGTGGACACAGTAGAATATTATTTGTTTTGGGGTGGACAGTGCAACGAAGGACGCCCCTCCGATGTTTACCAAAAAAATGGACTCCAAATTTAATTATACCTAGATATTAAAAACATAGTTTAACAAAGCATCAAAAATATAAACAACATAAAATATAAACACTATCTACTAGGGTTCGTTGTTAGTGATCTAGTCATCGTCCTCGATCACCATGACGACGGGTGGCCACACGGCACATCCGTGGCCACGCAAATGGATGGGGATAGGGAGCAGCCGCGCGGGCGCTCCACATCAACCACGGAAGTGGATGGGTTTGGAGCACGGGAACCGTCAGGGACGACTCGCGCAGTGCGGGAACCAGATCGGGCCACATTCTGTATTCCGTATCATGAGTTCGGACTACTCGATGGCGGCCTGCATCTCGGTGTAGAGTACCTCTTCCGTATTCATGGGCGTGGGCACCGCCGCCACTACTCCCCGGCAGGCAGACCAGTCTGGCTCTCGTCCTCCTCCGGCTCCGGCTTGAGTTCTCCCCTGGCGGCGTTCGTCAAACTGCTCCTCGTCTCCGTCCTCCTTCTGGGGTTCTCCCCCCGGCGGCGTTCGTCGTGCTCCGCCTCAAACCATCGCTCCCACATATGGTTACCGATGGCATCGGCGGGCCTCTAGCAGATTTGGCGAGAGGAAGGCATGGCGCCGGCGTATATCCAAGGCGCGACGGCCCCGAGGTAGGAACGGCCGGCACCGAAATGCGCTACCGGTTGAGGTGGCGGCCCGTCGGTGCGGTGACCCTGTATACCACTGCATGTTGTAGTGTACAAGTCGTTGACACAATACGCATGGATGTTCTTATCCATAAATATTACGTCCCTCAGAGTAGTACAACAGAAACATTATGGGTCCAACTCTTACACTTTATCGCACACTGCTATAGATTACAAGCCAAAAGTGGATATAAAACTCAACTTCCCTCTCACTTAATTGAGAAAGATCAAATGAACTACGGTCAACTTTGGAGAGTTGACGTGCGACTTGTAAAAGCAAACTGAGAACCATTATAATCAAACAACCTATAGCCTACGGCTGCTCGACTAGGATCTCGTCTAGTACTAGACTCTCAGAATCACTCCTCGGCTTCTTCTCCTTCTGGTACTGCTCTGTACGTAATATACGCCTTCCACTCCTCCAGATAGATTAGGTGCTTCGTAGGATACCTCAGAATACTCGTAGATATGCTCTCTGTTTCCCGGTCTCCAACATTTCACAATCTAAGCATGGAGTCAATGGGGAAGGTTGAGTAACGAGCGTTACTCAGCAAGTTCGATTAAGTTTAAGTGGGTTTACTCAGAAGACCAAGGTGGCCCATTTCCAGCTTACGACGCAACCTTTTGGTGGGTTTACGTGAAGCAAGGTGAGCCGGCTCGAGACCATCCAAGATGATCTTGCATGGAAGACGACGCATCTACTTGGAGTAGAAGACAAAGAACTTAGGCGTAGCGGAGTAGGATGCTCATCTGGATCTCCTCTCTCACTTCTCAAAGAATTAACCCACCGCAACCTTCTGGTGGGTTTACCCTAGATCTTGATCTCTTGTCTCACTCCTCAAAGAATTAACAAGATTGGGGCAAGAAAGTGGGAGAGGTCTCGAAGGTTTGAGCTTTTGAAGAATGGACTAGAAAGGCGTGGTCACCTTGGGAAGAAGGTGAGCTCTATCTATAGGGGTACACAAAAATCCAACCGTCATAGTGGAGGAAACTGCCAGCTGGAATATTTTGGCTGACATCCGTAATATCCGAGGGCATCCAGCTGAAAAGCACACTAGTGTAGTGCCATCTCCGGAATAAGGCTAGGCATGCCGAATTAGTCCAACAAGTAGATTATCCGGGCACCCGGAATATACTATTCGGGCACATGTCCGGCGGCACCAGGGCGAAATGCACAAGTGCATCACGTTGGTTGTATCCTCCGAATCATGGTTGGATAGCCGGAATATCAGAGCTCTAATCGAGTCGGTTGGACATGCCCAAACTGAGAAACAAACGACTTCTAACCTAATTGGACTCGAAAAAGCTTTGGTTGAGAAAACCTTAGACATTACATATCGTTTTAATTTTCCTAGCTCCCAACCGGATGCACGATGCCCGCATCACAAATCTTCGGATGCAACGGGCTCAAGCACAATTGTTGCATAGCCACCCTTGCCACAATACTGCCCGTGCCATGCCTTGGGGCAGTTTTTCCAGCTCCAATGTATGCAGTCAAATAATTCCTAGCATGCCCGACCAAAGAGCCTCACCGTGTCTTCTTCATTGGGTGCTCTAAGATAAACAGGACCAAAGAGACGGATTATCACTTTGGCGAACATGCGCACTGACTCGATTGTAGTATCCTCGCCAATGCGAAGACACTGGACAAGGCAACACAGGGGCGACTACCAACATAGATGAGCATGCGGGCGGTCGAATGGGGACGAGACGCTGGACGAGGAGACACTTTACTAGGATGAAGCGGAACAAAAAATTCACGAATGAAAACATGACAAACATCCATGGCAATATGGCCGAAAATAACACATGCCCCTTGCTATCAGCAAAATAGAAGAATATTTTGATCAAATGTCTTCATAGATATTCTTTTTTTAATAGCAAAAAAATTATTGCAATGTCTCTTTCTTTTGAAATATTGTTATTGTCACATCCCAAAGTTTGTAACAAGTTGTAAAGTGTCAAAATTTGGAACCAACAAAAACTTTTACAAATTGTCATGTGTTGATTGTTATTTCATGTTGAATTGCTTGCTTGTGTGGTTAAATATTCATTACTGCTTGGACATTAATTAAAACAGACTTGACAATAATTTGGTATGTGACTTACATTAAGATAAAACCTCTAAAATTATCCACACACTTAGAATTAAAATCCTAAATCAAATGATCTCATTTCCCTCTCTGCCTAATTCTCCATTTCTTGAAACAATTATTTTCTTTATAAAAATTCCAGGAGCTATGTGAGATATTATTCACTTCACTTTTATCTCACTCTCTCCTCAAAATTTCATATTTTCCAATTAAGATTATTCAAATAACAAAATCATATTTTCTTTCTTTAATTCCTAGGGTATTTACAAAACCCTAACTATACTCACACCAAAAATCCCAGAAAAACCAACAACATCTATTTAATTATCCTAAAGCCAAATATCAACAAAATTCACAGAAACTAAAATAAAAATCCTACCTAGACATTCTCTCGAGCACCTTGTGTGCATGAAACCCTAGATTTTCAAACCCTTCTCAAATTCATCTCAAATTCGACCACAATTCAACCGATTTCAGTGTCTTCTCTCTCCCTCTCACCTCAGCAGAGCAGACCACTCGAGCACCCCTCCAATTTGGACGTTTCCTTCCATAATTTTCCCCTTTCTTTCTTCTCTTTCTCTCCCCTCTGGTCACCTCGCTCGGGAGGAGGCAGCCGACCACGTCGTGGCTCGTGACGACGCCACTGTGCACGTCTGCCTCTCCTCAGCCGATTGGGCAAAGCCCGCGCACGCATATACGCATGCCTGCACCGTATCGAGCTCGCCCAGTCCGTGAGCGCCGTGCGCGTGGGCACCAAAGACGCTCTCGACGACCACGGCCCCTCTGCCCGCACCGCGCCGCCCAGCCAACCGCCGTGAACGCCGCGACCCCACGGGCATGCTGGCGTCACCCCCAGTGGCCCACGATGTCGTCAGCTCACCGTGAGCACCGTGAGCACCTCCGCATTCTTCTCCCTCTCTGGAACCCTAACGCCGTCGAGCACCGTTGCCGCACCGCCCAAGTCCGCCAATGGCAGCCTCTACTGCCCTCTGTCGCCCCATTGCACCATGTCCACCATGCGCCGGACCTCGGGTATAAAACCCCCACCCGAAGCTGCATCCTCTCCACAGTCGCTCCCTCTGCCTCTCCCTCACTCTCCACTCCTCCCTGCCCCTCCCGAAGGGCTGCAACGCCGTTGTCGTGCCTCTACCATGGTCGAGCATGCCCACGCTCGCCGAAGCCGAAGGTTGAAGACGACACGGCCTCGCTATCGCCCTCTGTTTCCCCTCTGCCCTACTCTCTCTCTGTCACCGCCGTGCACTCACGCATCTTCCCCTCTCTTTTCTTGCACAGAGGCATCGCCAGCAGCTCGCCGTCGAGGAGGCCGTGACCGGAGCAGCCGCCGAGTTCGCCGACACCGTTCTGGACCTCCCCGAGCTTCGCCATCCACGCCATCCCCTCTCCTGTGACCTCCGCACCCGCCTCCGCCATCTTCGCCGTCCCCAGGAGCCCTAGGTGAGCGTCCCCGCCGTCACCGCCGTCTCAGCCACGGCGACGCCGCCGTTTTATGGTCGCCGCCGGTGCACTTAACCCCGGCCGTTGGATTTAGATCCAACGGCAACTTACCGGTTCGATTTAATTAAAAACACTAACGGGCGGGCCCCACCCATCAGAGTTTTAAACATTGCCGGGCAAAACTTGAGTCCTCACACTTAGGGTCATCGACGGGTGACCGGACTAGGTGTCGACGGAAAGTCTCATAAGGGCAGGGTCCTATACTAGGATGAGCAAATGAGAGGCTATGGCCGGTAACTCAACTTCTTATACACCTTGTATGGCGGGACGTGGCTAACACGATGAGTTGCCGGATGGATGTGGGGAAAGCGTGCCACCTCTGCAGAGTGTAAAACTATTCGAATAGCCGAGTTCTCGGTCATGAACAGTTGGAAGGCTGTCCTACGACCTATGTGCAAGTTTTTGATTTAAAAATGAAAATGGAGATGTTTCTTTGCAACCATACCAAAGGGTCGGTATGGGGTTGCCGGAAAAAATAGTCGAACCATGACGGGCTATGGTCAACAAGGTGGAGTTTGAGAAAAATCAAGCTATGGTGTTGAGAAAATAGTTTCAAAATTCTTCTCTTCCCTTTTCAACAAAGATATAGAGATGTCTTTCCAAATTAAAACTGTTTTAGAGACAACTAAAAATTGGGCTAAATGTACTTGATAAAGTATGCATGGGTGGTTTGCGAGTACAATCCAATGTACTCATAATGGTTTCGTCCCTGACTATTGTCTTAGCCAGGTTTCGAGGAGCACTTCGATGAGGAGGTTTATGGCGCCGATGACGCGAACTAAGGATTCTTCATTAGTCAGTTGCCTATGGGAACTAAGGAACGCTAGTAGTCCATCGACGTTGTTTGCTTCCGCTGAATGATGGTATTTTGCCCATGAAGGCACCTATGTAAGACTCGGTCTGTATGACCAAATTATTGTAAGACTTGTATTCGGTATTGTAATGGATGTAAACTGTGATGCCAAGTCGAGTTATGTGCAACAACAAACTGATCATGGAATTGTTGCTGGAAACATAACGAGTATCTCAGATAACTAATCCGGGGTCCTCACAGACTTGGTATCAGAGCTCATCCTGACTATAGGAGACCTTAGTTTAGCATGGGCGTTAGATAGGGGTTACAAAAATCTAATTTCTAAAAGGACAAAGAAGTTGGATATTTTCGAAAAATGCTTACTTCCCATCCCTCCCACTTTTATAAACCTCTACTTTCATTAAGCATTGCATTTTCCTTGTATACTTAAAATTTTGCTCGCTAAACATCTAACTAACTTAAAATTTTGCTTAAATTGTAGATGGCACTCAACTTCACCTAGTTTAAGCAAGTTAAGAAGGAGGGCAAGCTGATGTTCGAGAGTGACCTATACGAGTTGAGCGACTTCTTGGGTCGCCCAGCTCCTGAGTTCCAGGGAGCCCGAGTTGACGTTTCCGGTAACGGGAACCTGAGTTGGCTCATCGAGTCATCTGTTCGAGGCAAGATCCAGCCTCCCAGTTCCAAGGATCTGATCTACACCACCATGGACGTCAGCTGGGACGACGGTCTGTGTCGTGCCATGCAGAGGATGCTGGCCCGACTCTGTGAGGAGCACAAGAGGAGTTGGCGCACACCCGTTTCCAGTACTATGGGAGGCGCAACGACTCGGGACACCCCACCCGCACCGCTCGACACCCCGCATTTGGAGAGTACATCATGGACATGGAGGTCCTACTCCACCGCACCCAGGACGACTTGACCAGCACTAGACTCCGCGGCCACTTCGACCGCATCGCGCTCAAGGAGAGTCGCGAGCGTGGGACGCACCTGCAGTGGGAGAAGGACACTCTCCACCTGAAGTTGGCCCGGCAGAAGAGGACCATCGCTAGGCTCCGCAAGAAGGTGGCGGAGCAGGACGAGACGATTGAGGAGATGGAGCGCCACGCCAACGAGATGGAGGAGGAAGGCGAGGATCTCCGCAAGGAGAACAGCGCCTTTATCAGTGACGATGACGACTTTCTGGAGGAGATGGACTACGAGGAGAAGGACGATGAGGACGCTTGTTGAGGAGGAGGAGCCCAACGAACCTGTTCTCGAGGATGAGGAGGAGGACCCGGAGGAGCGTGTCTTCGAGTCCGGCACTGACACCGAGCCCGAGGTTCCTCCTCAGTAGACGAGTGGTTTGCGAGTTGGCGTAGGAGTTAGCTCATCCCTTTTGGTCGCGATCGAGTCCATGTAATGGTTCTGTTGAAACCATTATATATGTCGAACTATGATGTTGTATGGTGTGATGAACTTAATGTTGTGATGCTTTTGTGTTATGAATGTGTGTTCTATCCTTGCAAAAATCTTTTCAAAAATTAATCTTTTAAATCAACCACTTCGTGACACAACCATTTTTCCCCTTAGTCGAAATCCCTTGTAGTATTGCCTCTTATATCATGTTTACTTTAGGATGGTGGACACTCGCAGCAACGCCTCCAACCAAAACCACCTCCACCACCGACCCAACTACCGCCCAACTCCTTAGGCTCATCATGGAAGATCGCCAAGCCGCTCAGGAGGAACGGCAACGCATGTTGCAGTCTTGCAGCAAATTGCCGCTGCTCACGCCAACAACAACAACAATGGCGACAACAACAACAATGGGGGCGAAAACCAGAGATCCACTCAGGGCGAGTTTCAGAAAACTTCCCTGCCGGTGTACTCAAAGGGACTCCATCAACTCGAAGCCGCTGATTGGCTTCGCACCATGGAGAACAACTTAGAAGTTGCTGCAGTCGGGGATAACGACAAGGTCCTGTTCGCCACCCACTACCTCGCTGGACCTGCACAAGCTTGGTGGGACACTACCAAGGCTATCCAGCAAGCCGGACATGTCATCAACTTGGAGGAGTTCAAGGAGAAGTTCCGCAAGAAGCATATCCCCAGCGGGCTCATCGAGAGGAAGAAGGACGAGTTCCGCAAGTTGAGGCAGGGAAGTAAGGATGTGGTTGCATATCTGGACGAGTTTACCGACTTGGTTCGATACGCTCCTGAAGATTCCGACGCGGAAAAGAAGAAGATCGAGCGCTTTCTGAACAGGCTCCACGACGAGATGCAGTGTGCCCTGGTCACCCATGACTTCACTGATTTGGAGTCGCTTGTGGACAAGGCCATTCAGTTGGAGACCAAGCGCAACGCCATGTTTGAAAGTCGCAAACGGAGGATGAATGCTCAAGGTGGTTCCAGCAACCAGAAGCCCCGCACTTTTTCACCAGCACCCAGACCTGCTTATCCTCCACCACCACCTGCCTTTGCTCCACGCCCCAACAACAACTTCAACCGTCCCAACTTCCCCAACCGTCCCACTACCAATTTCTGTCCCGGTGGAAACAAGAACAACATCAACCGTGGTCCCAATGTTGTCTGCTTTGAATGCAGCACCAAGGGCCACTACTCCAAAGAATGCCCCAATCCAAAGAAGAATGTGACGCGCCCCAATGCGCCGGAACCGAATCCTGGTCAAGGACATGCCAATAATGGACGGAATGCTGCCCCGCGTGGAAATGCCGCTGTTGTCAGGGGCCGTCTGAACCACATCAATGCTGAAGAAGCCCAGGATGCGCCTGATGTTGTGCTGGGTACGTTCCTTGTCAACTCCGTACCTGCAACTGTTCTATTTGATTCCGGTGCCACCCATTCCTTCGTTACCAATGAGTTTGTTGCTAAGGGAGGTCTAGTAGGGAATCTCTTACCCAAACCCATGTTAATACAAACCCCTGGGTCCACAGCCGAAACCAAAACGATCTGCTCCGAAACCCCCATAGAAATCCAAGGAGAAAAATTTCTAGCCGACCTAATCATCCTAGGAACCCAAGGCATAGATGTTATTCTTGGCATGAATTGGTTAGCCAAGTATCACGGTCGTATTGACTGCACCAGAAGAGTTGTTTCCCTCACCTCGGACAATGGAGTCGAAGTGGAGTATGTATCTGAAATCAGCCATTCCCGACCAGGCTGCCATGAGGGCATAGCTCGACCCACCCTTGACGAGATCAGAGTTGTTCACAGTTTCCGGGATGTCTTTCCTAATGAATTGCCGGGCATGCCACCTGACCGGGATATTGAGTTCGTGATTGAACTTATTCCTAGAACAGCTCCCATATCTCAGAGGCCATACCGGATGAATCTGGAAGAGTTAGCCGAGTTGAATAAGCAATTGGCTGATATGCTCAGCAAGGGTCTCATCCGCCCCAGTGCATCACCTTGGGGATCACCCATTATCTTCGTGGACAAGAGAGACGGTACCACACGCTTGTGTGTGGATTATCGCAAGCTGAACGATGTGACCATCAAGAACAAGTACCCTCAGCCTAAGATCGAGGACCTGTTCGATCAATTGAACGGGGCCTGAGTCTTTTCCAAGATCGATCTTCGGACATGGTATCATCAGTTGAAGGTTCGAAAAGAAGACATTCCCAAGACAGCCTTCACGACCCGTTACGGATTGTTTGAGTACACCGTAATGTCGTTTGGCCTTACCAACGCTCCTGCCTATTCCATGAACCTGATGAACAAGATTTTCATGAAGTATCTCGACAAGTTTGTCGTGGTATTCATCGACGACATTCTTATCTACTCTAAGTCTAAAGAGGAGCATGCTGAACATCTGCGCCTAGTTCTGGAAACTCTCAGGGAGCATAAGCTGTATGTCAAGTTCAGCAAGTGCGAATTTTGGCTTAAAGAAGTGGATTCCTCGGACATGTATTGTCTGTGGGAGGAATTCCCTTCGACCCTGAGAAGATCAAAGCCATCGTCGACTGGAAATCCCCTACCAATGTGACCGAAATCTGGAGTTTTCTCGGACTAGCTGGTTATTACCGCAAGTTCGTTGAAGGATTTTCGAGTATAGCCAAACCCATGACTCAGTTGCTAAAGAAGGACAAGAAATTCGAATGGACCCAGAAGTGTGAAGATAGTTTCCAGGAATTGAAGAAGAGATTGACCTCAGCCCCAATCCTAATCATGCCCGATGTCACCAAGGATTTCGAGGTGTATTGCGACGCATCGCACCTCGGACTCGGGTGTGTCCTGATGCAAGAAGGGAAAGTTGTGTCGTACCTGTCTCGGAAGTTGCGACCACATGAGGAGAATTACCCGACCCATGATCTGGAGTTAGCTGCCGTTGTTCTTGCTCTGAAGACGTGGCGTCCCTACCTCATGGGTAATCGCTGCGAGATCTATACGGATCACAAGAGCTTGAAGTATATTTTCACTCAGAAAGAGTTGAACCTGAGGCAGCGAAGATGGATGGAGTTAATCAAGGATTATGATCTTGGAATTCATTACCACCCGGAAAGGCCAATGTGGTTGCCGATGCCCTCAGCCGGAAACCCTGCACCCTAAATGCCTTAATTTAAGCCGAACAGCCAGCCTTATTCAGGGAGTTCGACGAGTTCGGACTCGAGCTTGTTAGCCATGGTTATCTTGCCAATCTGGAAGTAATGCCAACCCTGACCGACCAAATTAAGAAAGCTCAGAAGGGTCATGAGAGCATTGAAGGTATTAGAAGAAAGATCTCTCTTGGAAGGGCAACCGGTTTTACCGAGGATGCCTAGGGAGTTCTGAGATACAATGGTCGCCTCTGTGTGCAAATATCAAAGAACTCAAGGCGTTGATCTTGAAAGAAGCTCATGATACCGATACTCTATCCACCCTGGTGGAACCAAGATGTATCAAGACCTCCGAGAGAAATTTTGGTGGCATGGAATGAAGCGAGAAATTGGTTCCTTTGTGGCCAAGTGTGATGTTTGCCAGCGTGTCAAAGCTGAACATCAGCGACCCGCTGGACTGCTTCAACCTTTGCGGGTTCCTGAGTGGAAATGGGAAGAAGTCGGCATGGACTTTATCACCGGACTTCCAAGGTCCAACAGAGGGCACGACTCAATTTGGGTGATCGTTGACCGACTCACCAAAGTTGCCCATTTCATTCCCGTCAGAACCACATACACTGGAACCCAGTTGGCCGATCTTTATATCTCCAGAATTGTAAGCCTACACGGAGTACCCAAGAGGATTGTGTCCGATGGAGGTACTCAATTTACCTCCAAATTCTGGACGTGACTGCACGAAGCTATGGGAACTCATCTGTCTTTTAGCACAGCCTATCACCCCCAGATCGGAGGACAGACCGAGCGTGTAAATCAGATTCTTGAAGATATGCTTCGCGCATGTGTCCTGTCCTATGGCTCCAAATGGGAAGATTGCCTTCCATTTGCAAATTCTCCTACAACAATAGCTATCAGTCCAGTCTGCAAATGGCCCCTTTTGAAGCACTCTATGGCAAGAAATGCCGCACTCCTCTGAATTGGTCCCAGACCGGAGAAGCAAGTTGTTTGGACCAGATACTCTTCGGGAAGCTGAAGAACAAGTCCAACTCATCCGCGAGCGTCTCAAGACTGCCCAATCTCGTCAGAAAAGTTACGGCGACCCCAAGTGCCGCGACGTCACTTTCAAGGCTAGAGATTTTGTCTATCTCCGAGTGACACCACTTAAAGAATGCAACGTTTCCATGTCAAGGGAGAATTGGCACCAAGGTTTATTGGTCCGTTCAAGATCATCTCCCGTCGCGGAGAAGTAGCCTATCAGTTGGAACTGCCCCCGGAGTTGTCAGAAGTGCATGACGTCTTCCACATATCTCAGCTCCGGAAGTGCCTTGGAGTCCCCGACAAGCCAGATGTCTTCCGCAACATCGACCATTACTCTATTGATCTAACCATGACCTAACCTATCGAGAGAGACCCGTCAGGATTCTCGACGAAGAGTTCGTCTTACCCGGAGGCGCATGATCAAGTTCTACAAGGTTCAGTGGAGTAACCACTCCGAGGAGGAAGCTACTTGGGAGCGTGAAGATTATCTTAGAGACGAATTCCCAGACCTCTTTAGCTCCTAAGCCTAGCAAATCTCGGGACGAGATTTATTTTAAGGGGGGAAGGTTTGTCACATCCCAAAATTTGTAACAAGTTGTAAAGTGTCAAAATTTGGAACCAACAAAAACTTTTGCAAATTGTCATGTGTTGATTGTTATTTCATGTTGAATTGCTTGCTTGTGTGGTTAAATATTCATTAGTGCTTGGACATTAATTAAAACAGACTTGACAATAATTTGGTATGTGACTTACATTAAGATAAAACCACTAAAATTATCCACACACTTAGAATTAAAATCCTAAATCAAATGATCTTATTTCCCTCTCTGCCTAATTCTCCATTTCTTGAAAACAATTATTTTCTTTATAAAAATTCCAGGAGCTATGTGAGATACTATTCACTTCACTTTTATCTCACTCTCTCCTCAAAATTTCATATTTTCCAATTAACATTATTCAAATAACAAAATCCTATTTTCTTTCTTTAATTCCTAGGGTATTTACAAAACCCTAACTATACTCACACCAAAAATCCCAGAAAAACCAACAACATCTATTTAATTATCCTAAAGCCAAATATCAACAAAATTCATAGAAACTAAAATAAAAATCCCACCTAGACATTCTGTCGAGCACCTTGTGTGCATGAAACCCTAGATTTTCAAACCCTTCTCAAATCCATCTCAAATTCGACCACAATTCAACCGATTTCAGTGTCTTCTCTCTCCTCTCACCTCAGCAGAGCAGACCACTCGAGCACCCCTCCAATTTGGACGTTTCCTTCCGTAATTTTCCCCTGTCTTTCTTCTCTTTCTCTCCCCTCCGGTCACCTCGCTCGGGAGGAGGCAGCCGACCACGCCGTGGCTCGTGACGGCGCCACTGTGCACGTCTGCCTCTCCTCTGCCGATTGGGCAAAGCCTGCGCACGCAGATACGCATGCCTGCACCGTATCGAGCTCGCCCAGTCTGTGAGCGCCGTGCGCGTGGGCGCCAAAGACGCTCTCGACGACCACGGACCCTCTGCCCACACCGCGCCGCCCAGCCAACCGCCGTGCACGCCGCGACCCCACGGGAATGCTGGCGTCACCCCCAGTGGCCCACGATGTCGTCAGCTCACCGTGAGCACCGTGAGCACCTCCGCATTCTTCTCCCTCTCTGGAAACCTAACGCCGTCGAGCACCGTTGCCGCACCGCCCAAGTCCGCCAATGGAAGCCTCTACTTCCTCTGTCGCCCCATTGCACCATGTCCACCATGCGCCGGACCTCGGGTATAAAACCCCCACCCGAAGCTGCATCCTCTCCACACTCGCTCCCTCTGCCTCTCCCTCACTCTCCACTCCTCTGCCCCTCCCGAAGGGCTGCAACGCCGTTGCCGTGCCTCTACCATGGTCGAGCACGCCCACGCTCGCCGCAGCCGAAGGTTGAAGACGACACGGCCTCGCTGCCCCCTCTGTTTCCCCTCTGCCCTACTCTCTCTCTGTCACCGCCGTGCACTCACGCATCTTCCCCTCTCTTTTCTTGCGCAGAGGCATCGCCAGCAGCTCGCCGTCGAGGAGGCCGTGGCCGGAGCAGCCGCTGAGTTCGCCGACGCCGTTATGGACCTCCCCGAGCTTCGCCATCCACGCCATCCCCTCTCCCGTGACCTCCGCACCCGCCTCGTCATCTTCGCCGCCCCCAGGAGCCCTAGGTGAGCGTCCCCGCCGTCACCGCCGTCTCAGCCACGGCGGCGCCGCCGTTTTATGGTCGCCGCCGGTGCGCTTAACCCCGGCCGTTGGATTTAGATCCAACGGCAACTTACCGGTTCGATTTAACTAAAAACAATAACGGGCGGGCCCCACCCATCAGAGTTTTAAACATCGCCGGGCAAAACTATGAGTCCTCACACTTAGGGTCATCGACGGGTGACCGGACTAGGTGTCGACGGAAAGTGTCATAAGGGCAGGGTCCTATACTAGGATAGCAAATGAGAGGCTATGGCCAGTAACTCAACTTCGCATACACCTTGTATGGCGGGACGTGGCTAACACGATGAGTTGCCGGATGGATGTGGGAAAAGCGTGAAACCTCTGCAGAGTGTAAAACTATTGGAATAGCCGAGTTCTCGGCCATGAACAGTTGGAAGACTGTCCTACGACCTATGTGCAAGTTTTTGATTTTAAAAATGAAAATGGAGATGTTTCTTTGCACCATACCAAAGGGTCGGTATGGGATTGCCGGAAAAAATAGTCGAACCCACGGGCTATGGTCGACAAGGTGGAGTTTGAGAAAAATCAAGCTATGGTGTTGAGAAAATAGTTTCAAAATTCGTCTCTTCCCTTTTCAACAAAGATATAGAGATGTCTTTCCAAATTAAAACTGTTTTAGAGACAACTAAAAATTGGGCTAAATGTACTTGATAAAGTATGCATGGGGTGGTTTGCGAGTACAATCCAATGTACTCATAATGGTTTCGTCCCTGGCTATTGTCTTGCCAGGTTTCAAGGAGCATTTCGATGAGGAGGTCTATGGCGCCGATGACGAACTAAGGATTCTTCATTAGTCAGTTGCATGTGGGAACTAAGGAACGCTAGTAGGCATCGACGTTGTTTGCTTCCGCTGAATGATGGTATTTTGCCCATGAAGGCACCTATGTAAGACTCGTCTGTATGACCAAATTATTGTAAGACTTGTATTCGGTATTGTAATGGATGTAAACTGTGATGCCAAGTCGAGTTATGTGCAACAACAAACTGATCATGAGATTGTTGCTGAAACATAACGAGTATTTGGATAGCTAATCCGGGTCCTCACAGTTATTTTGTGGCAACACACGGGTTTACATGTGTAGCGAGAAAATAAATTCGAAATCACCGTTGCAAGCGCACGGGCATTGTGCTAGTAGCTAGCAGTAGTATATATTTGTTTTTTTAGATCGTTTTAAAGCAATAGGGTGGTGAAGCGAACCCTACCCATGAGACCATGACGCGCGACGCGTGTCCAATTTGGAGTTGGACTCGGTGTCATCATCATAGTATATATAAAAGCTGTGCCGTTTCTCCCCTGAGAGCGGCCCCTCCATAAACGGGAAATCAATCCGCAGTCCAGACCTCCCCGTTACTTGGACCTGTTTCCAATTACAGAAAAGATAAGGACTTTTCTGAAAACCCTCCCCACAGAATCCTCCTCCCCTTCTCTCTCCCGCGACATCGCGGTCGCCGGCGGCGTCGCCGACGCGCGCCCGCCGCCACGCGCCTCCGCGTCCAAATCGAAGCACACGCCAGGCTCCACCGTCCTCGCCTCCACCTCCTGGCCGCGCGCCGCCGGCCGAAACGCCATATCCGCTCCGGGATCGCCGTCGCGGCGTCGGTGCCCGTCGCCACGTCCGCACGTCGCCGGCGCTGTTCCGGCGACCAAATCGTGGAGGCGCCGCCCCCTCCGGGCGTCCCGCGACGAGGCGCGTCCGTCGCGTCCAACGGCGCGTGCTGAGACGCCGTGGCGCGCCGCCGGCGAGCTCCGCGCCGCCGCGGCCGCTCCGCTCGCCCATGACGTCACGACGACGTCCGCGTGGGCCTGGGCTGGCCACACGGGCCTGGGCTGCGCAGAGGGATCCGTTGCTGGGCTGGGCTGGCTCCTCTGCGGCCCGTTCGGCCCTTTTTTTCCCTTCCTGTTCTAATTTCCTTTTTCAAACAACTTTTAATTCTTTTTTTTATTATTCCCGAAAACTTCTGCAATTTCACGATACAAATTTAAATCAGACCAAATGAAATTCTTCGAACTTTTAACAAGTTAAAATCAACATTTCAGAAACTTTGGTACAAAAATAAATAAAAACTTCAATATTCAATTTTAACAAGTTAAAATCAACATATTTATACAACTTACATAAATAAAATCTTCAATATTGAATTTTCAAAAATCCGAGCAATTTCTAAACACAGATTTTCTTTGCATTTCAAAAACTTTCATCTCTCTGCAATTTTTAAATACCACCATTTCGAAATTTTATTTTCAGCCCCACATACGCGCCATTAAAATATAAAATACATATCCAAATACGCAAATTATATATTCGTTTAACTAAATGCTCATATAATGCACACCTCCTAATTACGAAGCAGAAAAAAAATAGTAATGCTATCATATAAACATAACCAAACATTTAAATTTACTAACTATTCGAAGATACCCTACCATTTTCGGAAAAAAAAAACGAGTACCATTCGGATACAATTTAAACACATTTTCTCCAATTACATTTAAAAATTCGTACCAACATACAAACGTACTTGAATATTTCAATTTGCTACGTATTTCGATATTCTCTAATACAACTACAAATTAATTCAGAGTAACTTATTTATTTTTATTTTTTGTAAGCAACAAAATAACCATTCCAAATACTGTGGAACATTGCCAAAATTATTGTGAATCTTGGAAATTTAAAATCCTACATATTTACATCAATTTACAATATATGGATCTCATAAGTCTCCTTTCAAATCAAGAAGAATCTAAAAAAAAAACAATTAATAGTAACAGTAAATGAATTTCTACAATCAAAATTGACTTCCTCTAATTTGATGCATTCAATTTTATTACATTTCATGCGAATGGATGTATCTCTACAAAATCCCATCTAGAAATAATGAAAGAACACAACAAAATGCTCCGACAAAACAAATAATAATTATTTACGTCAGAAAACACATAATTTTAACATTTTAAGTTGATGAATATTTGATGAAAACCCTACCGCACTTCCTCTTTGGAACAATTTCCAAAGCATGAAAATATTTTCATAAATACCCTCACAACAATAAATGCTGATTATTTATGCCGGAAAAAAAAATTCATACTTACATATTCCACAATCTTTAATATCTTTGGAACCTGCTCATTTTACAAACGCAATTTATTTTAATGTTAAAAACACCCCAACTTCAACAATTTCAAAAAACTAATCAATTTTTAGCTGCAAGCTTCTTTCAATTTCAGTAATAAAAGAGTAGAACCAACAAAAAAAAATCTATAAATACCCATCGCCAAAATATAAAAAATATATGAAAATAGTAGAGGAAAAAAAGGATCACCTATTTTCCACAAAAGACAAATAAATTCGAACAATTCAAATTGCCCTACATGTGCACAATTTTATGAGAAAAACAATCATATTTCACCATTCCAACTCAAATTACAAATATCAATATTTTCATAGTGTCATATGACTTCCAAGTCTCCTGATTCCGCAACCACTACGACTTGAAAATGTGGACATTTCCAAAAATTGAAATTCACCACATTTCCCCTGGTTTTTTTTCCCCCGAAAGACTTTCGTACCTTCCGAAATACAGCTTCAACAATTTTCAGATCTGCACAACTTCAAAATGTAGACATTTTCAACATTTCAATTCTACCACATAACCACATCATACAAATTTGAAAATTCCAAAAAAATTCGAATCCTTCCAAACACATAATGCATTTCCTCTAATTACGTAACTACATTAGATATCTATGGCAAAATACAACCGCATTTAAGCATTTAAATTTGGAAAATATTTCGAGATAATTCGAATGCATTTTCTCTAATTACATTTAAACATTCATAACGCAATACAAATATGTTTGAACATTCCAACTTGCTAAATATTTTTATATTTTTTAAAAAACTATAAAAAAATCAGAAAAAAAATACTAACTATTTATGGTAAATACAAACATATTTGAACATTCCAATTTGGTCAATATTTGGATGCAATATAAATAGATTTTCCCTAATTGTAGAATCAAATCCAAAAAATGTGCATCCCCACTAATTACATACTTACGGGAAAAAAGAAGCATAGTTAAGCATTTCCTCTAATTATGGCTTGATTTAAAATTGAAATTAATAAGTGCTCAAACAATTTATTCCCTCCAATTATTGAGTTCGATTAAATATTTAACACAAAACACAGACATATCATACCAACTCAACTAAATTAATATTTACAAATAATATTACTGAACTTCCTTCAATTATGTAGTTCAATTTAATAAATGTTCAACTTGAACTTAACTCTCTCTAATTATGTGGTCAAATTTAAATAATGCTTCATTCCATTCACATTTAAAGAAATCAAAAATTTGTTTCCTCTAAAGATTGATTCAATTTAATAGATGTTAACACAACATATTCCCTCTAACCAACAAGCTAAATCACATATTTACGGCGAAATAGACACATAATATTTAAACATAACCATAATATATTCTCTCTAATTATGGTGGTTCGTATGAAAATAATGGCAAAATAAAACCATATTTAACCATTCAAATTTTCTTAACATATTTGCAAGTAATATAACTTAAATCGCTCTAATTATGTAGTTACATTTAAAAAATGATTGTTTATATGAATATTTTCAGAAAATACAAACACGTCTACTCTAATTATGGATTGCTTCCAAATTGAATTCCACCTAACTACATTATACAAATTAGAACAACCACCTTCCCTTACAAATATATACCGCAAATAAAAAAACAAACAAATTATTACAACATATCCTCAGCAAAGGCGCGGCGTGTCGCCGCGCTAAATTCAACTATCTAAATATTTGAATATTCTACAAAATATATAAAAAATGTTCGAACGAATTACTATCTACTCATAACAAAATAAAAAACATGTTTGCAAATTGTAATTTCGCCAACATTTTAGCGACTTTTCCTGATATTCCACAAAATATGACAAGAATGCTCCCAAAAAATAACCGCAACATACTTATAGCGAATTACAAATATATTTCAACATTTCAATTTCGCCAACATTTCTGACATCATACAAACAAACTCACAAAAAACTCACAAAATATGACAAGAATACTCATAAAAAATGCTACCTATTCATGACAAAATAAAAACATGTTCCAACATACCAATTTAGCTAACATTTTGGTTAAAAAAATATATATATATACTGCAAAAAAAAACATCAAGGGTGTGCCGTGACGGCATGCCAAATTCAACTAGTTATAATAACATAGGTAGGACCTAGAAAAGATTTTCAGCTGCGACCAACAAAACCTGTTCCAGACCAATGGTTAAGCATAGGAAACACAACAAACGGAACAGAAAAATACCTGACGATACCAAACCAGCCGAACCAAAATTGTTTTCCAAGCCAATGACTGGCATTTTAGGCCCTACTTTGAGTCTTATTTAACTGTACTTATCTGTTTTGTTCCAGGGAAAAGTTTATGCACATCACATACTGTTGAACTAGCTACATGAATATGTGAAGAACTCCTTCTTATGGGCTCATGGACTTGATCAATGCTACTCCCTCCGTTTTTTAATATAAGATGTTTTAGGTGTTGTACATGTTGTCTAGATACATACTAAAGTGAGTGAACATACACACTTAATCATGTCTACATACATTTGTGTACACATGTATGTGGACAAATGCTAAAACATCTTATATTAAAAAACAGAGGAAGTAGTAGTGGTATTAAGCACACGCAAGACGATCAACAGCGTGCGCTGTGTCCTTCTGCTTCATGAATTCTTGTTGCCTCCGACTCCAGCCTTTCTACGTTTCATCGTCCCCAAGTGATGTAGCCCGAGTCACGCTCATCACCATGTCAAGCACTCCAACACCCCACAAGTCACCATGGACCTCAAAGGTGAACTCATTCCTCTTGGATAACTCAATTCCCACCCTTTTGAATGGTATACTACGTCATCCTCCGTACCTTGATGATACTAGGTTCGCCACGATGACTACGCATACACGAGAGGATGACCAAGATGCAAGAGGAACGAGGCCCGACAAGACGGTGGCTTGGAAGAGAAGAAGGAAGAGGAGAAAAGACCAAGGCGGCGGTAGTACCGCTGGGTTAAGCGGTACTACCGCCAGGATGCCGCCGCCACCGCTACCGCCAGGGCTACCGCTGGAACGGCCCTTCAGACCGCATGTCCGGTACCAACTGGTACCGCTGCAGCGGTACCAACCGGTACCGCCGAGGTGGGCAGAATCGAAGTCAACCCGCACCAGCGGTACTACCGCCTAACCCAGCGGTAGTACCGCCGCTGCGGGATCCAGCCGGGTTGAAGGCCCATCCCTTCCCCACCTACCCCCGTTGGGTCAACACTATAAATAGGAGTTCCCCATCTCAGATCTAGATAGACTTGGTTTTGAGATTAGAGTAGAGCTAGATTCCTTCTTCTCAAAGGTCTCCTTCCTCCCCCTTGTGGGGATGGTTCCTCCTCTTGTGGAGAAGATCCCTTCGTGGATTCAAGACCTCTACTTGTAGTTTGACTACTTGCCAATCTTTCATCCTCGGGTGACTTTATTGGAGCGGTTCGGTTGACCGTGAGAGAAACAACCTCCAAGATCCCTTCTTGTATCTACTTGCCGATCTTCCACCTTCGTGTGGATTCTATTGGGCCGGTTGGACCGACCGGTAAGGGAAACGGTTCTTGTATCTTGCGTGTGTTCTTGTGTTCGGGGCGTTCTTCTTGGTGTTCTTCGTGTTCCTCGTGTTCTTGCGTGAGTTCGTCCACATCCCCGTCAATCCGTGAAGATCGGGCCACCCTAGAGGTCCAAACCTCATCATTTGGTATCAGAGCATGGTTGCCACGGATTTGACATGTGTTTCCACCCCCAAATCCCCTAATTTTTCTTTGATTTTGAGAAATTCGAAAATTTCCACCAAAAATAGCCCCAATTTGCTTTTGGACCGATCTGAGATTCGAGTGCGTTTTTGCAAGTTTTGATCCATAGATCTATTGCTATACGAGTTGATCTAACTTCCTTTGCGTTCCCATGGCCTAATTCCATCATTTGCCCCTTCGATTTGAGGTTTTTCGGCGAGAATTTCCGCCAAAATCGCGAAAAATCGCGTTCTCGGGCGTGTCCAGCGACCCCCGGCGGTACTACCGCCGGCGGTACCGCCAAAACTGCCTTCGGACCGCTCGAGCGGTACCACCAGCGGTACTACCGCTGGGTTAAGCGGTACCGCCAGAAAACTGAAATTTCTGAAAATTGTTTTCGCCATATCTTTTGATTCCGGACTCCGTTTTTGGTGTTTTTCGGCTCGTTTCGAAGCTACGACAAGGCCTTTATCACCATTGCGGAAGATCCATCATCTATCACCACCAAAATTCGTGGGCAAGCACGAAGCTTCTACATCAACGGGTGAAGAACATCGACGAAAGGTATAACATTGTCAACCTTCACCCCTTGCCATTCCTTTGATAGCCATCATACCATTGTGTTTATCTTGTCCTATTGAGGCTAGCTCTTGATGATTGCTTGGGCTTTGCACATTTGCACCGTGTAGTTTCCGAGCAAAATTGCATGCGCTAGTTATCATATATCATATATCTTATTGTTGGCATAAAAAGAAGTGAGTGAGCAAAAGAGAAAAGAGAAAAGAAGCAAAAAGTGCCAAATCAAAAGAAAGAAAAGAAAGAAACACCACTTGCCATATCTTGTAGGAAAGCGCAAGCTCGATGAACATCTAGTAGGTGGTGCATTGTTGTGCAAATCTTGTAGCCCACCAAATAAATTGCAATCGAGCTAGTAGCTCTCCTTGTACTTGTGCAACACGAGCTTATAGTCTTCGCTAGGATCATATGGTTCATTAGCTCACTTCTTGGTTGCACGAGTCCCATTTATCTCTCCGCGCGTGTGTTTCCTATCTTTTGAGATTGACTTGTTTTGCTTTGTGATCATCGTGGTTCTCTACTTGCTTTGACAATATCTTGGTTTCCGGTTGGTTCAATTTGCTTTCCACCTACCATATCTTCCTACCACTAAGCCGTGTGTGTTTTGGAGTTTGCTTTGGATACTTGAACACAAGCATTTTACTTTGTGATCGTTTCCCTTGGTTGTCCACGACGTCCAATACTATCTACAAGGTGAGAGGTTGTGTCTAGTTCCTTTCCACTCCACATAATACACTTGTCTTGTGAGTTAACATGTCTAGGGAGAGTGAATGCCACTATGGAGGCCAAGATGAGAATGAGTACATGATGAGCCACAACAACTATGATGCCTCAAACTTTGAGGACATGGGGGACTACTACGACTACACCGACAATGACCCCCATGACATGATGGATCATCACCAAGACTTCCGCTACAACTACTCCGACTACGACTCCGACTATTCGAGCGTACACGACAAGGATCGGTACCATGACGTCGGGCAACCTTCATCAAATTGTATTGACTCCAAGTACGTGCGAATCTACCACGACTCCGACTACATGAGCTCCAACGACAATGAGGCGCAAGTGTCTTCACATGCCTTATCACATGGTACCAACTTTGACAACAACGACATGGTGGAGCGCCACTACTACGACTACCACTCCGATGACATGGTGGAGAACGTCTACGACTACTACTCTTGTAGCATGTGCGACGACTTCGACAACATGCAAGAGGAGAGGACTCCCATTACCGCCATGTTCAAGAGCGGCACCACCAAGCGTCATGGCACAACCTACTTCTATGGTTCAAGCTCAAGACGGTGCTCCGACAAGAAGACCACCATGAGTTCATCTTATGGAGCTCCATCTACTTCCAAGAGTGCCAAGCTTCGCCATTCTCCAACAACTTCAAGAAGGAGCCATGACAAGGCCATCGCCAAGAGCGACAAGCTTCGACATTCTCCTTCAACAACAAGCCGGCGCCCAAAGAAGTGCATCGACAAGGCCAAGCCAAGTCAAGGCCCATCTAGCTCATCACGGCGCCACAAGAAAGATGCCAAGGTGGACCACAACATGTCCAAGCTTCAAGACGACATCGCTTCACTCGCCAAGCTTCGGAACATATCACCAAGTTCGAGTGGAAGCTCCAAGACAAGGTCGCCAAGGCAACAAGCACGCCGACGTCTACATGAGGAGAAGCATCCAAATGACTTTCGGCGACACCCTACAACTCAAGAACGCCAACGTCGACACGAAAACAAGACGGCGACAAAGGCGCATCCTATGGTGTCCCCTAGTGCTACCACTCCCATCACTGACGAGATCATGGCCGACTTCGACAACTTCATCGAGCAACTCCAACGTCGACGCCGGAAGAAACATGGTCTCAAACGTGCGGCCACAACCAAGACGGCGCCCTTCTCAAGCACTTCTCATGATACGGTCCCTACACCAAGTGCCACCACCACATTGGCCCCCATATGGCAAGATGAAGACCTCCTATGCGACAATTGCCAAGGCCAAGACCATGATCCACGAGAATGTCCCAATCTCTTGTGCCCACTATGCAATAGAAGAGGTCACATGATGTGGGAATGCCAAGTTGGTGAACAAGACGGTGATCAAGATGGTGAGAAGACGGTCGAGCATGGGATTTTCCCTTCGACCAAGGAGGCGAGCATGGAATGCTATCACCTTTGACCATGGGTCAAGTGATGATGATGCCGAGCATGGATGTTCCCTTCGGCAATGGAGTCAAGTGATGAAGCGGAGCATGGGATTTTCCCTTCCGCAAAGGAGTCGAGTGATGATGCCTACACTATGGCATTGACCTTTGGAGGCGAAATGGTTGAGGAGGTTGAGCATGGGAGTTTCCCTTCAACCTTGGAGGCGTATGGAGTTGAGGAAACCGAACCTATCCCTATGAGCTTGTGTTATGAGATGGTACCAATCCCATGTGAGCATGAGAGCCACTTAGCCCACTTGAGTGAGAGTGAGAGTGAGTTGAGTGCCTCCACCATATGTGAGTTTGAGTGCTTTCACTTTGAGGGAATGAGTGATACACCACTTGAGTTGCGAGAGGTAGTTGATAGGTCTTGTGAGGCCATTTCGATTTCTAACAACTTAACCTCTACCTCTAGTGTGTTTTCTCATTGTGTGCTAGGTTCCATGGATGATGAGACGCCACTCTTCGACTTGATGATGCCACAAATGGAGAAGATGTACATGGAGGATGATGATGATGCCACCCCATGTCTACTTCATGATGAACAAGTCGGCTACATGGAAGCCCCTACCACTTCAACACCTACTTCACATGAGCGGACTACAAAGGTATGGGTGTTGATGTGACCATGATCCCGCTAGTGGACATGATGAATGTTGATTGCTTGCATGATTTGGATGATTCTTTTGGTGTCACATATGAGACATTCACATTCACTTGTGATTCCTTGCTTCAAACCAAGGTTGACCAAGTGGATTCTTCTATTTGTGATGATGTTGCCATACCCATGCTATGCAATCGATGTTTGCGCTATTCTCCCATTGTTGCTTGCAACATGTTGAACAATTTCTCTTTCACATGTGTTGCTTGCAATAATGTTGAAATTCTTGATAATGAGATTGCCCCCATAGCTTTCTCACTTTTTGGAGATGTTTCGTTTTCTCTTATGGACCTTGTTCCATCCTTCACTTTGCATAGTGACCATTCACATACATCATATTTTCCAATTGATTTTGATGTGTTTGGTGATGTGCAAATGAAGAGACACTTCATGATGGATGATGTGTTCATATACCGTGCACATAACTTCTTCATATGTTGTCTTGTGTGTGCCGGTAACCGCATGATAATGTCAACCTCTCTTGAGCATGAGTTGACAAAAAGAGCTCTTGAGAGCATACACTTGAGTCGTGGATCGAACCCGGCTCTAATACCCTTCCCATGTTTTGCATCAAACAAGTTGAACAATTTCTCTTGGTTTTGGTTTGTTTGCAAACATGTTTGTGATAATGCTTTCCCGTATGGCAAGACAACTTTCCCATCTTTCATATGAATGATTTATGTGTTGCAACAAATATGATGAACACTTGTTCTTTCCAATGGTTTGTTTGCAACCATAATGACATTTTGTGCATGTCTTGTCATGAGTTCATCTCAAGAAGTTGCTTGCACATTGACCTTGCATATGCTATAAATTTCACATATTTGTGTTGTGCTAATGGTGTAATGAACATGAATGGACATGTCATTGATGATATGCTCCTCTATCTTGCACACACATGGTTTGTTTGGTCTTTGATGTGTAGGTCGTACCTTTGGATGAGCCTCCATGAGTTGCTTCAACCACGCATTCCTATGACGGAAGATCTTGCAAGAAGAGCACATCGGCATCTTGCTAAGGTGACTTCCTTCTACATAAGCGCTCATGCGATCACCTTCAAGAATTGGCTACTCTTTGAGTGTTGTTTCGTCTTTCTTGTGAGTCTTGTAGGTTACTTGAAAGGCGAAGGAACATTGAAGAAGTGCCACATCATTTCCATCGACTATATGGTGAACCACACGACAAGCTCTACGCATCTACCTCCTTGCCATGATGATGAAGAGCAAGAGTCGAGGACGACTCTTTTTAAAGGGAGGGGAGATGATGTAGCCCGAGTCACGCTCATCACCATGTCAAGCACTCCAACACCCCACAAGTCACCATGGACCTCAAAGGTGAACTCATTCCTCTTGGATAACTCAATTCCCACCCTTTTGAATGGTATACTACGTCATCCTCCGTACCTTGATGATACTAGGTTCGCCACGATGACTACGCATACACGAGAGGATGACCAAGATGCAAGAGGAACGAGGCCCGACAAGACGGTGGCTTGGAAGAGAAGAAGGAAGAGGAGAAAAGACCAAGGCGGCGGTAGTACCGCTGGGTTAAGCGGTACTACCGCCAGGATGCTGCCGCCACCGCTACCGCCAGGGCTACCGCTGGAACGGCCCTTCAGACCGCATGTCCGGTACCAACTGGTACCGCTGCAGCGGTACCAACCGGTACCGCCGAGGTGGGAAGAATCGAAGTCAACCCGCACCAGCGGTACTACCGCCTAACCCAGCGGTAGTACCGCCGCTGCGGGATCCAGCCGGGTTGAAGGCCCTCATCCCTTCCCCACCTACCCCCGTTGGGTCAACACTATAAATAGGAGTTCCCCATCTCAGATCTAGATAGACTTGGTTTTGAGATTAGAGTAGAGCTAGACTCCTTCTCAAAGGTCTCCTTCCTCCCCCTTGTGGGGATGGTTCCTCCTCTTGTGGAGAAGATCCCTTCGTGGATTCAAGACCTCTACTTGTAGTTTGACTACTTGCCAATCTTTCATCCTCGGGTGACTTTATTGGAGCGGTTCGGTTGACCGTGAGAGAAACAACCTCCAAGATCCCTTCTTGTATCTACTTGCCGATCTCCCACCTTCGTGTGGATTCTATTGGGCCGGTTGGACCGACCGGTAAGGGAAACGGTTCTTGTATCTTGCGTGTGTTCTTGTGTTCGGGGCGTTCTTCTTGGTGTTCTTCGTGTTCCTCGTTTTCTTGCGTGAGTTCGTCCACATCCCCCGTCAATCCGTGAAGATCGGGCCACCCTAGAGGTCCAAACCTCATCACCAAGCCGGCAGCCGGCGCCGATCGAGACGATCAACACGCATGGCCAAGCCGGAACACCATGCGAGGTGGCAGGCGACGACAAAGCGGCGGCACCGGCGAACGTGCAGACAGAAGGAGCCCTCGGCACCGCGGTGGCGCTCCCGGACGGCGCCGAACACCCGCCGGTTCGACGTGAAGGTGGACAACGGATCCGCATCTGCCCGGATGTATAACCCAAACGTGCGGCTGCGACTCCGGTCGCAGATCGGCGAGGTGCGTGGCTCCCTCTACAGGATCAGCGTAGCCGAGTACTTGTCCCGAGAAGCTGCAGTCGGCGGCGGTGCCGGTGCGGAACCATCCTCGTCGCCGACGCCATCCAAGGCTGCTTTTTGTGTCACGCGTGACGACTCTGCAGCAGTCCACGGCGGCGCCGGAAAAGGATCCTCGTCATGGTCACCAAAGGCCCCTCCACATGGCACGAAAAGACTGCTCTTGGCCGCCGCCGCCGAGCCCCGACCGGAGGCCTCCGCCACGCCGCCAGCCTCGAAGAGGAGAAAGACGACCATCCAAGGCACAGAGCCTCCGGTGACCACCCCCGCTGGCCTCACTCTCAACGCGTTGCGCGTCGTGCCAGAACGGCACAACGCTGAACCGGACGTGTTGGTGCGGGCGTCGTATCTCAAGACCCGGTTCGCCGGCCTCATCGCCAAGGCTGCAGAGACTCTAAGCATCCGCCATCGGCAGGACCTCGAGAAGCGGCCGGCAGCCGATATCGACGAAGGGAGACGTGGAACGGAAGCCGAGGGCGAAATGGCTCTCCGGCAGGAGGAGGAGAGGAATGCCCGGGTCGGCGCGCTCCGGAAGATGGCTCGCGAGGCACGGCAGGAGGTGGAGAGGAACGCACGGCTCACCGGGCTCGGCGTGGTTGAGACCATACACCCAGTGCACCTCATGGAGCTCGGTATAACTGCTGTCGAGCACGTCGTGAGCCCCGAACGAAGCCGAGACGGCACATACAAGTACTACCGTCGGCGCAGCCCGTTGGAGAAGCTCGGGCTCTTCGTGAAACCGGCCGACGACTGTTGTGAGGAAGAAATGGAGACCACATAGGGGCCGAAGCAAGCATGCAGCCCGCTGGTTCTAGGAAAGGGGTAACTACCTTCCATAATCCTTTTAATCCGTTTCAGTTTCCAAACTTTGTATGTAAAACCTGGCTGATTTTTAGATCATCAGATTAGCCCGACATGTGTAAGCAACCACATTGGTGAAAATTGTCATTCAAACATCAACTGATTTTTATCGTTATTGCTATTGATAATGTCTGTTTCAATTTACAAGTTGGGTTTAAATAACTACTGCAGGTTAGAATTCATGATACATTCGTGTTTAAAATGCACAGGATAACATCTGAATCTCTATCCAGATAAAGACCTAAATAAATCAGAACTGAGGAAAACAAGATAATTTGTCTTCTATTCAGTTAGGCAGTTTGGCAATGCTGAAAACCCTTGCTCAAAATATTAAACAAGTAGCAGAACTAAAAAAAAGTTATCTGCTTCAGGCCAGTGACAGTAATTATGACATGAACAGCACCGTTCATTTCTCCAGCTAAGATTTTCATCCGACACGACCATAATCATACAGAAGCTGTCAATTTACAGGGCGATAACAGTAACAACAAGTTCAGCTCATCGCCTATTCTGCTACAAGAGTGCGAGTGAAAACATCTGAAGTTGTACATTCTGTCAGTGTCACTTTCTTCATGTTATATGGAGTTACCATCATGTGGCGAACCAGGAGGAAAAATCATCAAGTTATCAAAGTATGACATCTCCATAAGATCTGATATATCTAGCTCTAGTGAACATGGATCCAATGGATCTGCGAATTCCGCGGAATAAATATCGCTGGGTTGGTAACTACCAGTTTGTGATAAAACCGTGTTTGCACATTCCAATGGGACTTCTGGTAAAATATCATGGCATCCATTAAAAGGAGAGATACCACCAATGGCTGGACTCACTAATTCCCTTTCCTGTAAGGGCCTTGGAGAATCCACTGGGCTTGACAAAAAATCCAATTTCCTCTTGGTTTTTGCATGCTGCTCGGATTTTTCAATTATCTTTTGAGGGGCTTTGGCTGAAGGAGCATCAAATCCTCTAACATACATCAAATCTGCACTTTCTCCCTCCGACACATCAGCGTTTTCACATATTTCTGTGAAGCCTGGCTCAGATTTGGAACTTGTTGGTGCAGCTGATGACATTTCATTTCTATCAGACAAACCTTTAGTGTCCTTCAGAATATCTGAGTCACTGTTCTGTGACACTGACAGGTTTTCAAGAATGTCTGGAAATTGATCTAGCAATCCTGACGCTAAATATGAATTCAACTTTCTTTTCATAGGACCTCTCCAGTATTCTTTGATTGCACCATTCGTCCTGGATGTACATGATAATAATAATTTAGTCGTACCGAGAGTATATTGTAGAGATGCATCCTCAATTATTATGATGATGGGGAGAATGAACTTCAATAGCAATGGTAATTTCCAACTTTTGCTGAAACATCTAATCTTACCTCCCAGGAAAATGTTTGACCATTTCACGCCACTTGGTTCCATAAATTTGATGAGCACGAATCAGTCTCAACTCCTCCTGCTCCGACCATGCCTCCTTGTTTATTGCAGAGTCTATTTTGTATCTCCACCTGTGTTTACTACCCATTAGGTCCATCGTAACTCAAATCTACCAGCGTCCAATGGATAACATTAAGTAATGAAGTACCAAACTTGCTGGGCGTGCTACCCGACAGAATCTTATAATGTAGCAAACCTTCGGAGCCTTATGTACTGAAAAGCTGTGGCAGCACACACCTTGAGAAAACAGCATAATGTGCTAAACTAAATTAATTCATTGACTAAAATTCCTTGAATCACAGGAGTGTTGACATAAGATGACATGTTCCTTTCATTGTTTTCCACACAAATCTGAAGGTGCTTAGTGCAAACCAGGAGTTGGGTACAATCATGCCAATTCGGTTTGGTACCAAAGTACCAAATTATGCAACAAATTGTGCATATACCCGTTGTACGAAACCACAAATTTTGCCACGAGAAAGCATCTGGTTTTCATTGCCTTTAAATAGAGTCATTTAAAAGAAAAAACAAGCAGTGCACACAATGGAAATGTATAAATAAGCCATCATGTTTCGAATAACAGTGGTAGGCAAATACACAATGAAGCTATTGCAGAATAAACCAGGCACACTGGAGGTGATAGATCGCAGCTTGTGGTGGCAAGTAACAGATGAGTAACTAATTAATAAATTTCTAGCAGAGAGTGTAACATGTGGCAAATATATGAAGTGAAGCAAAGGTTTTGATGTCTATAAGCTGAGCTGGAATCAACCAAACAGTATGGTAATACCTTTGTCGGCATTGCGGTGCACTTCGGCCCGGTATAGCATGTGCGACAGTTTGCCAGTTTTTCAGCCCATGTTTGTTAATCATTTGAGTGAGTATCTTATCTTCCTGAAAGGAAAATCAAAATTGTTTGTCAGCGGGCATTAGGAAGGGAAATAAAGTTGACAAGAACATCAAGATTCAGGGGAAATGAAAGTTCTAGCCTAAATAACTTTCCTCTTCTGACCATTTCACTCTGGTGATGACTTCAGAATTTGTGTTATTGCAGCTATCTTTGAAGCAGTGGCCATCATTCTTGCGAAGTGGCTCTCCTGTTTGAGACCGAGAAACATATTATAAACACACAATCCTTCAATGAAGATGACCAAACTGAACCAACAGGATTACAAGTAGTGGTCATAGGTGCAAGCAGAAGGAGATAGACAAATGTGTGTGATAGAACAACAATACAGTACAAAGGATGCATGAAGAGATCTCCATGTAGATATCATAAAATAAAGTAATGAACTGTATTCCATAGTGCCAGACTAGTTTGGAATTGGCCCCTCTGTGGTCCAATCCCAAGTCCTAAAGCAAGCATGAAAGTGTGCGAGTTGAGTAGTTGACACACATGCATACTACTTCTGTGTATGGGTAGAACTGTATGGCGTTTTAACCAAGGTGCATCACATGGACTAATTATGAATCAACAAAAAAAACAGTTTCTAGTTATTTATATAGAAAGGTATCACTACCCTATTAGCCAGCAATTTCTGAACGAAGGATAGAACAACGCGGAGTAGTTTTTTGTGTTGCCTAAGCCTTGGAGGGCATAACAAATATAGAGTATACGACAGTATGGACTACAAATTAATGTCCTAGTGATGTAGAAACCATACCTGGTACCAATCATTACTGATATTATTCTATCTCTAAGACTTCCATACAAGACATATACTCAAGAGCTGAAACTAGATATGTCAACGTAGTAGAAAAGGCTTCTCTTGTTTGACTAAGCAGGAATTGCTTGAACATCTTCACCAATTGAATCTTATATTATGTAGTGCTAGCATCAATGAGAATAACCTCACTAGCTGGACTGGCCAACGACTGATGATGGAAGTGTTCTTACGAAACAAAAAAATTCTCTACGATGTTATGACGACAATATAAATAGAAAGTGCAAAATACAGCTAGCAATTGGGATACTGCAAGTTCCCATTTCATAATGAACTTGCATTCCGCTAAAGCATGTTACCTATGTTTTTCAATTCTTCACCGTTGCAATGTTTGACAGTTTCATGTGGTGTATTACTCTGCATCCATAGTTAAGAAAATCTGAATGAGCATAAACTGCAAGCGAATTAACAACACTACCAGGATGCTGACTAACGACTCAACTTGATCACAATAATATATTAAAAAAATCTGAATTGAGGTTTATAACATATCAAGCCAAAGCAGAAACATGCCATGTACTTAGTATTTCTTTGCTTTCATAGTACTATAAAATTTCGTAAAAAGATCCCCATTCGGCCCATTGTTGGTGGCTTGGCTTAAGTAGAATTAGAACTGCAATAGGTCGATTACCTCAACCTTCACATTCAACGATAAAGGCAATAAACATTTGAATTACTAATGTTGTCGTAAAGATAAAGTGAGCATAAATTAAGCATGTCATGTCTTGTGGTGGCCCAGAGTAACATCAGTCAAATTAGATTCTTTTCCAGATGTGAACATCACTGCAATAAAATTTGACAACACTTGCTTTAAAATATGAGGGAAGACCAGGCAATGAAAAGACAAGTAAAGTTCATATATCGAAAAGATGAAACTTTTAAGAGCATTCTCATCCAGCGTGTCGGATCGGCGCGGCATTACCGCATTCATAGAAACACCATCAGCCTTCCTTGAGTGATTGGTCGAATTGACAGCCCTGCAAAAAAAGAATGAAGCAATAGTCAGCTGACCATTCTGCATCTGATTAACACGGGATAATTGTTTCTCGTGCTTTACTAGAAAAAAAACTTCAATAGGTCAACAAACAACGAGGGAAGCATTCTGTTAGCTAAATGTCCAGATATAGTGGGTTTGAGGCTTAGGATAAAGACGTACAGATGCACCCTGCTGGGTAAATTTCTAAATATAGGCAGCCTAAGAAACAGTTTGGGAAATTTCGGCTTCAAAGTTAGCTAAACGCCGCCGACACAGAAAGTCAATCGCTCCCCCCTAACGGGGGCATCCGATCTCCCTCAAATCAAGGGTAAACTAAATAAGGGACGGAGATGCGGAGATCGCAGTGACGGCGCGGCCAGATCACAAACTCACCGCTGCCTGGGCACCGCATCTCCGGTCCGCGACATGGCTGGGAAGAGCGCCCGAGTCGGCCAGAAGCATCGGCTGAAGCTGGAACGAGAGACGGGCATCAGATGACAAACTAATCATTCGGGAATCTGACGGGAATGCACGGATAAAAGGGGAAATCGGCGGTCTGGCTGCGCGGTTCCTGCGGGATTCGGGCCTGACCTGCGGAGCTCGTTGCGGCGGTGGAGGATCCTGAGGCGAGGACCGAGGCAGGAGGAAGAAGAAGAGATGGGCCAGGTGGGAGTGGGACGCACGGTGGCGACGAGCACGAGGAGGAGGAGAAGGAAGAGCCAGGTGGTGGTAGACGGGATCCGACGGAAGCCATTGACGTTGTTTTGCAATAGCGGTGAGTCAATGAGCGCCGTGGGCCGAATGGGCTGTTTCTGGTTCTGGCCTAGGGTTTCCAGCCCTCCAGGTGCTGGGAAAAAAATTGTACTGGCAATGTATAGCGTTCTCAGAAGTTTGTCTAAAAGAAAGCTAGGGTTCATCAACCCAATTACAAGATTCATTATTTTTAAAAAACCTAGCTATCTCATGTGCCACCTGATTTTCTTCCCCCAAGCAGTGCTTAAACGTAACATTCCCTATAGAAGAGGCCAGGTCCACACAGTCCGCATAAAATGGATGAAGAATCATTCCACCATCTCGATTCGCCGGTGCACTTCGATCGTTTCCAGGGAATCAGACTCAGCTGTAATATTATGAAAACCTATTCTGTTTGCCAAAGATAAGCCCTCCTTCATTGTCGTTGCCTCCGTCATGCTCGTCGAGGCACTATAACGAAGATGAAGACATGAAGCAGCAACAAACGAACCTTCATAGTCTTTTAGTCTCTCAAGACTGCTCCCACTGCTCCTGCTTTTCTATCTGCATAGAAAGATGCATCAACGTTAAGTTTTACACATCTCGGCTCCGGCCGCTTCCATCTAGTTCAGAATTTATTTATTTACACATGAGAAATACATCATATTGAACCCGAAACATGAAGAGTGTGAATTTTGTAGGCACCGTTTTTTCCCTCCTCAATCTGTGGCCCAGTGGAGACTGTATTGTACACGATCTGGGCCACTTTTACTGTTCATTTGGTTGACCACGTTGTCTCTCTACTCAATTTTCTGCACTAACGCTAGGGTCTGCAAATTATCAGCCGCCTCAAAAGCCCACCCGGTCCACTCTCAATTGAATAGATCTCTCTTCTAAGATCAATATAGTAAA
Organism: Poa pratensis; assembly: GCA_947311845.1. Taxonomy (NCBI): domain Eukaryota; kingdom Viridiplantae; phylum Streptophyta; class Magnoliopsida; order Poales; family Poaceae; genus Poa; species Poa pratensis. The sequence goes on along the minus strand of CAMZMU010000013.1, from coordinate 2,927,068 downwards.
AACGTTTTGTGCGTAGCATTCTTCTCTATGTATGCAGCATCTTATGTAGCAAAAGAAGAAATGTTGGGTCCAATCAATGAAGAAAAAACACGAACACAACATTTTTTTTTCTAACATTGCGTGTACCAATCTTTTCTGAATATGTAAAAACATGCGAAGGGTGGCAATAAATATTGTAACATTTTGGACACAAGCAAAAACCAACAACTTATGCAACAAACCCCAATTTGGTTATAGCAAAACGTAAGTAAAGCGTTCCACTTTTGCAACAAAAAAACTTAGAGAATCCAACATTTATGTCCAACTCATCCAACAATACTGAAACACGTATGCAACATTGAAATAATCTATGTGTAGCATAAGCCTAGAAATCATCATATCATTTTGCTCGTGCTTACACAACGAAAAGTATACACACATGTAGCAAAATCGTACATCACATGCAACATCGACAAAACCCCCAAAAAGCTGACATTCACCACCATGGAGGCACCGCCATGGCCGACTCGAACTCGTCGGCCATGCCGGAGACAAATTGGTCACATCGGAAGTTCGTCATAGCTAGATCGGTTGAATCCACTTATGGCCTTCGTCTTCTCTAGCCCAGCCGATATGTGAGGAGTTTCCCCACTTCCAAGCTCCTTCCAAGGTGTCCATGGCAGGCTCCCCGTCGTCGATCTGCAGTCGTCAAGACTGAGAGATGTGGGCACAATAGGGTGATACGTCCATTTTACATCACTATTTTCTACTGTAATTTACTTACATTGTGTTTGGATGTAGGAAAGTTTGCTGGAAATTGAATTGGATTAGCAATTCCATTTCCATGATGGAAAGGAAATGTGCTCCAATTCAAATTCCGTTGTTTGGTTGTGAATGGAATTTATGGCTAGAATTAAAGGGTAGCACAAGATTATAATTCCTGTTTGGATGTATAAACCTTGGAATTGACTGTTTTGTTAAGTTTGGACAATATAAAACTTGTTACATATATAAAAAATTGTATGTGTATATTTGAATATTGATATATTATTTTTGCACACATAATAACATTAAAAAGGAAAGATGAATATAGAGAAAATACAAGATGTTCAAAATCCAGAAGATAGAAAGATGAAGATTGCTTCTGCAAATCAGTTGCGGAACTAACATATTCCGAATCAATAACACACAGAGTGTTCTTCTTCCTTTTTCTCTGGACTGAACTTTCTGAATGAAGAACACACACAGAGAGAAGATACAAGAACGGGTGTGAAAGAGCATAATTTAGTCCCTTTTGTTTTGTGTGTTAGTTAACAACACTAGTGAACATTTGACTAGGTGTTAAAGTGATGCAGGTCTTAGTAGTATATATTGCTTGTGCATCAACACCAAAAAGAAGGAAGAAATGAATTTCCCAAGTGCTGGAGTTCACCGGAAATTCCGGTCTAGTAGAATTGTCGAAGAATTTGGCTTAGGACCAGAATTCCCAAGTGCTGGAGTTCACCGGAAATTCCGGTTGGTATCACCGGAATATCCGGTCCAGAAGTTTTGTTGAAGAAATCTGCTAAGGACCTAAGGTTGCAGCTGCTGGAGGTCACCGGAGATTCCAGCCGGAAATTTCATTCTGGATCGGAATTTCCGGGGTACCGGAATATCCGGTCCCAACTTATACCAGAATATTGGTTGTCGCTGCACTCCAACGGGTAGAAATCTGGAGGGGTATAAATACCTCTCCACCTACCTCCAGCCACTCAGCTAGCTCATCTTTGAAGAACACCATTATTGCAAGCTCAAGATTTGATAGATCTCCCAATCCCTCCACCCAAACTCGTTGATCTTTGGAGGATTGAAGGAGAAGGCCCCGATCTACATCTTCACCAAGCCGTTTTTCATTTCCCCCTCATTCACTTGAGGGACCCTTTGCTAGGATTTTCTTTGGGAAAACCTAGCTCATTATTGTACTCACTTGTTGTCTTTGTGATAGATTTGTAGCTGTTCGGGAGCCCCCAATCCTGTTGTGGGTTGTGCCCCGGATCGTTGTTGTAAGGGCTCCGATTCCGCCTTGAAGGATTCCGATAGTGGAAGGTGAACCAAACCTTTGTGGTGCGGTTCATCGGAGAAGAAGGTGAAGCCTTTGTGGCTGTTGAGTTGTGACCTTTGTGGTAGCTCACACCTCTCCAACGAGACGTACTCCCCTAAAAAGGAGGAACTCGGGAATACATCCGTGTCTCCGCGTGCTTTCACTTCGGTTACTTCTATCCTTGTTTATCGTCTTTACTTCGTGTATCTTGCTTAGTTGCTAGCTTGTCATATAGGTAAATTCACCGTAGTTGCATATCTAGAGAATTTACCTTTTGTGTCAAGACTAATTTAAAAAGTACTAAAATTTGAAGTAGCGCCTATTCACCCCCCCCCCCTCTAGGTGTCATACGATCCTTTCAATTGGTATCAGAGCCTTGGCTCTCTTGTTGGGCTTAACCGCCTAAGAGAAGTATGACCGGTGAGGGTGGTTCCCCGAGTGACCAAGCCGCTCCAGCATCCATGGCCGATCTCAAATCGATGGAGACATCTTTGAGATCGTCCATGGATACCCAATTTGCTGAGATGCGTGACTTGCTCACGAAACTCGCAAGTGGCAAGGTTCCTTCGGAAACTCTCCCTATAGAGGACCCCCTTGCTTCCGAGACGGGTGATTCCGATAAAGACAAGGGGGAAAAGAATGGGGTTGAAGATAAAGAAACCGACCCTAAGAAAAATACCTCTTCCTCAACCAAGCCGGTAGGTGGGAAGCCGGAGTACCAAGCGGTTCCCCTTGTGTACTCTCCCGACCCATCATACTCGCATAAAACCCTTTAGGTCCACCACCTAAGCTTAATGCATTGGCTTTTGCTACTTGGCAACACTTAATGAAATCTCATATCAACAGTTCCTCTATCGAGCTTTGGAGGATCATTCAAGTGGGATACAAGGCCGTGGATCCTAACAACTTGACAAGAAGAGAAGTGGCGGATGCGCAACTCAATGCCTCCGCTCTTCACATGATTGAACTTGCCGTCGGAGAAAAGGATCTCTATCACATCCAAAATCTCACCACCGCCAAAGAAGCTTGGGATTGCCTATCCGAGGTGTTCCTTGGGAATGAGAGCATGAAGAGGAATAGATTTGATGCTTTGAACAATGAGGCCGAAGGCTTCTACATGCTTGATAGTGAAACTCATGAAGAGATGTATGCAAGACTCAAGACTCTTGCCCAAGCATTTTATAATGTTGGGGCAACATATGTGGATGCTGCTTGGATCAAGAGGAAGTATGTGAATGCGCTCATGCCCTTCGAGCCCGTTGACTTGAAGGCCCTACAAGGAAAATACAACTACCTTGAGATGACATCCAATGAAGTTATGCAAGAGATGCAAGCCTCCAAGGTTGCCACCAAGAATGATCTAGACAACCGTGCTAGGGCCATGGGAATGAAGCAAGGTCCATCACTTGCTTTGAAGGCCAAGGTTGTATGCCTTGATGAACATGATGAAGTTGAAGCATGCCCGAACAACATTCTTCCCGATGATCTTGAACAAGACTACCATGGTCACGTAGATCTTGCAACAAGGACATTTTGGAATGACCCGGCCAAGGCAAAGGCTCAACTTGATCAAACAAACAATCCAAGTGGGAAGAAGGAGTTGGCTAATAGGACAAAGACTTGCTACAATTGTCATAACAAGCATCACTTCATAAAAGATTGTCCGTATGAGAATAGAGAGCAACACGGTGGAAGGCTTGTCCTCAAGGGCCAATCAAACATGATACAAAAGAAGCCTTTCGTCAAGAAGAAGCCTTTCTTCAAGAAAGCACCAAGAATTGTGTTGATGACTCAAGAAGAGTATCCTTCCGATGATTCTGAAGAAGAAGAAGAACCCACTCGCGAGGTGGCCGCATTGGCCATTAATTGTATCAACTCCGCCTCCTTCTCTCTTCGAATCCCCCAATGAGAACCTCTCCATCAACACCGCTCGTTGCCTCATGGCTCACGTCACCGAGGACTATGCTTCGGTGGGTCGAAATGGGTGGTTGATAGTGGATGCACTAGTCATATGATCGGACGCATGGAGATCATGACGGAGTTAAGACCAAATATAAATCACTCATCCGTCTCCTATGGTGATAAATCAAAAGCTGAGGTAAAGGGCCTCAGCAAGGTGGTAGTTGCAAAGGATATCACCCTTGTAAATGTCATGCTTGTCGAGTCCCTCGGTTACAATCTTATGTCCGTTCGTGCACTTAATAAGATAAACTTTGATGTCCATTTTACTATTGATATGGTGGTACTCTTGAGGAGCAAGGCTCTAAAGGTCATGTTCGTTGGGTATGTTGAAAATGAGTTGTTTGTGGTGGACTTTTTGGGGTCTACCAACACTAAAGCAATATGCCTATTCAGAAAGGCCGACGTGGGATGGTTGTGGCATCGCCGCTTGTCCCATGTCAACATGAGAACTTTGCAAAGTCTTCACAAGGGTGGCCACATTCTTGGACTAAAAGACAATGTTTCTTTTTCTAGAGATTGTCTTTGTAGGGCTTGTGTTGAAGGAAAGATGCATGATTCTCCCCATCCAAGCAAGACCATCATTTCGTCAAAGAGGATATTGAAACTTCTTCATGTTGATCTCTTTGGTGCCGTTCCTCAACCAAGTCTTGGTGGAAAGAAATATTGCTTGGTGATTGTTGATGACTATTCAAGATTTACTTGGTTTATTTCTTCAAGACGAAGGATGAGACCCAACAAGCCGTCATCGACTTTTCCAATGAAGTTCAACGCCAACACAATGTCCCTATATTGGTCATTAGGAGTGACAATGGCTCCGAGTTCAAGAACTACACCCTAAATGAGTTTCTTAGTGAAGAGGGGATTCGTCATCAATATTCCGCTGCATATACCCCTCAACAAAATGGTGTAGCCAAAAGAAAGAACCGGACTCTCATGGATATGGCAAGGTCTATGTTGGTGGAGTTTAAGTCTCCACTTTTCTTATGGGCCGAAGCTATCTCCACGGCGTGTCATTCATCAAACCGGCTATTCTTTCGCGTAGGCAAGAAGTTTACACCTTATGAGATGCTCACCGGCAACAAGCCCAATGTCTCCTACTACCGAGTATTTGGTTGTAAGTGTTTCTATAAAATCAAAGGTGTTCGTTTGTCTAAATTTGAATCTAAAGCTTTAGAGGGTGTTTTTGTTGGGTACGGTGCCGAGTCTCACACCTATAGAGTCTATGACAAAACCGTCGAAAAAGTCATAGAATCTTGTGATGTGAGATTCGATGAGAATGATGGCTCCCAAGTGACGCAATTTCATGTTTGTGATGTAGATAATGAGGAGCCTCAAGATGCAATAAGAAGAATGGGCATTGGTTTCCATCGTCCCATTGCAATCCATTGTGACCCTCCTCAAGCAAGTCCAAGCTCCACTCATGTGGAAACTTCATCACCATCACAAGTTGAAGCGGCGCCCACCATGGAAGCAAATGATGCACAAACCCAAGAACAAGTTCAAGACCCTCCTCATGTTGACCAAGTTGCTACGCAAGAACCAAGTTCTCCATTTGTTGATGCTAGCCAAGGTCAAGACCAAGATCAACCCTTTCCTTCTTTTATTGAAGACTAGCTTGCCCGCTCGTATAATTTTTTTCTCATACCCATCATATAAAACTAGGAAATGGGCCCGTGCGTTGCAACGGTAGAAAAAATGTTGTCATGGACATTAAAAGTTCTCATAGGCAGAGCGGTGCCGCCAGATTAATGATGGTAGACGTGATGAAAAAATGTGTTGCGATGGGTACATACTATTTGGCGTGGTTTCCTAAAATATTAAATAAGAAAAAGATCAATGGTACATATTATCATTAGATCGATTGCATTGTTTTTTTTACCATGTTTTGGATCAATTGCATTGTAAGATAGGGCAATGTATGTAGTGGCGGAGTATTTTTACCAGGTATTAGCAAACAAAGTTGTGGCATACTAAATAGCCCTGAAAAAAATCTCCAAAATGAAATAATCAGTACACATCCTAAAGTTATACTTCATGGAGTAGAACATGATCTATTTTATCAATTCTCATTGCAACTTCGCAAGTTCGTTAGTTGTGTATGCGCTTCTGCTCATCTATACTATATATAATGGCTGACGTTTCAGCCACCGCTCAGCCCATCCACGTAACCGTGCACTGTAGCGCGGCTACAGTACTACTACTTCTACAGTACCGTGGCTGTAGCGCAGTGCTACTGCTTCTACAGCGCGAGTTTCGGTACACAGTACGAGAGACACTGTAGCGCTCTATGAGTTCTCAGCGACAAACTCACTGTTCATCAATGCACTTCTACAGTGCGTGGCCGATCCGCGCCATCCGATCCGGATCCGACGGCCCTCCTTCTGACGAAAACATATACACAAACTATATGTGCGTCGATGAGTATGTTCCATTCCCGTGATCGGTTTCGAGTTTGGTCGACTCTAGCTCCTCAATTTTGGATCCAGATTCGCAAAAACATTTGACGAATTTTGTCAAATTCGTCGCGCCCAGTTATCCGTTTGAATTTTCCTCTCACGAGTAGATGGATATCACCCTTCCAAACAACTTTCATGTTTCAACCTTTTTATTTTGACGGACATACACATAATTCTCTCTAATCTTCAAATTCGTCGTAATTTAGGCTGTGAAAAAAAGACAAATTCTGACGGATTCAAAGTTTCAAAATCTCGCTTTTTTGCATAAAAGTCCCCGATGTGCACTTTTACAGTGCAATCTCGCTTTTTTGCATAAAAAACCCTATGTGCTTATTTTTTCATAAAAGTCCTCGCGTGTCCCAAAATTTGTTTTTGCAATAAAAAACGTTTTTGCAGCATCATCCCCGTGTTCCCAAAAAAATGTGAATCGGCCCTCTGGTACAAAACACACGGAAAAATCCACGCACGCCGCTTCTTTTGCATAAAAGTCCTCACGTTTTCCAAAAAAATTGAATCGTTCACCCACAATAGCTTTCGACATATTTTTCTACCTAAAATTTTCCAAACGCATTTACATAGGTCTATTTCCCACATAAGTTTAGACTTTCTAACGGTATTTTTCTTTAGCCATTTTAGAGTTTTTAATATATTTTTAGATTTTCTGACAATAAGTTTTGCCGTATTTTTTGTCCACAATTTCTCAACCCTATTGAATTCATCCTTCCGCTCGGCCTGTATTTTTGGTCGTATTTTTTGGCTGAAATTTCTCCACCACATTTATATACATCTACCTCCTAGACAGAAAAAACGCCTAATCATTTTTTCTCTCTTTTTCTCCGTTTCTTCTTTTCAACCTATTGAATGATAAAATTTTACACAACTTTTCGTGCGACATTCGGCCACTGTACATCTCGCTATTCTTAACTAACCGCACCGCAACGAGTCCATGCCGAAATAACAGTGCTACCGACGAGTGCCAACAACCAGTAAACATAAAAAATACCGAGAAACAGTAGTAGTTTACAGACAGTAACATGGAAAGTTTTCCCCTCCTTCGTTCCTCATCTTAGCCTTTTCGACAAAAAAATTGCCGCGCATTTTTGTTTAGAATTTTCCTACTGTCGTTAACTATACCTACCTCCAAAAAAGCCACCTACATGGTATTTTTTCCCAGCCTCTTCAACGATTTTTTTTGCCGCACCTTTCCTGATTTTTAGCCTCTTCGACGATAACTTTTGACACAATTTTTTTGCTAAGATTTCCCTTCCATAATTACCTAAATCTACCTACCAAAAAGAATTTGCCTTGAGTTTTTTTCTGCCGTTATTTTCAAACCTACTCGGCAATAGATTTTAAACACATCTTAATTTTTTGAAGTTAGTTCTCCTACATTATGACAATGTTTTCAATACGCCACCAATTTTCAAATGCGTCTGTGCAAAAAAGACAAATTCTGCCAGATTTCAAAATTTTAAATAAATTTCTTGATGTACTGCAGCAATTCAACCTTCTCCAATTTATTTATATTCTGTCACCACACGGGCGCGGCGTGTCGCCGCGCAAATTTTCCTAGTAAGACTAATATGTTTTACCTGAACATCCATGAAGCAAATGTACTTACTTGTACTAACTTAATGTGCTAGGCCAGTCCAAGTGAAGCAGCTAATTCGAATTCCTTCATAGGATGAACGACGTATTCAGCAAAGCTAGCTGGAAGAACAATACATTATACTACATCCCAATAAGACTGAATTAGCATCATGAAATGTAATAAAATCCATGCTGTCTTACCATGTTTACACAATCAATGTGTGTCAATAATGTAGATGGAACTGGATAAAGAACAGTGTATAAAGACAGAGGTTTACCAATGATTGAGAGTCCAGCAGATTCATAGTTTGGTGAAAAGGAAAAAGAGAATACATCCATTAGTGTCTAGGCGGCACTGCTTCTCAATCAGGCAAGTTTGGTCTGATTTAGATACGTCCCCGCGGCAATATTCATCATTGTCCTGGTGTGACGCATCTGCCCGCTGCTCCAAATATTCTCGTGCTCAGATGAATCGCGCTTGATGTCTTCTCTTCCTGCGATGGTTGCGACGGCCTTCACCGCGCCATTGGACAGAGAATAGCCGCCTTCCATGAGGCGTCCCTATCATCCTGTCCTGCGATGGTGGCGCTATGTGAGTAGGGAGAGCCGGCCCAGAGGATTGCGCGGCTGTGGCATCGCGTGTGAAGCGCAAAAACGCATCACGGCAAGCTCCCTCGCCCTGACGCGCACCCCGATGAGTGCAGAACCAGGAGCCGTCGAACTGGTTCGTTGATGAGATTCCTCAATGACCTTGATGACCCAACAATTGATCTGCTTATCTGACGCTTCCTCTATGTTCCTGTTGAAGTCGATGGTGCGCGACTCTGCCACCGCCATGACGGGCGGCCTCGCGGTAGGTCGGCTTCCATGGACAACGTTCTGTCGTTCCACACGCCGCACGCGAAGATGACGCTCGAGCCGTCTGAGTCAGGTCGGTCCTTCCGGTGAGCCGTCGAGATCGGCATACTACGCCCTCCAGGTCTCCATCGTGTTGTGGCCCAACTTCTTCGCTTGTTCCATCGATCAATGATCGTGGGTTAGGCCTACTGGATAGTTCTTGAGCACTGTATATATAGCGACCAGGGGCTGGGAGCTAGGATAGGAAACGGGGAAAGCCAAATACCGGATGGACCTCGAGTTGTATTTTCATCGAGAGCCTAAAAAACGTGGAGACGTACAACATATCAAGGAAAATAGCGGCGGACGACAAGAAACCCAAAACGGACGAAAAATATGGGGGAAGAACGTTCCTCCCTTTATTATTAGGTACAGATGTGCATAATGATGATCAAGGTCAACATTCCGGTCAAGACGGGGACTGAAATGATCAAGATGATCAAGAGATACCTCCAAGATGCAATAGAGATATCGAAGCCTGTCGAAAAGTAAGGATGGCAAGAGACTTTGAAATAAAGAGTCACAAGCTAGAAGAAATCCTTGGTGACCTAAATAAGGGTGTTACCACAAGAAGACAATTGGCAAGCTTTGGTGAACATCAAGCTCATATTTCCATGGTGGAACCAAAGAAAGTGTTTGAAGCTCTTGAAGATCCGGATTGGTTGGAAGCTATGCACGATGAACTCAATAACTTCAAGCGCAACAAAGTGTGGAATATAGTTGAGAAGCCAAAGGATTGCCGCAATGTTATAGGCACTAAGTGGATATTCAAGAACAAGCAAGATGAGTTTGGAATGGTTGTGAGGAACAAGGCAAGATTGGTTGCACAAGGATACTCTCAAATTGAAGGCATTGATTTTGGAGAGACTTATGCACCCGTGGCTCGCCTTGAGTCCATCCGTATCCTTCTTGCATATGCATCACATCATAACTTTAAATTACAACAAATGGATGTGAAAAGTGCCTTTCTTAATGGTCCTTTAAAGGAGTTGGCATATGTTAAGCAACCACCGGGTTTCGAGGATCCCAAGTTCCCTAACCATGTCTACAAGCTCGATAAGGCGCTCTATGACCTTAAACAAGCCCCACGTGCGTGGTATGAGCACCTTAGAGAGCTTCTAGTAGACCGTGGATTTGAGATTGGGAAAATCGATCCCACTCTCTTTACTAAGAGGGTTAAAGGGGAGCTCTTCATATGCCAACTTTATGTTGATGATATTATATTTGGCTTGTCTAACAAAGCTTTCAATGATGAAGTTTCAAAGCTTATGACCGATAGGTTCGAGATGTCTATGATGGGCAATTGAAGTTCTTTCTCGGGTTTGAGATCAAGCAATTGAATGAAGGGACTTTCATCTCTCAAACCAAATATACCCAAGACATGCTCAAGAGGTTCAATATGCAAAATGCTAAGGAGAAGCGGTTTCCCATGGACACCAAATGCCATCTTGAACTTAACCCCAACGGTATCGATGTTGATCAAAAACTTTATCGCTCTATGATTGGTTCTTTGCTTTATCTTTGTGCATCTAGACCCGATATTGTGTTGAGTGTAGGGGTGTGTGCAAGGTATCAAGCCGCTCCTAAAGAAAGCCATTTGAAGGCGGTTAATAGAATCCTTCGATATTTGGTTTATACCTCAAGGTTTGGATTGTGGTACCCAAAGGGCACTAATTTCTCTCTTGCCGGGTACACAGATTCGGATTGGGCCGGTTGCAAGGATGATAGGAAATCAACTTCCGAGGCATGCCAATTTCTTGGTAGGTCCCTGGTGAGTTGGTCTTCTAAGAAGCAAAATTGCATATCTTTATCCTCCGCCGAAGCCGAGTATGTGGCGGCCGCTAGTGCTTGCACTCAATTGTTATGGATGAGGCAAACTTTAAAGGAATACGGTGTCAATTGTGACAAAGTGCCTCTTTTGTGTGATAATGAAAGTGCAATCAAGATTGGCCACAATCCGGTGCAACACTCAAGAATGAAGCATATTGAGATCCGTCATCATTTTATTCGGGATCATATTGCCCGTGGTGATATTGAGCTTGGCTATATTTCAACCAAAGTCCAACTTGCCGACATTTTCACGAAGCCACTGGATGAAGCAAGATTCACCTTTTTGAGGCATGAGCTAAATATCATGGATTCAAGGAGCTTGACTTGATTATCTTGCATACACACCTATATTTTGACTATATATTTGGTTTAGGTGTAGGCATGGACATAGGGGGAGTGCGGTCCTAATACATTGGACTATCCCTCCCCCCATTATGCCGACATTAAGAATTCATTTGTCTCTCTATATTCGTGCTATGAATTGTGAGCTTAAATGACGAGTAGTGGCAGTGAACCTGTAACAGCCCCACTTTTGGTATTGTAAAATTTGAACCAAATTTTCACTTTTCCTTTCAGTCATGCATCATGGCATCCATGCATTAAGGTGTTCCACTTGGAACCATTAATCTTGACAAACAGAAGTTAGCAAGTTAATATATTTGTCAAGGAAGTTCCAAGAGTTCAAGGGTAATAATTTGCACTTGCTTTAAAATTACTAAAGGAATATCAAATTGTAATTAAACCAAAAATACCATAATCCAACCTTATGAACAAATGTGGTTCAGAACATTTTATTTTGCAACACCAATTTTTGTGGAGCTTCTACATGTTGTGGGGAGGCTACATGAATATTGTCATAATTTTTGAAATGGTTTCAGTGCCTCAATTAAATCCCTAAACTGGTTTTTAAAAAAGAAACAGAAATAGAGGAATTCAGTGAAGTGCAGGGGGCTTCTTGCAAAAGTGTCATGTCTTCCTTCTGTAGCCACAGTGCGCCATGGACGACGCTAAGCCGCGCAATGCTGCCTCCCCCTGCTGTCGACCATCCCCGCGTCGCAGCCTGGTACAAGAAGGTGCCGAGGAACCCTAGCCCCTGCCCGCCAGATATTTCTCACTCTCTCTCCCTCCGTTTTCTTCCCCACTATGGCCGAACCCTAGCCGAGCTCGCCGTCGTGCATCGCCATCGCTAGAGGAACCGCATAGCAAATCGGAGTGGGGCAAAAGCTTCGCCTCGCCGTCTTCCTCCTCTCCGTGCAAGGAATCGTCGCGGGGTCGCCCGCATCGTCGCCGCCGTCCGCGTCTTCTTCCTCTCCGGCCAAGCAGCCGCCGCGCCATTGCCGCCGTTCCCGTCCACCTCCTTCCCTTCCGAGCACACGCACGCATCGAGGGTGAGCACGCCGTCCTCCGGGACATCTCCGTTTCCTTCCTATCGCTCTAGTTCGTCGGGTAGAAGTAGCTTCGCCGTAGCTCGCCGCCGGCCGCCGCTAGTCGTTGTCGATTACGGCTTCTCCGGTGACCTTTAGGTAGCGGCGCCGCCGTATATATGCTCGCCGTGTTCGCACCCGTCGAACGCGCCCGTAACTCGCCTCCGCGCACGCCGTACCGTCGAGTCCGTGCTCGACGCCGACGCGGTCACCGCGCGCGAGCACGCAGGTCGTGGCCTCGCCGCGGTCAACCCCTCGGTGGGCCGCGCGCGCTTGCGTGGCTGCAGCGTGGCCACGGCCCCACTTGTCAGTGGCTGTGGCTAGACCAGCCTCGGTGCAAAACGTCTCGTTAGATTTTCTGGAAAAATAAAAGAAAAGGCAGGAAATTGTTTAAACCTTGTAAAATCCATAACTTTTGAAATATTGATCCAAAAAATTACAAATACGGTACCAAAATGTTCAGAAAAATAAAGGTTGTCTGTTAGTATAACTCACCTATCCAACTAATTTAGTTTATTTGCTGTTTTATTAAAATACTGAAAATGGCAGAATCAAATACAATTTTAGAAATGCAATAACTTTTTATTGGTTTATCAGAAAAATATGTTTAATATATCAAAATGCTCAGAAAAATATGAACTATCCAGTTGCATCACCATCATGCATATTTGATCACAATTACAGTACTGCACTTTTTAGAAGTTAGGAAAATCATTAAGTTAAATGTGGGGTTATAATTTTCTCTTGTTGAAATAATTATTTCTGAACCCCATTTAAATTGCTAGTTATTGTTATGGTAATTTCAGTGCATTAAAAAGGTCATGCCATCATGTGTTTGCGCATTTCACTTGTCATGCATGTGTGGTTATTGATTGTTCCTTTCCGGTGTTTTTATGCATCGATAGATCAACAGTCGGGGTTCCACCGCAATACCCCGACGACCCGTATTACCAGCCTGCTGAACAAGGCAAGCATAATCCCCCTCTGAGCATGTCTACTCCTATGTTTCCGCAAATATTTTCTCCACTATAATATTGCATGCGGTTCCAAATGTCAATTTGGTTGGATTAGAGTATCCTATAGTTGCATTATGTTTCCGATGCCATTACCTGTTTCCCTCCACTATCCATAGGATTGAAGTGTTGGCCTGAGTTAATTATATCTGTTATGTATATGCTTAGCCATGCTTAGCTAAATGCTTAGTCGTCCGGTGGATATCCCATTGTTGGAAATGTTGATGGAATGTCCGGATGATGGAGGAGATTTGTGGTAACATATAATAACATGCTTAAAGGCGGGGATGAAGGCCACAGTGGTTTGGTGGTGCCTTTCTCGTTCTCGCCGCCTAGATGCGAGTTCTCGCCTTCGAGCCAAGACTGAGCGTGCAACCATGCGTGGGCCAGGAACCCCATGACGAGATAACTCGTGAGGGACTAGCCGAGGGTCCTCTAGTTTGAGCTTCCATTTGCGCGTGTGTGAAGATGGTGGCCAGGACTGGGATGAGGATGGTGGTGTCTAGGAAAATGAGTGGCCGCGGGGCAGGGTGTTGGAGGCACTGAACCTGTCCTACCGCCACTGATGATCCTGGGTTAGTCTCAAGCGAGGGAGAAGTCGTAGCCGCTCCCACTCAGCCGGCTTTCTCCGGAAGAGAGCTAATGTACAGGCAATGAGCCGGACGGTACGCGTGGCAAACATTGTACACCCCTGCAGGGTTAAATCTTTTCGAAAAGCCGTGTCCGCGGTTATGGACGACTTGGTGCCGGATTCAGAGACCATAGAAAACTTGAACCGAATGATTAAAACATGACTCAAGAATGCAAGGTTAGCTTCCTCGAGGGTGATTCGGGGAGGTGCCTTTGTAGACAGATGCAGTGGTTGATGGTGGTTGTTGATGAAGATGATCAGAAGAAAAGAGTTTCTTACCCCTTTGAAAATATTTGATTAGTCGATGCCATGGAGTTATGTCTTTATAAAGAAAACCAGCTTTAAGCAAAACAGCTATAAAACCTTTGTAAGCCAATCATCGAGCTAGTAGCTCTAGTAATCTTGCAGAGTTCGTCGAACTCAACGTTGCTTTGTTGATTCTTTCAGAGGAGGACTTCACCGACCTTGAAGGTGGGTTCTATGTGGACGTCGACGAGTAGTCTGGGGCTCCCAGGTGGCAGCTTGGGACATCTCGGAACAGCTGGCGCTGGGAATGTTTATCTGTAGGCCTCTTAGGCCATAATTTGGATCTTGTTGTTTAGAACAACTTATTTCGCTTCCGCATGATGTACTGTTGGGTCTGTGACCTCTGGTTGTAATATTTGCTATCTTTCTCTATTAGAAGAGTTGAACTATAATGCTTTGAGTCGTAGAGTCTGTAATGTGCCAGTTGTTCCACAAGTCTTGATCTCTCTATTATGCATAGATAGTTGTGCCTGTGTTATGGCATCAATCGGGGTGTTGCGTTGCCGATGATCCATGCCGAGCGCGCCTGCCAAAGGTTTTGGCCTGGGAGTGGTAACCCAGTAACCTCCGGTTGTATCGCATGACCGGTGACACACACATCTTTGTATAGTTCCGCGGTCGGGGCGCTACAGAACCCAAGATACATCTTCGCGGTGTCACACCACATATACTCATACATGGTGGCCTAGGCCACTGCCCTCTTCTTTGAGAAGAGTTGGAGTCATTTGGTTCTTATTTGGATCTTCATTGAAAACCTTTTTGGATTTTTGTTCGATCTCGGTTTTTATGGAAAACACACTCGAGTTTGGCCTTTATGTTTGATTCTTGCAAGAACGAGTGTGAAGTACCAATCACAGTTTGGTAATCTAAATCCCATGCCATTCTTACCTAAAGACACTTCCAATCTTTGCACACAAGTCTTGTTTTGAAACTGTGGAAGTTTTGGGTTCAGCAGGCCAGAAATTCCGATGTTAAGAACCGTAATTTCCGATGGGCCGGAATATCTGGTCCAAGTCAGGACCGGAATATCTGCCTGGGCGGTTTGTCTCATATACTGGGAAGGTCGGGGTGAAGGGCTCAGTTGAGCACTTCTTCCACCCCCGACCTTCTCTCTCTCCACCGCCGCCGCCGCTGCCGTCCCCGCCGCCTCTCCGGCGACTCCCACCACCGAACTTCTGGTTTCCGGTCGGATCTGGACCTCCTCCTCCCCGGGAACCTCTTTCCCCAAGCTTTTTCCTCAATGGATGAGGGTATGTCTCTATTTTTCAAATCTTGGTGTTCTCATCTCGATTTGCCCATATAGAGATTTATTTGCGTATTGCTTGGTTGTAGAGGTTCCTATGGTCATTCCCTGCATGCTAGAAACATTAGGACAGTAGAATCTTTAGTCGATCTACTTTTAGACCAAGGATTCGAATCAGCCCTGTTCTGAAAAATTCAGACCGGATATTCCGGTTCTGCAGACCGGAATTTCCGGTTTTGGCAGTTTTGTTCAGACCTTTACTGATTTGCCTAGGACTAAGCAGTATCGACTTGTTGCTACTCTCCTCATGTATCTTTCATCATTCCCTGTCCGGAGACATGTGTGTACTTATCTTGTGCTTCCTATCTATTCGTCTTTTTCACAGGTAGTTCGAGTGGGGCCTCTCTCAAGACATTCTCTCGCAAGCGTCCCTCCTACCCCAATGAAAGTGAAAGTGATGATGAGACTGCTGCTAGGAAGCAAGAGAGAGTGGCCGTGAGAAAAGCCAAGGTTCCCGCTAAGAAAGCTTCTCTCAAGCCTACTCCATCTATTTCAAAGAAGAAAAAGGGCAAGGAAACAAGACCTAACTACAAGACAATGAGCAGCATTGACTATGCCCGAGTACGTCAGAAAGATTGGTATGCCAAGGTAGAAAGGGATGTTGAGATTGAGGATCCCCGGTTTTGGTGCATGGAGCAACTCTTCATTTACAATGATGTATTTCTCTCATTCAAGTTTCCCATTCGTCCTATGCTCCCTATGAAACTTCAAGCTCTCAAGGACAAGCCAAGTTTTGCTCTCGCTGCCCAAGTCATTGAACAATTTGGTCTTGTCACTCTCATGGAACAACAATGTGATTACAGTGTACCCTTGGTGATGCAGTTTTTCTCCACTCTTGTGATTGAGGATGACATTAACAAGACTCTCAAGTGGATGACCGGGTCGACTTTTTGCACCTCGAGCTTCAAGAAGTTTGCTCGCTTGCTTGGATATGCTTTCAATGGGGAACCTCCTCTTGGCCACCGCATGCACTCAGTTGAGAAGGTCAATAAGAACAAGGTTATGAGAGACATGTATGGTCCCGGTGGGTAATTGGGAAAGTTGAAGGACTTCTTCCTTTTTATGATCAACTTGTGCGCATCTTTCGGTCCTTCATTGCTCCAAGCGGAGGTAACAATGACGCAATCACTAGCCCGCTTGTCAACTTGCTCTTGCAAAACAATGTGTTGAGAATGAAGTTCCCGACCGTGACTTCACCGTAGATGCCATGGACTATATCTACCATGAGATGGATGAGGCCTTAATGGGTAAGCACACCATTCCTTATGCTCCCTTCATCATGATTCTCATCAAGAAGACTTGCACATCCTATGATTTCCATCGTGAGCAAGTGGAATCTCACTATTACAAAAAGGTTTACAACAAGAAAGTGAAGGCTGCTGTGGTTAGGACTGCTGCTCATGCCCCTTCTCGTGATTCCTTCATGAGAGATGCTCGTGGAGCACACCGTCAGCCCGCTGCTCCTTCTCTTGCCCCCAAGATCAAGAAACTGAACTGGTTCCAGAAGTACATCCTTTGCATGCATGTTGACATCCACAAGAGCCAGTATGCTTCCTATGTTCAGGGTCAGGACATCCTCTCTAGACTTCCACGCCGCCCTTCGAGGCTCCTAGTGCCACTCTTTCTTATGAGCGGTGGAACGAGACTGCCCAGACTCCATGGGTCCAAATGGAGAAGGATCTTGTTGACTGCGATCCCGCTTATTCTGCTTCAACTAGTGCTCCTGCTCGTGATGATGATGATGAGTCTGAAGGTTCCGATGCTGAATATGAGGATAATGGTGAAGAGTCCGAAGCCGAGGCCGAGGAAGATAGGGATGCAACCGAGGAGTCCGACGAGGAGCCCGACGAGTGATTCTCTTTGGGACGTAGCATCGCTATTTCTTCCCTTTTTGGTGTTTCGATGCCAAAGGGGGAGAATTAGTAATTAGTTCTATCTAGGTTGCGGGATTTGCATGGGTTTTTGGGCACAAGCATATGCTTTTACCATTCTTTGAGAGCTTGTGCCCCTATTTGCTTGTTGTTCTTATTTGGACTACTATTTGCTATTTGTGTCATGAACTATGTGTGGTTATGGTATTGTATGAGATTATGGATTTCGGATTTATCTATGGGTTGAGATTGTATTGTATTGTGCACGGTTATATATGCTTCATCTCTCGCACAAGGTATAATCTCAATATCTCAATCTATTTGGTTATGTCTCATATTGTGCAATTATGTCTTTGCTCATATCATGTTGGTTTTATTTATTGTTGGACGGTTCCCCTCCTTATGTGTGTATTTGCATTCCAAGGCAAATAAAATGATATGCACACATGTAGGGGGAGATCTTTCCAATTTTGTTGTGAACATGATAGTGTTGTGAATTTTATGGCATTCTTGTCCCCCTCGAGGTAGATCGGGTGGCATGTTACTAGGCATTAAAACCGATACCATGGAATTGTTGGACCGTTCGGATGGTGAATTCATATTAAATTTCAAATTCGAAACAAGTCCGACAATTTTATTTGGAGTCTGGTTGCTGTGTATGGCGCTGCCCAAGAAGAATATAAGGCTGCTTTTCTTCGAGAACTGGTTAATTTAGCTAAGGATAACCCATATCCTATTCTTATAGGAGGGGATTTCAATATGCTGAGGTACCGTCACGAGAAAAGCAAGGGTAGATTCGACGGTCATTGGCCTCTCTTATTCAATGCTGTAATTGATAGCTTGTCTTTACGGGAGGTTCATATGACGGGGAGACAATTTACTTGGGCTAATAGTCTCCCAGAGCCGACATACGAGAAGCTGGACCGGGTGCTGATGGATTCCCGTTGGGAAGATAAATATCCATTGGTGACGGTACGGGCTTTGGAACGTATTGAGGCTTTCTCGGATCATGCCCCCATACTCCTATCTACTGGAACATTGAAACCGCCCGTAAAGTCCCAATTCAAATTCGAATTAGGTTGGCTGTTGCGGGATGGTTTCGATGATTTAGTTAAAAGGATATGGGCTCAACCGGCAGTGGGCGACAGTGCTATCCAACGGTGGAATTTTAAGATACGCAATCTGCGTAAATTCCTTCGTGGATGGGCCAAGCACACAACTGGTATGCTTAAAAAAGAAAAAGAGCGCCTGTGTTCCATTATTGATGAGCTCGATAAACTCGCAGAATTACGCCCCTTATCTGCAAATGAGAGTGACCTAAAACGGCACTCGAATGAGCAAGTGGGTCGCATGCTGAGGAAGAAGAGCTTAAATGGTACCAAAGGTCTAAGGCCCAATTCATTCTGCAAGGGGATTCGAATACGAGGTACTTCCACAATGTTGCCAATGGCAGACATAGGAGGAAACTCATTCACTCTCTTCACCAGGATGAGGGTCTGATCGAGGGGCAGGACAAGCTCAAAGAGTATATTACGGACTACTACAAAGGTCTGTTCGGTGCTCCGGAGGAAGGAAACTTCACTCTTGACGAGACAAGAACAGATGATATTACCCAAGTAACTCCGGAGGAAAACAACTTGCTTATCGCACCCTTCTTGAAGAAGAGATAAGCAAGGCGGTTTTCCAAATGGAGCATAATAAGGCGCCCGGGCCTGATGGATTCCCAGCTGAGTTCTACCAGCATTTTTGGGAAACCATTAAGCCCGACTTGTTAGAGTTATTCGGCTGCTTGCATGCTGGACATCTCGAGCTTTTTCGCCTTAACTTTGGGGAAATCATTTTGTTGCCTAAGATTCAGGCGGCTGAGAGGATACAACAGTATCGGCCTATATGTCTCCTGAATGTTAGCTTCAAGATCTTTACAAAGGTAGCGACCATTAGATTGAATTCTGTTGCAGATCATGTGGTTAAACCTACCCAAACTGCCTTTATGCAAGGGAGGAATATACTAGACGGGGTCGTGGTTCTCCACGAGACCGTACATGAGATGCATACGAAGAAACTTAATGGGGTAATTTTCAAGATAGACTTTGAAAAAGCTTATGACAAAGTTAAATGGCCATTCTTACTTCAAACTCTGAGAATGAAAGGGTTCTCGGAGGAGTGGTGCGAATGGATCCGAAACTTTGTTGTGGGGGGAAGTGTGGCGATAAAAGTCAATGACGATGTCGGCCACTACTTCCAAACAAAAAAAGGCCTAAGGCAAGGTGATCCTCTCTCGCCTATACTATTTAATATAGTGGCGGATATGTTGACCATCATGATCGAACGGGCAAAAGCGGAGGGCCAAATTGAAGGAGTAGTTCCACATCTTGTCGATGGGGGACTGTCTATACTTCAATATGCGGACGATACAATCATTTTTATGGAACACGATCTTGATAAGGCGACGAATCTGAAATTGATATTGTCAGCATTCGAGCAATTATCAGGATTAAAAATCAACTTCCATAAAAGTGAATTGTTTTGCTTCGGCGATGCACAGGACGCAGCTGCTCAGTATGCTGATATATTCGGTTGTGTGCAGGGTCAATTTCCTATAATGTACTTGGGCATACCAATCCATTATCGGAAACTGACTAATGCGGAATGGAGACATGTCGAGGAGCGTCTGCAAGCACGGCTGTCTAGTTGGAAAGGCAAATTACTATCCCTTGGTGGGAGGTTGGTGCTCATTAATTCGGTACTTACAAATATGGTACTGTATATGATATCCTTCTTCCAGTTACCAAAAGGTGTCTTGAGTAAATTGGATTACTTCCGATCAAGATTCTTTTGGCAAGGGGATGGTGAGAAAAAGAAGTATCGACTGGCTAAATGGGATGTTGTTTGTCGACCAAAAGATCAAGGAGGGCTGTGTATTCATGATCTCAGCATCAAGAACTCAGTTCTCGTAGGGAAGTGGCTGTTTAAGCTGCTAACCGAAGATGGAATTTGGCAAACACTCCTCAAAAGAAAATACATCGGCTCAAAGGCGATATCACAGGTGTATTGGAAACCTGGTGATTCCCACTTTTGGGCCGGCCTAATGGCGACTAAGAAACATTTCTTTCACTTTGGTGTATTTAATATTAAGGATGGCACGGAGATTAGATTCTGGGAGGACAAGTGGTTAGGAAACACTACCCTCCGGGAGCAATACGCCCTATACAATATTGTTCGACACAAAGGGGATACTATAGCCACTGTTATGTAGTGCTCACCACCCAATGTGACGTTCAGACGTGATTTATTCGGTCCGAGATTAACATCTTGGAATGCCTTGCTGGCACGGTTGGCCTCAGTCCAACTTACACAAGGCCCCGATGAATTTCGGTGGAATCTATGCGGGAATGGAAAATTCTCAGTAGATTCTATGTATAGGGCGCTTGTGCATTCTGATATTCCAGTCGATGATAATAAAAAAATATGGCAAATGAAGATTCCACTTAAAATAAAAGTATTTACGTGGTATCTTCGTAGGGGTGTCATTTTAACCAAGGATAACCTTGTCAAACGGAATTGGCATGGAAGCACTAAGTGTGTATTTTGTGCTCAACATGAGACAATAAAACACTTATTCTTCGAGTGTAATTTCGCACGTTCTATATGGTCATCTATCCAAATAGCGTCTAATCTTTATCCACCCAAGTCTGTTGCCAATGTTTTTGGCAACTGGTTAAATGGGATAGATAAAAAGCTTAGAACGGTTATTAGGGTGGGAGCGATTGCAGTTATATGGTCGCTTTGGCTCAGTAGAAATGACAAGGTTTTCAATGATAAAGATGTTTCTCTTATGCAGGTACTCTACCGATGCACAGGTATTCTCCGTACGTGGTCCACCTTACAGCGTGTGGGACATCGAGACCTCTTTACGGAGGCGTGTGCACGGCTGGAGGAGGTGGCAAGGGACATTTTATCACAACATGGGTGGCCGCTTGATCGCCGGATTGGACCTCCATAGGCCGTCGAGCTTGCCTAGGACATAGGCGTTTTACTGTATTCTTTCATGATTGTAATTCGCCTGTTGTCGCATTATCTTTTATTTCTCGCCTGGATTGCGGCTGTGTGCATTCTTTATGCAGAGGCCGGTGTAATACTTAAACTTTTGAGTAATAAAGCCCTTTATCTAAAAAAAACACCAAAAAGGGGGAGATTGAAAGAGCATAATTTAGTCCCTTGTGTTTTGTGTGTTAGTTAACAACACCAGTGAACATTTGACTAGGTGTTAAAGTGATGCAGGTCTTAGTAGTATATGTTGCTTGTGCATCAACACCAAAAAGAAGGAAGAAATGAATTTCCCAAGTGATGGAGTTCACCGGAAATTCCGGTCCAGAACACCGGAATATCCAGTCCAGCAGAATTGTCGAAGAATTTGGCTAAGGACCAGAATTCCCAAGTGCTGGAGTTCACCGGAAATTCCGGTTGGTATCACCCGAATATCCGGTCCAGAAGTTTTGTCGAAGAAATCTGCTAAGGACCTAAGGTTGCAGCTGCTGGAGGTCACCGGAGATTCCAGCCGGAAGTTTCATTCTGGATCGGAATTTCCGGGGTACCGGAATATCCGGTCCTAACTTATACCGGAATATCCGGTTGTCGCTGCACTCCAACGGGCAGAAATCTGGAGGGGTATAAATACCCCTCCACCTACCTCCAGCCACTCAGCTAGCTCATCTTTGAAGAACACCATTATTGCAAGCTCAAGATTTGATAGATCACCCAATCCCTCCACCCAAACCGTTGATCTTTGGGGGATTGAAGGAGAAGGCCCCGATCTACATCTTCACCAAGCCGTTTTTCATTTCCCCCTCATTCACTTGAGGGTCCCTTTGCTAGGATTTTCTTTGGGAAAACCTAGCTCATTATTGTACTCACTTGCTGTCTTTGTGACAGATTTGTAGCTGTTCGGGAGCCCCCAATCCTGTTGTGGGTTGTGCCCCGGATCGTTGTTGTAAGGGCTCTAGATTCCGCCTTGAAGGATTCCGATAGTGGAAGGTGAACCAAACCTTTGTGGTGCGGTTCATCGGAGAAGAAGGTGAAGCCTTTGTGGCTGTTGAGTTGTGACCTTTGTGGTAGCTCACACCTCTCCAACGAGACGTACTCCCCTAAAAAGGAGGAACTCGGGAATACATCCGTGTCTCCGCGTGCTTTCACTTCGGTTACTTCTATCCTTGTTTATCGTCTTTACTTCGTGTATCTTGCTTGGTTGCTAGCTTGTCATATAGGTAAATTCACCGTAGTTGCATATCTAGAGGATTTACCTTTAGTGTCAAGCCTAATTTAAAAAGTACTAAAATTTGAAGTACCACCTATTCACCCCCCCCCCTCTAGGTGTCATACGATCCTTTCAGGGTGCTCTTGAAGCAGCCAAGGCACGCCGCCAGGAATAGGTCGTCCTCCGGCCGCACGGCGTGTGAGATGCCCATGGCCGCCGCCCGTGTCCCTGGCCTCCTGGAACAGGTCGTCCTCCGGCTACACGGCGCGTGAGATGCCCCTGGCTGCTAGGAACGGGTCGTCCTCCGGCCGCACGGCGCACGAGACGCCCCTGGCCGCCGCCCGTCCAACTGGGAAGGCATCCCGCCGCCGTGCGTCGATCCTGCCGTCGTGCGTCGATCTAGGGTTAGGTATGTTGGCCGCACGGGGGAGACGGACGGGAACAGAGAAGGCCAGGGGGAGACAGAGGAGGGCGGTGCTCGAAGGAGAGGGATGGCAGAGGAGGACGCTACTGGGCCGTCGGCGCCGCCGTGGGATGGGCGAGCTCCAGATGGACTCCGTCGGGTGGACGATCCTTTCCTCGAGCGAGCGAGTGAGGGAAAGGAGAGAGAGGGAGGGAGGGGAGCGATCGAGGCATTTTCGTGCCTTTCCGAGGCTCGACCCTCGGAAAGTTTCGGTGCGAGCGGACACTGCAGCGGGCTGCGCATGGAATTGGTCGAAGTTTCCGGGCATAAATTCCTTGGCCAGCCCAAACGACGGTGTCGCAGCAGTGGGACATGGGGTTCCCCTGATGCTGCCAAAGTGGGTCCTCCACTGGGGCCCACCAAGAAGATGGACAAGGCAAGGAGTCAAGTACAGCAGATGGGTTAGCCCATCTGCCTCAAGGACACCCGACAAGTTCGACATCAAGTCTCTGCGGCTAAGGACCAGGTGCCCTTCCGGGTCACCCCCTCGCCCGGAGAACCAGGCGAGATACCCGCGGGTCCGTGCTCCCGGCAGGAGGCCAGGCGTGCCCCCGGGTATCCATCCGTACCACCGAGAGGATAAGATCGCCAGCTCGCCGGAAGCTGGTGGAAGACTTGGGCGCCAAGATGAAGGCCGCGCCCTGGTGACGTTGCCACGAGCGCAGATGGTGGGGCAGGCAGGCTTTGTCCGTCCCACCTTTTCCAAGGGCGGATGACCACGCCGCCCTCCTCAAAATGCTTGGAGGAGAGAGTGCCACGTCTCCTCCAAGGACCGCCGAGGGGTTTTCCCGCCAAGACCCCTCACACCTCTCGCGTGCCCATGTTGGATCCCCTTAGCCTATAAAAGGAGGACCATGGCACCGAGGAGAAGAAGGACAGCACAGGACGAAACAGAAGCAAGCTAGAGCTCAGGCAAGACTAGACTAGGGTTCGGAAGGTAGAGAGAGAGGTGATCTTCCCAGGGCAGGATCTGCTCTTCGTCTACCTCCGGCCAAAACTCTGTCGGGTTCACCCCAGAACACCCTTGTACACCACACCATGATGAACCTCTCAATCCAGACATGCAGGAGTAGGGCTTTTAGCCTCCGGGCGGCCTGAACCTGGGTAACTCTGTGTGTCCTGCTGTGTTGTTTGATCTCTCCCTCTCGACGAAGAACTTGGCGTCCTGCTCCCGGGTAAGGCGTCTTCCAGCCTCCTTCGCGCCCCGTGCCGAACCTAAAAAGGGGGTATCATCTACTCCCGGTGTCCGTCACCCGAGACACGACATCTGGCGCGCCAGGTAGGGGGTGCAAGCGCTGGATTCGTCTTCTTCTTCATCGACCTCAAGTTCTACGTCAAGTTCATCGTCAAGTTCTGCGTCGAGCTTCTTGTCCGTGACAAGACCCGCTTCAAGACCCCCGGCGCCTTCGGAGCAGCACTGGTTTTGACTCTCACAAGCGAGGCGCCGGATCCGACGTCCAAGATGACAAAGAAGAGAAAGGCTAAGGCAGCCATGGAGTTTCTGCGGTATCCAGGGCTCGGTTTCGTCCTAGGGGAGCCCTCGTCGACCTCCGCCACCAAGGGACGGGACTTTGGAGTACAGTTTGTACGACCAGCGGCGTATGTCAGTCCTTTAATCAACGAGGAAAGGCCTCAGGAAAACGCCGTGAGCATCGATGTACCTTCCCCCTCGTGGACGCACGAGGAAAGGGAGGAACTCTGTTCCGACGTATCACCTGCAGCGCAGCCTCTGAAAGGTGAGGGCCCAGATCAGAGCACGGAGGATGATCCTCACCTAGAAGATCCTCTCATTTACGTGCCCCAAGAGCTCAAGATTCCTCTGCGCAAAGATGGCTAGCCCGGAGTGTGGTGCATGTACCACAGATCTGATAGACACAGTCTGGAAGAGTGCCACCAGTTCAACGATATTCAGTTAAAGCAGAGAATGGGGAGTGCTATGCCTGCGGCGAGCCAGGACATATCTGCAGAGATTGCCCCTTCACCAAGAAACCAAAGAAAACCAAGGCCAATCCCGGCGCTCCACAGAAAGAAAAGTCTTTCCGAACCTTCGCTAATGCCTCTACTCAGACTGAAGAGCGTGAAGAGCCAAGCCCAACCCAACGGACACAAGATTGTCAAAGATTAACTGCTGCCAGTTGGGACCAAACTTTCGTCTGCGGCAATTCTGACGAAGGAGAATGGAACTCCCGGGTCATATAGTGACAATACACCCAGGACCGAGTGGACCTCCCCAGAAGTACTGGATCGCGAAGTGGTTGGCTTCCAGTCCTCAGAAGTAAACAGCATGAGGGTCTCCGGACCGGCATTTCTATCATGCCAGCCAGTTGCCGGATCACCAAGAAGGTGAGCTCCGGGTTTTGCAGTAAGAGGGTCTCCGGACCGGCATTTCTATCATGCCAGCCAGTTGCCGGATCACAAGGAGGTGGCCTCCGGGGTCTCCGGACCGGCGTCAGCCAGCCAGTTGTGCCTTCGAGCGGCATGCAAGGACCAGTCCCCGCAAGGGTGTATTGGGCCCTTGGGTATATTTCGGCACGGAAGCCCTGTTCCCGCCAAGAATTGTGGGGCAGGGCAGAATTATGTCTGAAAAACGGCATAGAAGACCCGCCACGGCGGCAGCGCGACGAAGTAATTGCCGGAATATACCGAAAGGAGGTCAAATGCGAGCTAAGTATAAACGCGCTCGCGCGGGCTTTTTCCTGGTTGCATCGGTTTTATACACTTTGGCTAAAGCGAAAGCGGGCGTAATCTTGGGGTAGCGCCTCCGCGACAATACTGTCAGTTTCCCTCGGGCAGTGGAGTCGTGGGCTGAGGTCCGTACGGTCAAGACCGGTGGGTCCCTGGGGGGTTGCGCCCTGTGTCAGCAATTCAGAACAGTCTGATTGCTCACGGCTGGTTAGCGCTCGCGCCCTTGGACCCTTCCCGAGTGCGTTAAGCCCCCACGAGTGCAATAAAACTCATGTAATTCGGGAAAAAGTTATTTACATTCAAAGTAAAAAGTTCATAAGCCTTTCGGCGGTACAATTGCAAAAGCTTGGTTCACGGCCTTTGGTATTGTCCTGTCCTTTGCAGGACCTTGCAGGTTTACGGGTTGTCTTCACGGGAAAGACGCCCCAGGATCTCGTCCACTTGGCCAACAGCGTTTGGAGGAGTCGGCATCCCGGGTCCAGCCTCTCCAACTCGGACAGCAGCGAAAGCTGCGGGTGCTGCTGGTGGAGGGCCACGACTATACGGGTGATGGCCTGCCGGATCGCCTGCTCTCCTTCCGGGAAAGGGGCTCTGCTTGCCCGCTCCCGGACACCCCTAACCAGCGTCGCCACGTACTCCAAGAACGCAGGATAATGCATGAAGGTGCGAGAATGGTCAGCTTTGAGGGTGGGCGGAGAAGACACCCCCAAATCAGTGAACTCTTTCACAATCCTCGAGGACCACGTATACATCTTGAGCAAGATGTTGTGATCCTCGCGCCGATGAAGCTGGAACTGGTGTTTCTCCTTCTCCAGCGCCGCTTTGGTCTCCGCCAGCTCGGCTTGAACCGCCTTAAGCTGGGTAGACTTCTGCTCGTGCTGATCCCAGGCAATTTGCGCTGTGATTTGGATGCTTCCATTGCCTCGCGGCCTGCTGCCAGTTCTTCGGCCTCAGCCTTCCGGGTAGCTCTCGCCCGAGCTGCGGCTTCGTCCCTGAATGCCACCGCCTCTTTCAGGCGCTGGATCTGCTTCTCCAGCTCTTCCCGACCCGTAAGCGCACCTCCTTGGTCTTCCCCCGCGAGCAAAGGCCTCCCGCTGCACAGCTATGGTGTGGGCGCTGGACTTTACCTGCCGCCTGAGATCCTCCCTCTCGTCCGGATCCGCTGGGATTCCTGTTTTGCTTGCCGAAGGCGCTTTCGCTCGTACTCAAGATCTCCAGCCAGCCTCCTGAGACGCATGTCTTGGGATTAGATAACCTGTCCTTGGCTCGCAAGGCCTCCACGTTTTCTAGTTCAACTTCCTGTCGGGTCCACCCTGCCGCGTTTTCCATCCCCTGCTCCAGGCGGACCTCGTCTTGGAAGGATTTCAGTTGCAACTGCTCCAAGGCTTCGAAATGGGCTTGTTCCTGCTCCTCGAAGTCACCAAGACGCTGCTGTAGCTCCCACTCTTCGCGAGCTATTCTAAGCTCGCGGGCATGGAGCATCTCCTCGTCTGCAGCTAGCCTCACCATTCGAGCACACGAATCTTCCCCATCACCAGGAACAGCCTCCATTCTTCTCAATCTCGGCGCGAGCAAAGGCGAGGAACTCCCCAGCGCTGGGGAACGCCATCGAGAAGCCGGCTTCCCGCGTACCTCCCCTGGGGGGGAGAAGTATCCGCGGGCTTCATCACGGCGGTTCCACGCGAGGATTGACCGGTCTCAATCCTGCGTTCTAGACGGGTTTCCGGGGGCTCCACGTCGAGCCTGCTCCCGGGAGAACCCGCCACCTCAGGATCTGCGTCAACAAGCGGCAAGTAAGTCTTCAAGGGTCGTGCCGCGGCCGCGAAAGAACTATGTCCAGAGCTTCGGGAGGACATACCCGGAGCAACGAGGAGCTCGCTGGCGGTCCCGCCGGGGAAGTCATCTCTTGAGTTCGGGGAAGGGGGGTCCACGCCACCATCTCCCTCTTTTCCTGGACGTCACGCTGTAAAGACGGAGCTTCGACAGGAGCCGGGGGCTCCTCCGTGATCATCACAGAGCTCTCCGCGGTCTCCCCAGCTTCAACGTCGTCTTCGACCCGGCGACATTTCCTGGAACCTCCGAGTTCCGGGGATCTACGAGGAAAACACGGCATCACGTCATTGAAGTGTCAGGCAAAGATTCATCACTCGGGGTCGTAAGGACTCTAACTTACTCTCGAGTCCGCTTGGCTCCGGGGACGCTCCAGCTCCTTTCTCTCAAAGCACCGGAAGGGATCGGCAACGACAGGCTCTCCTCGGTGCCATCATCCGCTAGGAGCGGAGGAGGAAGAGCTTCGGAGTTATCTCTCGACTCTAGCTCGTCAAGTGGATTTGGGTGCGCTGGCTGCTCCGGGAGCAGTTCCACCGCTGCACCCTCGACCCTCGTCTGGACCTCCCTCGCCTCTCGGGGAGAGGCAAGGTCCGCATACCCGGCAGGCTCGTCTGGGGCAAGTTCTCCCTCAGCTTCGTTGTCGGATAAATCAGGACCTTCCGGGGAAACGTCTCCGCCGAGCAAGTCAGCAGCTGTAGAAGACCCTGACCCGGTGCGATCTTCTGCGCTGGAACCGGAAGGGGATCCAGGAATTCGGTGCCAGCAATCCCAAATGCGTTGCATTCCGGCATGAGGGCCCGGGCAACCGCAGCTTCTGAGCCGTCAAAGAGGGGAAGCACTCCTGGCGGAAGATGAAAAGGAACACCCGGAAACAGAAAGAGCATCTTACTCGACCATTCTTTCCACTGTAAGAGGAATCCAATCTCGGCTGAACCTTCCACAGCGGCTGTGACCTGTGTGCAGCAGGGCGATTCCTCTTCGGATGAAGTCACCCACAATGGCGGAGCATGTCAGCTTTTGGTCACGGAGCTCGGTTAGTCTTTCAATGATTGGGGTAAGAGCTGGATCCTGGGAGCTTCTATCTTTGGAGTTGGCCAGACGCTCCGCAGGGAAGGTTGGCGTCAGGAGGTGGGGATTGAAGCCTCCACTGAAATGAAGTACCAGTTGTGCCTCCACTATCCCCAGTCCGGTTTAAGCTTCACAACTGGGTATTGGTGCGCCGACGACTTCCTGAGGCGAAAGGTAACCCCGCCGGCTATCCACTTCGACTTTCCCAGGCGGGGAACAAAGAAGTGGCGAAACAAGGCCACCGAGGGCGTTACCCCGATGAATGCCTCGCACACATAGGCAAAGGAGGCCAGAATCAACACCGCATTCGGATGCAAATGAAGCATATGCAGTCCGAACGCCTCCAGGATGGCGAGGAAAAACGATGAAAAGGGGGGCAATAGTCCCATCAGAAGTGTGGAAGAACACACTTCATCTTCTCCCTGAAGACCTTCTCCAGGACGAATTCCCACTTGTTCTCCACCACGGAATTCCAAAGCTATTGCGCGGCGAGCAGGATCCGCCTTCTTCTCATCAGCATACGTGCTCGGAGAGAACACAGCCTGCATCACCCTCTTCAGGGGCGGTACGGCGGCGGCGCGAGAGGCTTCAATCGCCGTTTTCTCTGCTACGGATTGCTTCACTTTTCGCACTCCTCCCCTCTCGCGCCTGGGCGCCATGAGTGGCAGAGGAATGGACTCTCTGAAATAAGGTCCGGGCGGCCGGAGGAGGGCGGCGCTCGGCGAAGAGGAAGAGTCGGATTCCGGTGGCGGCGACTTGGGGATTTCATAAGATTTGGGGAACAACTGCCGCAGCACTGCGAGGCGTGACTCATAAGGCTTCCCACGCGTCACGTCGCGGCCCCATTACTCCGACTGACGCGGGGGTCGAGGCGTTCCGCTTCAAGCACTCCCTCCCGTTGGATTCAAGATAGACGTTGGCCGTCCGTGCGAACCGCAACGTTCGCCGCGACCAAGTCCAAGAGAAGCTCGGGGGCTCGTCTCTACTTCGTCCTGGCGAGCCCCAGGCAAAGCAGGCAAGGCGCCGGGTACCCACTTTGGCCAACTCTTTGGCCCTAGCCCCGGCAGCAACTGAAGCAAGAGCCGCCGGGGCCATGCCCGGGGGCTACTTTCGCAGCAGTGGAACATGGGGTTCCCCTGATGCTGCCAAAGTGGGTCCTCCACTGGGGCCCACCAAGAAGATGGACAAGGCAAGGAGTCAAGTACCGCGACACCCGACAAGTTCGACATCAAGTCTCTGCGGCTAAGGACCAGGTGCCCTTCCGGGTCACCCCCTCGCCCGGAGAACCAGGCGAGATACCCGCGGGTCCGTGCTCCCGGCAAGAGGCCAGGCGCGCCCCCAGGTATCCATCCGTACCACCGAGAGGATAAGATCGCCAGCTCGCCGGAAGCTGGTGGAAGACTTGGGCGCCAAGATGAAGGCCGCGCCCTGGTGACGTTGCCACGAGCGCAGTTGGTGGGGCGGGCAGGCTTTGTCCGTCCCACCTTTTCCAAGGGCGGATGACCACGCCGCCCTCCTCAGAATGCTTGGAGGAGAGAGTGCCACGTCTCCTCCAAGGACCGCCGAGGGGTTTTCCCGCCAAGACCCCTCACACCTCTTGCGTGCCCATGTTGGATCCCCTTAGCCTATAAAAGGAGGACCATGGCACCGAGGAGAAGAAGGATAGCACAGGACGAAACAGAAGCAAGCTAGAGCTCAGGCAAGACTAGACTAGGGTTCGGAAGGTAGAGAGAGAGGTGATCTCCCCAAGGCAGGATCTGCTCTTCGTCTACCTCCGGCCGAAACTCTGCCGGGTTCACCCCAGAACACCCTTGTACACCACACCATGATGAACCTCTCAATCCAGACATGCAGGAGTAGGGCTTTTAGCCTCCGGGCGGCCTGAACCTGGGTAACTCTGTGTGTCCTGCTGTGTTGTTTGATCTCTCCCTCTCGACGAAGAACTTGGCGTCCTTGCTCCCGGGTAAGGCGTCTTCCAGCCTCCTTCGCGCCCCGTGCCAAACCTAAAATGGGGGTATCATCTACTCCCGGTGTCCGTCACCCGAGACACGACAGACGGAATTTAAGTCCCAATTCCAGATTCCACGATTCCAGGCCATCTTTCCTACATCCAAACGTAGTGTTATAATCGTTATATTTCATATTTGGGTCCAATTCTAATGTTGGTTTTACTTATGTTGCACGTTTTACAATTAATAGGGAGAAAACACCGGAAGCCACGAAACAAGAGGAAAAACACCCAAGAGTTACCCATTTTCTAGCGCTCAAAAAAAGGAAAAAGTCACAAAAGTCTAACGCATAAAAAGAAGCTCGCAGGCAGAAGATGGACCCCGGGGGTAAGCCACATGGCAACGCGCATGGCCGGCGCCCTGCCTGCGCCACGTGGCCGCGCCATGACCTGGGGGCTCGCCTCTCGATGTCCTTTGGCATATATATTTTCCCTGACCTAAAAAGTTCAGGGGCGACTTCAGATTATTTTTCCATCGCCATCTCAGGGCGGAACAAGACAGAAACCTATAGCTCTTCGGCAGGCAGATATCTATCGGGGATACTTCCTTCCAGCAGAGGAATCGGGCATCAAAGGGATCATCAACTACACCATCTCCACTTTCATCTCCACGTCGTCCCACTGTTCGATCTTGGGTTATAACTTATATCTATGATCTATTTGATGTCACGTGAGTAGTTCGTTTAATTCTTGAGGACATGGGAGAAGTCGTTGGTAGTAGCCATTCGAAATTGAGTAATGTTTAATGATTTGATATTTAACTTGTGTTGTTATTTATCTAGTGGTGTTATGTGAACATTGATTACATAACACTTCACCTTTAATGGCTTAGGTAAATACATTGTTTGTTGGCTTAGCTAAATACATTGTTCATTTAGTCTGTTTATGGTGGGTTGCCAGAATGACAGAAACCTAAACCCCAATTCACAAACTATTGCATAAGGTAGCGTAGGATCTCATAGTTTAAGGTTGTGATTAGATTAATCTTAATCACTTTCATGTAATTCGCAGATGTCTAATACGAGAGTGTAATCACAAGTATGTATGTTTCGAAGTAAGGTCATTACATTCGCATAGGTTCACCCACACAACACTTATCAGAACAATGAAAGGTAATCAATGGAACTTGACTCAACTAACTTGACAATATTTCCATGTGTCATGAGGAACGTTTTCGCCATCATAAGTCTCACACCGGCACGTCCTTTGCTCAAATAAGGATTGGGCTACTTGCTCCAGTTTTACTTTGTGTTTTTTATTTACTTGCTATTAAATTCCTTTTTGCTATATAATCACTTATAAACTTGTTTTTCAATATTTGCACTAAAACCTTGCTGAATTCCAATTGTCAACTCGTTAAGTTCGACACTCTCATCGAAAGGACTATGATAGATCCCTATATGTATAGGTTATCAAGACTCTTTTCTGATGCCGTTGCGGGGGAGTGGTAAATGGATTTGGTAAAAAAAACTCTTACCTGACGTATTGATTTTACTTATGCTTTACTTCGTTATGAAAGTTTATCTATAAATACTATGTATCACAAGTTTATCATTTTCCATTGAAACTAGTACACTAAAAGTAAGTTTTGCGCAACTTTACCAATTTTTAAATCTTCTCCATTTATATATTTTTTAAAACTAGGAAAAAATATTCACATGCGCATTAGGGGCGAATTTTCAACCTTTTTAGGGGCTATTCCATAGAATCATGTTGGACCATCACTATATTATTTTTTTAAGTTGGACAAAACTGTAACACACTTGTATTTAAAATTTGAATTACTTTCGATAAATGCAATTAAACCCATTTAATCAATACGATATAGCTAAAACTCTAAAATTCAATATATTTACGGATTGTACCTCCAATATGATATGGCGAAAATGGCAAAAGTCTAATTTTCAATCTTATTTGTGATACCTACTTCACAAAACATCTTTTTTTTATCTAAAAATTGAGAAACAAATTCTAAATAATTGAAATCTCAATTTGCCAATCTTGTTTACATTCTTGGCATAAGATATTGCTTATTATAAAAATGGATGTCTTGATTCTTTGATGCATGTGATAATCTAGTACATGAAATTGCCAAGTGCCAAATACCGTAGCAGTTACACTTATTTCTCACTCACTCCACAACGGTGCCTAGTGCATGCCATCGTCGACAACCTACTTCGGGGCCTTGCCCTTGCTCTCCACCTCTAATGGGGCTTTGCCTTTGCCCTCCACCTCTACCGGACATCCTCATACTTCGCGTCTTGAGTTTTTCTACACTACTAATAAAAGAGCCAACTTTAACTTCTCTATGTCCACCAAAATAAGTGTACCCAGACCAACCGGTGCCCTCGGATCCTCCTCACCTAATAAAATCTAACAGCCCGTAATGGTCTGATCATATCATAATCAGTTTGATGGTCCAGATTCATCCTGTCGACCTTGGCAGGACATGTTCTGCCGAAAAATTATTGCTTCTACACTACTAATAAAAGAGCCAACTTTAACTTCTCTATGTCCACCAAAATAAGTGTACCCAGACCAACCGGTGCCCTCGGATCCTCCTCACCTAATAAAATCTAACAGCCCGTAATGGTCTGATCATATCATAATCAGTTTGATGGTCCAGATTCATCCTGTCGACCTTGGCAGGACATGTTCTGCCGAAAAATTATTGCTACGCGTACCCCGCTCCTCCCCGCGTTCCGCGTCTCCTCTATTTCCTAAAAACAAAAGGGACGCAACGCACCACGATCGCAACCGAACACCGCCGCACGACGCCCACTTATCTCGCCTGTCGTCACGGCCACCTCCCTAATTCCACTCACCGCCGTGCAGCGCCACCCTCCTCCGGCGTCGTCTTCCTCTCGGCGGGGTCGCGCCCTCCAACGGGAAGCACGGGGCGGCCACCGAGCGGGAGAGCTCCACGACATCCGTCGAGTCCCGCTGAAGGCAGCCCCGACGCGGCTGACCGGATCTAGGTCTGCTCGTAGGCAGAGGCGCAGAGCACGGGCGAAGGTGACTCCGACAACCCCGACGGCCGGAGCAACATGTTGTCCACCGCCGCCAGCATCCCGAGCCACGATTTCACGCGCTCCCCCGATTCTGCCTCCTCCCCAGCCGCCCGCGCAGCGGCGTGAGCCGACGCTAACAACTCACGTCCGATTCTGGCTGCTAAAGCTCTAATCCCGTCAATGGACAGGAATTAGGTGCCAGCAATGGCATCTGCAACTCTGCATGATTCGTTCTGATTGTGATAAAGTGCAGCCAAGCGTTTTCTATCATCTACGGTTCTTTCGTATGGCTGAATATTTGACAATTTTTTGCTTATGGCAAATAGGCACTCAAGCCTGTGAGATGTAATCATTTGTCCACAACAATTGCTGAGATCGCAGAAAACCAAACTTGCCAAAAATATGTTAGTTGAGCCTATGGAAATTAATCTGCATTGTATCATGCAGGATGCAGCTCATTACTTTTTCCATCAGCTTATGTACGTGTGATTCTTTGATTGGCTCCATCGATAGCAGGTATGCATTCTTCTAATTTTGCAAATATTTTCATGCTATGTACATTTTGAGCTCATGCACCAACAACATTTCCAGGCACATGATATGAAGATCAATAAACAGAAATGTTACTAATAAGATAGTGGCTTGTCTGATTGGTTAAAATTAGGTGTGAAACTGACACTGATATCATGTTTTCTTTTGGCTACATCGGATTAGTCGAGCAGGTGTAAGATTCAGGTTGAGCTTTTGAGCTTTCAAGCTGTGATCAATTATTTACATCAATAAATTGTTGCAGGTTAGACGGTTGAGCGGTACACACATGATTGGCACCAATTTGGATGTGAAAATTTTCCAGGTACGCGTGTTCAACTCATTATGTTCATGTCTGTCTGGTAAGATTTTAGTGTCCATTAACTGTTTCCATATTGCACTGCCTTCCGTTGATACCATGGTCGTAGATCCTCACATTACCTTGGACAAGAGTCTAAAAGAAAATTTCGAAGGGCCATTGGCCGATCTTTATTAAGATTAAGAATAGAGAGTACAACAAGCTGGCCGCACGAGATGTGCCAGCGAACAGCTACAGAAGCAGCTCCTAGCGACAGCAACAGGAAGCTGAAACCGTGCCAGACAGGCCTGGGCAGCGACACAGGGCGGCGAACGCCTACAGCCATCAGAGTAAAGGCGAATTAGACGGCGATGATGCGGCCTGCAGAACGCCACACAGCGATGTCCTCCCGGATGCCTTCAAAGACCAGCTCATCGCAGTGGCTT
Source organism: Poa pratensis (assembly GCA_947311845.1). NCBI lineage: Eukaryota > Viridiplantae > Streptophyta > Magnoliopsida > Poales > Poaceae > Poa > Poa pratensis. Next base: position 2,892,135 of record CAMZMU010000013.1, on the reverse strand, counting down.
TTGTGCTCGAAGATCCTGCTGTTCCTCTCTTTCCACAGCTTCCAGTGCACGAGGATGACGACGGTGTCGAAATCACGGCGAAGGTTCTTGGGCACCCGTTTCCTGGCTTGTAGCCACCAGTCCTCGGTGGTATGAAACGCCGGGCTCGGGGTGGGGAAATCCGCGTTGGTCCAGGTTTTCATCCTCTGCCAGACGCGAGCGGCGAACGGACAGTGCACGAACAGATGGCTGCAGGTCTCCGGAGCCGAAAGACAGAGCTGGCAAGTATCGCGAGTCTAAAAGAAAATTTCAAACTGAACTCAGAGGCCAGGGGTGGGATAATTTCGTGACTTGATTGTTTTTAGAGTGATAATATAACTGATAAATGGCACATACACATGCCCAAGGATGGAAGGATTCACCGGAAATTACATGTTGAACGATGATCCTATCTCTGAAAGAGCTTGTCCAACTTTGCGTACATTAGTCGTTCTCTTCCTATCTTTCTTACTTTTAACTAGGAGATAGACTTTGAATTGTCTTTTTTCTTGTGACAAATGCAACCTTGCTACAGAGATATCCCGCTCACTGGACTAAAATCTGGTCAGTACAATTATTCAGTACTATGAACTGTCGTAGACCTTTCATATCTGCATACACAATTATCTCATCTTGGTGCAAAATAGCTGCTCTGAATTGGACTTATATCCCAAGAACAATGCATGCATTTCATAACTATACTTGTTGAAACAATCAGTACCACTACCACATAGATAGGATAGATTTGGCTGGAATTTAGTTTTTTCTTGAATCTCTGAGACTGCTTGAAGAAGTCTGGCATTTCGTTTTCAGTCATTCAGCCTATTCTGTCCTTCAGTTTTGGTGTACATAATCACAACCAGGGAGCTGTTGGACCTTCTCGGAGCAGAAACTACACCACGAGGGATATCAAGGTATTTCTAGGTTCTAGGAACAAGGGTGTTGTCTTCTGGACTAAATAGGGACATTTATTGCTCTTTTTTAGTTTAGAATGACAGTACATATATGCTTATCTTGTATGGAATTTCTCCTTTTTCCCCAGCCTTCCTCTTACACTTAATGAGCATATATGATGTTGTAATTCTATCTTTTTTTGGTGTGCTTTAGTATGTTGGCATTCTTCTCAGTATATTCTATTGCTCGGTGTTGCATTTGTCAAGATGTGTAATGCATCTGCCCGCTAACTAGAGTACACATGTTTTTAAAATCAATGTTGAAACTTCGAGAGAATATTTAGAGGACAAATGTTTTCAAATCTATTGAGGAGTTTGTCTAATATCTTAGAAATTTGGAACTTCTTTTACTGATCGATCTCAATATGAAATACTTATAATGCAAGAGTTTACTTTTTTTACATGTTGTCCTCTATGAGTATGGAACTCCTACGAGATGAGAGGGCCATGCAGGTTTTTCCAACAAAAGTAGCTACACGTGCTAATTTAATCTTGTTGTACTACTATGAGAATCCTGATTTTGTTCGTACTAGATGTATGTCCTCGGCAACTCCATCTCTTGCAGCTGAATCAACTAGACATTTTGGAAGCTGTGAACACCACACTGTATGCAACGAGTTAATGAGCAGGGTATTTTGTACTAATTACTAGGGGAAATAGAATTGAGAAAAGTTTGTGCAGTACAGCAGCTTTTTGTTTTTACAGGGTGATGTCCATATCTATTTGCAGGACGTAGATACCAAGGCTTGCCGAAGTCTTGGTGCTCGCATGAATAATGGATCAGATGGTAGTTCTGTTTTATCACAACGGCCAAATTTGAATCCTTGTTGTTTATTTATCTGTACGTACTTGCATTTGCAGTCTTAAATTATGTTATTCGATATGAATATTTCAACAAATGTTTCTATGTTCGAATTATATTGTATAGTGATTGATTTGATTGTTATCTGTTAAGGTGCATGATTCTTTTGTGGTCGTCGTGGCTTCTGACAATTAGAGTTGCATACACTAAGCTTGATTTTATGAGAAAATGTGGAGATCTTCAGGATACCACAAAAATTAGTATTTTGTCTTAAAAATACACTAGAGATGAAGAAAAGACAACTCATATAAAATGCAGAATTTTAAAAAGTTGTCTTTGATTATGGAGACGTGCGTGCACGTGCACACTAACTAGTTGTGTCAAACATAGAAACGACCAGAGTTTTCATGAGTTGCTGCTCAACAACATGTCTAGCCTTCTCTATGGCGTGAAAGTCAGCACTAGACCATGCCAAAGCCACATGCATCCGATATTCCTCCTCGTCGATATTGTTGTCTTTCTCATTAGATTCAAGATTGATGAAGGGAACGGGATCGGCATCAAATGTGAACCGGGTGCTCCTGCTCAAGCTCAGAGGACCGACAATATGGCTTACTCTGTGCAGGGCATTGATTCGGCTCGCACAACTAAGCGTGGGAAAGACTAGACAAGAAACGGAAAGGCAGCTGGACAGACGAGCGGGCAGGCCGGCAACGATGCAGCTTTTTGCTGCCCAAGAGACATCGCCATTGAAGGTGCGCTAATTTGGGGAACGCGAGCAGCATGGACACGCAGGAATGCAAACAAGTCGGCCCCACGGCCTCGGTCCATGAACTTTCTAAGGGCTTGGACCAACGAAAACAAGCCATCTGGTTATTTGCGAGTTTTTTTAGAGAGAGAAGTTATTTGCGAGTTTGGTTCGAAAGAACATGACAAAGGTGAGAAAAACTAGCACTTAAAAATGATTAGTATTCACGATAGTGGGGCACGAAAATGGAAAACTTTTCCTATATAGGCACAAAGCCTAATATAGGCCTACCACCCCCATAAGGATAAAAGATTAATATTTAGAGGATACTCCAGGGTTGATACAAATTAGATGCTACTTGAATTATTGACTAAACTGCGTGTGAACAAACTAACATTCAAACAATTGACCAAGCTGCGTGAATAATTATTTCCTAATGGTGACAGGAACAACATTGTTTACTCTCGTGTCGATTATGCTTTGCGCCTTGAGGCCTAAATATAAAAGTACTCTACAGCTCCATTGTAAGATTGGATCGAGAAAGACAGAGAAAGCTCAAACCCGGTGCCAGCATTGCAAAAATAAAATAAAAATTGCAGCACTGCCAAAGCCATAAGATGTTCGATTTCAGATAGGCCTTCATCTTTAAATGGAAGGAGTGAAGGACCATGTTAAGCAAGTCGCTTTCATCAACCGAAGATCTGGCGCATTCGCCACTCAGCCGAGAATCATCACACGCCGCATCTAAACATAAAATCTACACATCCATGAGTACAGTATTTCCTAATTTGGGGCAAAAAGTCTGAACCGAAAGTAGATATCGAACAAATGTGGCACCTTGACAAGTTGAAACCGATAGAATCTAGATCAAGAATTGCATCAATGAGCTTGCCAAGGTTCCACGACCGAACATTGTCTATGTACAAAATTGGGCGCATTTGAGTTGAGTGAGCATACGTGGACAATCTCTGAAGGTGGCCTTGCACGTCTCGAAGTCGAATCCGTCGTCGCCGGCGAATGAATATCTTCCAAATTGGACGGAGCAGACAAAGATGTCAGGACGTATCACGAAGCCGCGGCGACGGCAGCGGCCTTGAAGAGTAGGAAGGTGAGGCGCTCCACGGAGAAGTAGATGAAGGTGCCGCTGGAATGGGTGAAGAAGCACCCGAAGTTGGCGCCCACCACGCACTGCCACCCGACGCCGTACCGCTTGTCGAACTCCTGCGGGGAATCAAAAAACGTCGATTGCCACACAGCACCACGAATCAAGACCAGATCTTCGGCAATGACGAACAAATGGGAAAGAGTGAGAGATGGGCGGGAGGAGGACGTGCCGTCTTGATGTGGCCGGCGATGGCTCGGCAGTCGGCGACGTCGAAGAGGTCGAGCGCGCGGGAGGCGGCCGACGTCGCCGCCGCCTGCATCCGCGCCGGCATGTCCGTGTCCTCCACCAGTGCCTTGCCCTCCAGCATTCTCCTCCCGGTAGGTCTCCTTCCCAGTCCTGGTTCGTGGTTGGTTTCCTTGATTCTTGCAACAAATGGAGGAGCCGGTGAGCGAGTGGGGGATCAGGGAATGGACGAAGAGGGTGAGGAGGAGGCGGATGGTATCGCTGGCCCCGACTTTTGGTTCCGGGTTTGCAGGAAGGTCCTCGGTCCTCGCTTTTAAGGGGAATCTTATCTCTTTTTTTGGAAAGAATCTTATCTCTTATTACAGGAACAGGAATCTTAACTCGGTCCTTGTATTTTCCTTTTTCTTTTTCAGTAACATCAAGGTCGTTGTACTGGTACAGGACGTTGGATCTTCTTCTTCGACCAAAAACGGGAACTAGGGCGTGATCCAATACCTGAGAGCCAAACATGGAAATGGCATATCCATTAACCAGAGTCCTCAGTGGTCTCGCTGAGTCCGGGGTTGAAAACGGTACGGATTATTTCTGACCGACCGTAAGAATCCAACACATTCATCGTTAGTTTGAGAGCCAAATTTTACATATAGTGGGCTATTTTACTACTCCCTCTGTTACTAAATGTAATACTTTTAAACATTTAAATCTTGCACTAAAACATGTCTAGAAGCATTTAGATCAGAAAATGCTAAAAAATCTTACATTTACGAACGGAGGGAATACATTCTAGCCGATAGAACTCAAACATGTGGTAATCAAACGAGGCAATGCAATTGCTCCTGATCTCACGAATGAGCATACCGATTTAGGACAGTTCATGGCTACTAGAGTTGAGAGCATTCACAGGAACTTGTGAGTCAGACTCTAGCACGACCCTCTACAGACTAAGAGTGTTTCGCAAGTGTCTCAGTTTGCCTCCAGCTCGCGGCGGCGCATGGTAGCCTTACTCATGTGGCGCACTCTTCCTCTCTCACATCTTTCGCATGCATGTATTAAATAGCCGTCAGTTTACCGTTTTGTGCAAAAAAGTGACCCGAACAGACACGACATCCGACCCCGGCCTTTAAAAATATATAAGGGCTGAGGAAAAATCACCCCTCCAACCTTAACTATCACAGGCTGGAAGGCTGACCCGACAGTGCCCTGTATTGAGATGAAACCGTTGGCGGGAGGGAATATTCAGGACACGCCAGTGACCTTCCGCCACGAAACTCGTCGGAATCCGGACGTTTTCCGCACCGACCCAATTTTCGCGTGCACAAGGGCGCTGGTAGCACCGCGCCGTCGGCCAACCGTCGTTTTCCTCGTATCCTCGTTTCCCAGCGGAGGTGCTCGCAGGAGCGCGTCGAGGAGGTGATGTGGGTTGGTCCCGATTTTCACGGATTTGTGCGGAGGAAACGATGAACACGAAGAACAAGTGATGAACTCAAGAACACAAAGAGGGGAAAACTCTCAAATCAAAAATAACTAGCAAGTAGCAACTCAGCAAGATTCAATTGGTAACAAATCCCCTAGGGCAGCCCCCAATTTTTCTCTCCCAAGCACACCTTACTCTTAGGATTGTTTGTCCAATTGGTCAATCCAACCAATCCAATCTAGCCACTCTAAGAGGGAAGATTAGCAAGTAATCGCAGCTACAAGAGGAAGCCTTGGTATCCACGAAGGGATCTTCTCCACAAGGGGAGGCCTTGGTTCATCTCCACAAGGGGAGGCCTTGATTCATCTCCATAGGAGGAAAGAGACACTCTGAGAAGAAGGAGCAAGACTCTACTCTAATCCCAAATCATAGTCTAACCCTAGATCTAGATGGAGAACTCCTATTTATAGTCTAGAGGCAAAAGGGGAAAGTTAGGTGGGGTAGGTGGGGGTTACAAGGCTCAACAGCCTGGCTGGTTCCCGCAGCAGCGGTAGTACCGCTGGGGCGGGCCAGAGCATCGTTGACTTCGGCGCGGGCGGTAGTACCGCTCGTCAGCGCGGTAGTACCGCTTGGGCGGGCGGTAGTACCGCCGGCAGTGCCGCACATGGGCGCAGAGGAGGGTTCTCGGCGGCACTGGGGGCGGTAGTACCGCCTGGAGGAGCGGTAGTACCGGTGTGTCAGTTTTTCCTGCTCTTCTTCTTCTTCTTGGCCATCTTTTTGGGTCTTCTCTTGGTCATCTTCTCCACTCCATTGTGGGTCATCATCAAGGTGGTTCCTGAGCATGCACAAAGTATCCGAATGAAGTAGCAAACCATTCAAGGGAGTGTCGAGATCACACATAGATAGGAGTGAATTCACCTTATCATGGAGAGTTTTGACTCTTGCTCTTGTCATTGGGCCACTTGGTGTTGTGTGCCTAGGTTGCACTACATCATCTCCCCCCCCCCCCCCCCCTTGGGAAAGAGTCGTCCTCGACTCTTCGTTCTCATCATCACTTGGGCTTCCAAGGTAAGGTGAGATGTCGGCGACGTTGAAGGTGTCATGGACGCCGTACTTGGACTTGGATATGTCGATCTTGTATGCATTGTCGTTGATGCGCTTGAGAACCTTGAAAGGACCATCTCCTCTTGGCACGAGCTTGGACTTTCTCTCATCGGGGAAGCGGTCTTTGCGTAGATGTAGCCAAACAAGGTCTCCTTCTTGAAAGATCATGGGGTGCTTGTTCTTGTTCATCTTGTTGGCATGGTCTTCCTTATGCTTCTCTAGCGTGGCCCTTGTGTCTTCATGTAGTTTCTTCATGTAAGCGGCGCGCTTGTCGAAATCCATGTTTACTTGTTCTCGGAGTGGAAGTGGTAGCATGTCTAGCGCGGTGTAGGGGTTGGAGCCATAGACGACCTCGAAGAGTGTTCTCTTTGTTGCGCGATGTAGTGCTCGATTGTAGGCGAACTCGGCGTGTGGGATGCACTCTTCCCAATTCTTCAAGTTAGGCTTGATCAACACACGAAGGAGTGTGGATAGGCTTCGGTTCACCACTTCGGTTTGGCCATCGGTTTGAGGGTGGTATGCGGTGGAGAATAGTTGCTTGATTCCCATCTTGGCTATCAACGTCTTCCAAAAATAGATCACGAACTTGACGTCACGATCCGACACAATGGTCTTGGGCACTCCATGAAGACGGACGATTTCCCTAAAGAACAAAGTAGCAATATGTAAAGCATCGTCGGTCTTGTTGCATGGTATAAAGTGTGCCATTTTAGAGAATCGATCAATGACGACAAATATGGAATCCTTGTTTGTTTTAGTGCGTGGGAGTCCTAAGACAAAATCCATAGCAATTGTAACACCCCAAAAATTCATCCCTAATTTTAGTGGCGTTTCCTCACACCTGAAAAACTTTTTCGGGCTTCTAAATGTTTTCTTCGAACCCGTTGGTCTTTGACTTGACTTTGGTTTCGCTCTCTTAGAAAATTCCCCGCCAATCCCGATCCTTGTCGACCTCCACCATAAATTCCATGACATTGTTTTATCTGTTAAACCATTGGTTCCATTTGGTGGTTCCAAAATCCTTCCGATCTATCCCACTAAAGTCTCCACCGTAATTTTAGCTTGGAATAAATCCTACCAAGATACCATATGGTTTCCTCATACATATACATCACTCCCATGGAAAAATATTTCATAGTCCCCTGCAATATTCCAAAGTTAAACCATATTCTCTATTATGTCGTTTTCGATCCAGAAATTATCTAGACACCATCCACTCATCCAGAAATTATGCCATTTTGGGAAGGTGCATGATTCCACCTCCTGAACATTTCACTCCATTGTCCCAACCTCATTTGAGCGATATTTGAGGTACTTCCTTTGTAATGCTCTTTTCAGGCCTATTTGCAATTTCCAAAGCAACCCCTAGCTACAAAAATCATTTGGCATTGATACCTTGCCAAATTGACAACCTCCCACATACAACCACATATCCAGAAGATCATCTCAAGATTATTTGAGGAAGCACACTTGACCTACCCACGCCATCAGGGCCTTTTTGGACATCCAATTTATTTGACCCACCTCCAGATGTCCAATTTAGCTCAAACTCCACAGACATCCTATTTACATCATTCCAAACCTACTGTGAATTTTGGGGATTTTTCTGAGATGCGGAAGACCCTGATCATTTCATCGAGCACCTTCGCTATTTTTGGTTTTCTGAAAATCTTACACTGCAAAGTTTCGAATCCTTGGGTGATTCTTGTTATGTTGTGTTGTTCTCGACGTTACGAACGCAGTGGTGGAAACCATTCCCCTTTTGGACCTCCGAGTCACCGGGAACACGACGATGTCGCCCGTGTCGCGCTCTGGACGTCCGGGACGCGCGCTTTGGCAAGACCTAATTCCCGCTTACTGTTGTGGTCGGTGCCTAACCCTCTGCTCCAGTGCACCTCGTGCCTCCCCTGTGCATCCAGCACGGCAGCCTCACCCCTCCTCGTTCTTATCCCTCCCTGGTGGAGGAAAAGTGAGCTACGTGGCCATTTTAGCCACCATGGCCACCACCTACTTCCTCTCCCCTTCCTCTATATAAAGTAGCCCGAGCCCTCCCGGGAAGCACCACTCACACACCTCACTCCCTCTCCACCTCCCAGTGCAGCCAGAAGAAAATCGTGAGTACTCGGTATGCTCGAGCTCGAGCAGCGGCCACCATGGCCGAAGCTCTAAGGCTCACGGCAGCACCGCACCCTGGCCTCCCCCTCCTGGCCGAGGCATTCCCTGGGCGCGGTGTGGTCCGGCGAGTCCACTCCCGCCGTCGCCGTAGCCCCTAGCCCACCCCAGAGCCACCGCCGTCCGCCTCCCGTGGCTCCGCCATGGCCACGGGCCAAGCAAGCCGAGCTTGCGGGCGTCGCGTGGAAGGTTTCCCGGTCGCCGTATTCGCCTCCCCTGGGCGCGGTGTGGTCTGCTGAGGCCGCCGCCGCCGTCGGTGTGCTTCCCCGGTCTCCCGCTCGCCGGCACCATCGACTCCCGCCGGTGCTGCTGTGTCTGCTTGTGCGGCGTCGGTGCAGTGAGGAAGAGGGAGGGAGAGAAAAGAAAGAAAGGGAAAAAGAAAAGGAGAGGGAAGAGAGTGGCTGACAGGTGGGACCCGACCCCACCTGTCAGGTTGAGTGGAGACGTATTCGCGGTTTTCCGTATCCTCCACCGGAAAGCGTATTTCCGGAAAAGTCGCGACCGGCCCAGCCCAGAGCAGAAGCAGCCCGCGGCGTTTTTTTTTCCTCTCTGGTGAGCAGCGCATAACTAACGATCGCACGTCAACAACTTTTGAACCGTGGCTCCGTTTGGAGTGACTCAAATTTGTAAATTCATGTTTTGAGCAGCTCTGTCCAGTGGTATAGGTTTTACATTTTTGTGAAATAGTTGTATACTCAGCACCCTTGTATGCCTGCTTAGGTGTATTCCGCGGTACCGGCAAACCGAGACCCTGACCCGTGACGCGTTCGTGACCCTTCAAGCCAAATGGTGTCAATCTTCGGAGGCAAGCTAACCCCTTGCTATGAGCCTGTCACATCCCAAATTTTGAAACTAAGAAAAACTTAGTTTTACCAGACCCAAAATTCAGAACCAACAAAAACTTTTTGAAATGTTTCACTGATGATTGTGTTTTCCTTCCCATTGCTATGTTGAACCTAGTGTGACTTGTTGTTTAAATTGTTTGACTAGTAAAAGTAAGACGCAACCAATATAAAAATATATTTAACTTGGTGATCATGTCATGACAAGAAAAATATTCCATGTATCTTTTCCCTTCTTATTTTGGCCAACTCCATTTCAATGATAATTGGTTTAGCAACAACCAAAACTAATACCCATTATTTGGGAAAGTAAAAGTATTTCCAAAACTATGTGTTCCCACAAATGTGGAGATCTATATGCTATCTCCTATCTGTCTTTTAAACTTGAGATTTTCAAGTGTATACAACTCCCATTTTATAAACTCTTATTTTTACTCCATTTGAAAATAACACTAGTGGGAAATATATTACCCCACATATTTCTCTTCATCAAATCTTCTGAAAACTACTAAGTTATGAGTTGAGATACTCCTTAAAACATCATCTTGTCATAATTGAGGGTGATCATTTCTACAAGATAGCATTGTTAATTGTGGAAATGGTGGTATGATTGAATCTTGTGGTTTTATTTGTGTGGTCATGTTTGTGTTGTGGATCTTGTGGTGTTTGTTGCTTGTGAGGATAATTCCTCAGCTATGCCTAGCACTAAAGTAAAACACACTGACCACAATGGTGGAGTGTGACTTGAGAACAAAACAAGACCCCTATGATTACTTACACCCTCAAATTAAAATTCTTGATTAAAAGAAATGATCTTATTTAGATTCCCTCTCTACCTAATTCTCTAGTTTGGTATAACAATTACTTTATCTTATAAAATCCAGGAATGAGATGATAACCATCTCATCATCATGTTACTCTCTCCCCAAAATATCTAATCTCCAATTACAAAGATATTTCCATTTGTCAAATTGGTTTTATCCAAAAATAATATATTCAAATCTTATGAACAAGTATTGTTCAAAACATTTTATTTTCAAAAACCAAATTTTGTGTAGCCTCTACATGTAATGGGGAGGCCACAGGAATATTTTCAAATTTTTCTAAAATGTTTTAGTACCTCAAATAAATCCCTAAAACACTACTGGTTTTAAAAGAAATAAAAAGAAACAGTAAAAGGACTTAGATGTAAAAGGGAAAAGAAATCCAGGGGGTTATCGGCAAAAGTGGCGTCTTCTCTGTAGCAGCCCGTGGTCGACGCCGCGGTGTCGTCCTCCCGCGCGTCGCACGCCGCCCAGGCCCCCCCCCCCCTCCGCTCCTCTGCCGCTTCGGTGAGGAGGATAAGAACGCCGAGCCGCACCTCTCCTCCCTCATCCACTCGTCCATTCCCCTGCCCCCTCCCTCGATATTTTCCTCTGCCATGACCGAGCCTCGGCCGAGCTCGAGCTCGCCGTTGCCGCACGTATCGCCGCCGTTCTAGGGCGCCCCGAACAAATCCGAGACCGCTATCCTCTCCGCCTCTTCGTCCTCTTCATCTCCGTGCAAGGAATCGAAGAAGGGAGCCGTGCATCGAGCAGCCCGTCCGCGTCTTCCCCAACTCCGGCCGCCGCGCTTCGAGCAAGCTCGCCGCCGTTCCCGTCCACCTCAGCACCAACGAATCGCACCCACGCATCGAGGGTGAGCAGGCGCACCTCCTGGACATCTCCGTTTAACCCAGTTCGCCGTAGTTCGCCGCGTAGCCGTAGAATCCGTCGTCGTCCGCAGCTCGCCGCCGCACGACCTCGTCGCCGGAGCTTTTGCCGGCGACCATTAGGTCCACAACGCCGCCACTAGGTAACCCGTACTCGTGCGTGTCGGGTGCGAGTACTAGTTGGCCTCCAAACGCCGTAGAACGTCGAACCCTTGCACCTCACCGCCGGTGATCGCCGTGTCCACGCGCGTCGTCGCCGTCACCGTCTACTCCTCTTATTTACGCGCGCCCGTATACTAACAACAGCACCGCACTGGCCCAGTGGTCAGCACCACCGATCCGCGCCGCACTGTGCCGCGTCGCGGGTTCGAAACCTCGCGGATGCAATCCCCACCTTTTTCTGTTTTAATCCACGCTGACAGCCTGGCCCCACCGGTCAGCGACCGCGGTGGCCAGCGCAACCACACCCAGCCCAGTCAGCGCCAGCGCAGCACCCGGGCCCGCCTGGCAGTGGCTCTGGCTAGCCACGGGCTCGGTACCAAAAGTATACCACGTTTCTCTGGGAATTAAAAGAAAAGACAGAAAATAGGTTAAGTTTATAAAATGCATATCTTTTTAATTACTGCTCCAAAAATTACAAATGATATACCAAAATGTTCAGAAAAGTAAAACCTGTCTTTTGGTGTAATTCACCTATCCAAATAAATTAGTTATTTAATGTTTTATTAAAATAAAGAAAATGGCAGAATATAAAATAAATTGGAAAATTCATATCTTTAAAACTAATGATCCAAAAATTAAGTTTGATCTATTAAAATGGTTAGCAAGTGATAACCTTCATATTCCAGCTTGTCTCCAAACATGGATAATTATTTTGTAGTGTTGTTTAAAATAAATTAATAAAAAGGGCAAAATTAAAAAGGGCTTTATAAATTAATCTGTAATGATTTCTGGAGCAAACCCAATTTTGCTAGGTTCCTAGTGTTTCACTTTATCATATCCTAACTTGGTGTGAATTCCACTCATAGAGATTAATTAGTGACCTAACTTTTGTCTGAAGTATTTCCCGTTCAACGGAGGTGCTTGTTGTTAACCTTCGCCTCAGATAGTTTTGTGATCGATGTACCTAGCTTGCGTATAGGTGATAGACTACTGACAGTAATGCCCTCGTAAGTGTAGATCCTAGTTGTTGCTCGAACGATTAGTTCGACGCTTATGGTTGGTTACTTGTCTGTGTACCACTTGTGGTTTGGTTTGCTTAGTGATTGTGGTGTTATTCTGTTTGCGACGCTAGATATAAACACTACCGGAGTGGTCTTTGGAATGGAGTTATTGAGGAAGGGAAATTTGTTGAACCTGAAGATCAAGACCAAGATCACTTTGCCGAGCAAGGCAAGCTATCCTCTGAGCTTGCATTTATATACATCTATTTTGGTTCACATGTTTTACTTATAAAGAGCAAAAGTTATTTATATGGTGTTTGCCACAAAAGCTATGATTTTGAAAACCCTTTTCCAAATTATAAGTATATTATTTTGACACCCTATATGGAGATATTAGATGGAAATTCTTTTTCAAACTATAGGATGGGAAAAATATTGTTTACTCAAAACTCCTTTGAAAATACTGTGTGTGGTATGGAATACCGAGATGTCGGTGTGGAAATGGAGAAATGGAGAATGGAGATGTTTATGAAAAATGCACATTGTGTCTTTGTACTATGACGACCAATCTTACCCTGTGCGACCACATTTACCACATATGGGAAAAGGCGTAGTCATGTAGTTTGCTCTTATTAGTATGGGATACCTCATCGACGGAGATGACTCCGTTATGCATGAGGGGATGGTCCGAGGACCTACCCCCTGACCCGGGTCCTCACACAAGTTGGTGGGGAGGATAGAAGGTTCCACCATAAACCGCCGGACAAAACTATGAGTCCTCACACTTAGGGTTTCTGACGGGAAACTGGACTGGGTGTCGATGGAAAGTGTCATATGGGAAGGATCCTGTACTAGCATGAGCAAATGAGAGGCTATGGTCGGTGGCTCAACTTCGCATACACCTGGTATGGCGGGACGTGGCTGACACGATGAGTTACCGGATGGGTGTGGGAAAAGCGTGCTACCTCTGCAGAGGGTTAAAACTATTCGAATAGCCGAGTCCTCGGATATGGACAGTTGGGAGGCTGTCCTCTGACCATGTGCAAGTTTTGCAAAGTTTTGAGATTTGAAAATAAAATGGAGATGTGTTGTCTCAGCAACTCTACCGACGGGCTGGTATGAGGTTGCTGGAGAATGATTGACCATGACGGGCTATGGTCGAGAAGTGAAGAGTTTTGTGATTTGAAAGTGAAAATGTTTTATGCAACTATGCCAACGGGCCGGCATGAGGTTGTGGGATTGATGACCATGAAGGGTTATGGTCGAAAAGGAGGAGTTTTGGAGAGTTAAACAAATGGTGATTTTCCGGGAAAATATTTATAAAAGAGACTTCTTACCTTTTTCAACAAAGATGTATTTTCGGAAAAAGTTTTAAAAGCGAATTCTTACAAAGATAGATTTATGGGAAAAAGTTCTCAAAGCCTTCTTTCTTTTCAATAAAGATATAGAGATGTTTTAAAATAAATAAAAGTTTGAAAATTAAAAGGGTGTTGTTGCATGCTCATGTCGGGGGTAGTTTGCGAGTACTTAAATGTACTCATGGCTGTGTCCCTGGATATTCCCATGTCCAGAGTTCAAGAAGAAGTATGCTGAAGACCGGGAGATCGATGACGTCAATGCGAACTAGGGCGCTTCCCAGTCAGCTGCCTGTAGGGTTGGCAAGTGACTTGGGCTCCACGTTGTTTGGTGATTTCCGCTGCGAGTACCTGATGAAGTTATGGCTTCAATCAAGTAAGTAAATTTATTCGATATTATGGGTGTTCTGTGATACCAATTCGAGTTATGTGCAACAACAGACTGATCACGGGATTGTTGCAGGAAACATAACGGGTATCTCGGATACCTAATCCGGGGTCCCCACAGACTTGGTATCAGAGCCACCCTGACTGTAACAGACCTTAGTTAGCATGGACGTTAGTTAGGAAAGAAATATTTTGTTAAAAATATATTGTTACCAAAAACATATTTTTATCTAAGGAAGCCCAAGAAAATAGCTTTCACTCTTCTCACCTTCTCAAATATTTCCGAGACTAATCCCTCTATTTAAGATTTTCCAAGGATTTCTCTAATCCCTCTTACCCGTTCAAAATACTTGACGATGAACCCAAGTGAGACCTAATCAGCTAGCACCCACAAGAAGAAGTTTCCATCCCAAATACTCGACATTTAACATCAAGGCGATTGATCTGCAAATGCCAAGATCATCGATGTCCACAAAGCAAGAGACCTCCGAAGAACTCAGCTCAACATCAATAATTCTACTCAAGTTGCAACCTCGACAATCTCAATTTTTCCTGCTGAAGCCTAAGGTGACAAAGTGAAGACTTCACCAACTATGTTTAACCGAGACCATAGGATAAACCTGATAGGAACCTTGGGTGTACTACCCGAATACCACGAGTATTAGACGTCCTTTGGTACTAGACGTACCTTGTGTGCTCTTTGCTTGGTTGTGCTCTGCTTGTGAATTGTTTGTTTGTGAATTCTCTGTTTGTGTGTTCACAATCACGCCTTCTCGGCAGCACAAAGTAACCTCAAAATTCTCTTCTTACCAAAGCTTCGTGAAGCTCAAGAACCAAGGAAGTCGACAATGAAGTTCCTCCTTTACTCAGCTGAAGAAGGACAAAGGTGAAGACAAATAACCAACAGAGTACCCAGAAGAATCAAACGCCGGAAACACCTGCTATGGACAACATCAACCACCAAGCAGCCTCAGACGCAACCAAAAGTGTCCAGATGCAATTAGAAGTTTTAATCTCCTTCTTCTAACTAGAAACCGGAGAGAGTCGAGTACATAGGCTCGACGCATCCTGAAAAACAACGCGTCCCCATCTGTGACCCTCGTAAGGAGAAAATATCTGGAAGTGATATCTGCACCAACCCCAAGCACCAAGGCGCGACACCCAAGACGAAGAATGTCAAGCTACCCAAGAAGAACAATGCCTCCAAGTCAACTCCAGCCGCAACCTTCAGGATGACCCTTCAAAACCCCTTTTAAGGGGGGAAGACCTGCAATAGGTGTACAAGAAGGTGTTAATAATTAGCTCCTTGCGCCTCAGTCTTGTAGTATCTGGAAACAGCCAACCACGACTGTCCATCAGTCTCGATCGTCAAGACAACCCCATCGTCAAGGATCTGAACTCAGCACAGAAGTTTATCAACAAAGAAAGCCTCGCAACATCAATTTGTCAAGATCTCACATGGCGACCTTACTGAAGAAGCAACGACCTCGGAAGAGTAGTCAACCCAAAACCCGTGCCCACGTACTCCCCTGTTACCACCGGCCAAATCTCGAGGACGAGATTTATTTTAAGGGGGGAAGATCTGTCACATCCCAAATTTTGAAACTAAGAAAAACTTAGTTTCACAAGACCCAAAATTCAGAACCAACAAAAACTTTTTGAAATGTTTCACTGATGATTGTGTTTTCCTTCCCATTGCTATGTTGAACCTAGTGTGACTTGTTGTTTAAATTGTTTGACTAGTAAAAGTAAGACGCAACCAATATAAAAATATATTTAACTTGGTGATCATGTCATGACAAGAAAAATATTCCATGTATCTTTTCCCTTCTTATTTTGGCCAACTCCATTTCAATGATAATTGGTTTAGCAACAACCAAAACTAATACCCATTATTTGGGAAAGTAAAAGTATTTCCAAAACTATGTGTTCCCACAAATGTGGAGATCTATATGCTATCTCCTATCTGTCTTTTAAACTTGAGATTTTCAAGTGTATACAACTCCCATTTTATAAACTCTTATTTTTACTCCATTTGAAAATAACACTAGTGGGAAATATATTACCCCACATATTTCTCTTCATCAAATCTTCTGAAAACTACTAAGTTATGAGTTGAGATACTCCTTAAAACATCATCTTGTCATAATTGAGGGTGATCATTTCTACAAGATAGCATTGTTAATTGTGGAAATGGTGGTATGATTGAATCTTGTGGTTTTATTTGTGTGGTCATGTTTGTGTTGTGGATCTTGTGGTGTTTGTTGCTTGTGAGGATAATTCCTCAGCTATGCCTAGCACTAAAGTAAAACACACTGACCACAATGGTGGAGTGTGACTTGAGAACAAAACAAGACCCCTATGATTACTTACACCCTCAAATTAAAATTCTTGATTAAAAGAAATGATCTTATTTAGATTCCCTCTCTACCTAATTCTCTAGTTTGGTATAACAATTACTTTATCTTATAAAATCCAGGAATGAGATGATAACCATCTCATCATCATGTTACTCTCTCCCCAAAATATCTAATCTCCAATTACAAAGATATTTCCATTTGTCAAATTGGTTTTATCCAAAAATAATATATTCAAATCTTATGAACAAGTATTGTTCAAAACATTTTATTTTCAAAAACCAAATTTTGTGTAGCCTCTACATGTAATGGGGAGGCCACAGGAATATTTTCAAATTTTTCTAAAATGTTTTAGTACCTCAAATAAATCCCTAAAACACTACTGGTTTTAAAAGAAATAAAAAGAAACAGTAAAAGGACTTAGATGTAAAAGGGAAAAGAAATCCAGGGGGTTATCGGCAAAAGTGGCGTCTTCTCTGTAGCAGCCCGTGGTCGACGCCGCGGTGTCGTCCTCCCGCGCGTCGCACGCCGCCCAGGCCCCCCCCCCCTCCGCTCCTCTGCCGCTTCGGTGAGGAGGATAAGAACGCCGAGCCGCACCTCTCCTCCCTCATCCACTCGTCCATTCCCCTGCCCCCTCCCTCGATATTTTCCTCTGCCATGACCGAGCCTCGGCCGAGCTCGAGCTCGCCGTTGCCGCACGTATCGCCGCCGTTCTAGGGCGCCCCGAACAAATCCGAGACCGCTATCCTCTCCGCCTCTTCGTCCTCTTCATCTCCGTGCAAGGAATCGAAGAAGGGAGCCGTGCATCGAGCAGCCCGTCCGCGTCTTCCCCAACTCCGGCCGCCGCGCTTCGAGCAAGCTCGCCGCCGTTCCCGTCCACCTCAGCACCAACGAATCGCACCCACGCATCGAGGGTGAGCAGGCGCACCTCCTGGACATCTCCGTTTAACCCAGTTCGCCGTAGTTCGCCGCGTAGCCGTAGAATCCGTCGTCGTCCGCAGCTCGCCGCCGCACGACCTCGTCGCCGGAGCTTTTGCCGGCGACCATTAGGTCCACAACGCCGCCACTAGGTAACCCGTACTCGTGCGTGTCGGGTGCGAGTACTAGTTGGCCTCCAAACGCCGTAGAACGTCGAACCCTTGCACCTCACCGCCGGTGATCGCCGTGTCCACGCGCGTCGTCGCCGTCACCGTCTACTCCTCTTATTTACGCGCGCCCGTATACTAACAACAGCACCGCACTGGCCCAGTGGTCAGCACCACCGATCCGCGCCGCACTGTGCCGCGTCGCGGGTTCGAAACCTCGCGGATGCAATCCCCACCTTTTTCTGTTTTAATCCACGCTGACAGCCTGGCCCCACCGGTCAGCGACCGCGGTGGCCAGCGCAACCACACCCAGCCCAGTCAGCGCCAGCGCAGCACCCGGGCCCGCCTGGCAGTGGCTCTGGCTAGCCACGGGCTCGGTACCAAAAGTATACCACGTTTCTCTGGGAATTAAAAGAAAAGACAGAAAATAGGTTAAGTTTATAAAATGCATATCTTTTTAATTACTGCTCCAAAAATTACAAATGATATACCAAAATGTTCAGAAAAGTAAAACCTGTCTTTTGGTGTAATTCACCTATCCAAATAAATTAGTTATTTAATGTTTTATTAAAATAAAGAAAATGGCAGAATATAAAATAAATTGGAAAAATTCATATCTTTAAAACTAATGATCCAAAAATTAAGTTTGATCTATTAAAATGGTTAGCAAGTGATAACCTTCATATTCCAGCTTGTCTCCAAACATGGATAATTATTTTGTAGTGTTGTTTAAAATAAATTAATAAAAAGGGCAAAATTAAAAAGGGCTTTATAAATTAATCTGTAATGATTTCTGGAGCAAACCCAATTTTGCTAGGTTCCTAGTGTTTCACTTTATCATATCCTAACTTGGTATAATATTTTAACTCACAGAAAATATAGTGACCTAACTTTTGTCTGAAGTATTTCCCGTTCAACGGGAGGTGCTTGTTGTTAACCTTCGCCTCAGATAGTTTTGTGATCGATGTACCTAGCTTGCGTATAGGCGATAGACTACTGATCAATATGAGGCCCTCGTAAGTGTAAATCCTAGTTGTTGCTCGAACGATTAGATTGACGCTTATGGTTGGTTACTTGTCGTGTGCCACTTGTGGTTTGGTTTGCTTATTGATTGTGGTGTTATTCTGTTTGCGACGCTAGACATAAACACTACCGGAGTGGTCTTTGGAATGGAGTTATTGAGGAAGGGAAATTTGTTGAACCTGAAGATCAAGACCGAGATCACTTTGCCGAGCAAGGCAAGCTATCCTCTGAGCTTGCATTTATATACATCTATTTTGGTTCACATGTTTTACTTATAAAGAGCAAAAGTTATTTATATGGTGTTTGCCACAAAAGCTATGATTTTGAAAACCCTTTTCCAAATTATAAGTATATTATTTTGACACCCTATGGAGATATTAGATGGAAATTCTTTTTCAAACTATAGGATGGGAAAAATATTGTTTACTCAAAGCTCCTTTGAAAATACTCGTGAGGTTGTGGAATACCGAGATGTCGGTGTGGAAATGGAGAAGTGGGAATGGTGATGTTTATGAAAAATGCACATTGTGTCTTTGTACTATGACGACCAATCTTACCCTGTGCGACCACATTTACCACATATGGGAAAAGGCGTAGTCATGTAGTTTGCTCTTATTAGTATGGGATACCTCATCGACGGAGATGACTCCGTTATGCATGAGGGGATGGTCCGAGGACCTACCCCCTGACCCGGGTCCTCACACAAGTTGGTGGGGAGGATAGAAGGTTCCACCATAAACCGCCGGACAAAACTATGAGTCCTCACACTTAGGGTTTCTGACGGGAAACTGGACTGGGTGTCGATGGAAAGTGTCATATGGGAAGGATCCTGTACTAGCATGAGCAAATGAGAGGCTATGGTCGGTGGCTCAACTTCGCATACACCTGGTATGGCGGGACGTGGCTGACACGATGAGTTACCGGATGGGTGTGGGAAAAGCGTGCTACCTCTGCAGAGGGTTAAAACTATTCGAATAGCCGAGTCCTCGGATATGGACAATTGGGAGACTGTCCTCTGACCATGTGCAAGCTTTGGAAAGTTTTAAGATTTGAAAATAAAATGGAGATGTGTTGTCTGCAACTCTACCGACGGGCTGGTATGAGGTTGCTGGAGAATGATTGACCATGACAGGCTATGGTCGGAAGTGAAGAGTTTTGTGATTTGAAAGTGGAAAATGTTTTATGCAACTATGCCAACGGGCCGGCATGAGGTTGTTGGGTTGATTGACCATGAAGGGTTATGGCGAAAAGGAGGAGTTTTTGGAGAAATAAACAAATGGTGATTTTCCGGGAAAATATTTATAAAAGAGACTTCTTACCTTTTTCAACAAAGATGTATTTTCGGAAAAGTTTTAAAGAGAATTCTTACAAAGATAGATTTATGGGAAAAGTTCTCAAAGCCTTCTTTCTTTTCAATAAAGATATAGAGATGTTTTAAAATAAATAAAAGTTTGAAAATTAAAAGGGTGTTGTTGCATGCTCATGTCGGGGTAGTTTGCGAGTACTTAAATGTACTCATGGCTGTGTCCCTGGATATTCCCATGTCCAGAGTTCAAGAAGAAGTATGCTGAAGACCGGGAGATCGATGACGTCAATGCGAACTAGGGCGCTTCCCAGTCAGCTGCCTGTAGGGTTGGCAAGTGACTTGGGCTCCACGTTGTTTGGTGATTTCCGCTGCGAGTACCTGATGAAGTTATGGCTTCAATCAAGTAAGTAAATTTATTCGATATGTATGGGTGTTCTGTGATACCAATTCGAGTTATGTGCAACAACAGACTGATCACGGGATTGTTGCAGGAAACATAACGGGTATCTCGGATACCTAATCCGGGGTCCCCACAGAGCCGTCCCGCAATGTTGTTTGTATTTACTTATTGCCATGCTGAGTGTTTATAATTGTCTGCGTTCGGTATATGTTATGTCGGTCTGTTATTGTTGTGTTCAATATGTTACTTGAATATTGCTCCTGCCATGTTTTGTCATCATCCTTGTATGCATTAGAATGACGTGTGAATTAATTGTGCGCCTCACACTTGCGCGGCTTTGTCGAACCCTCTAACTAAACAACTGTAAAACATGCGTTCCTATGAGTGTTTGCTTCTTCTCCTTCGCCGAGGTGAGGAGCGGACGAATGCCGTCTTATGATCCTCGGAGTTAGGGGCATTTGACAAAAGAGTTATTTGCTTCTTCTCCCTCCGTCAAACGTGGTTGGCGTAAGCCCACCTGGACTGCGACGCTTGGGACATTTGCTTTCCATTTGGTTCTTTTTGCCAAGATTGCTGACACCACGTCGGGTTAATCCTTGAGTGGAATGGATGCTTTCTTTCTTATGAGTGCTTTTCGGTT
Source organism: Poa pratensis (assembly GCA_947311845.1). Lineage (NCBI taxonomy): Eukaryota > Viridiplantae > Streptophyta > Magnoliopsida > Poales > Poaceae > Poa > Poa pratensis. The sequence continues at coordinate 2,871,328 of CAMZMU010000013.1, read as the reverse complement.
CATTTTGGAGACTACATGCCCTACTAAGTTTGGTAGTTGATATGTGATGACGCTGGTCGGCGGAATCGCCGCCGTAGTCACCCGATCGACGCCAACCTATGTTATATTTGGTAGTTGATATGTGATGGCGCTGGCTGGCGGAATCGCCGCCGTAGTCACCCGATCGACGCCAACAACCTGTGCTAACTTTTGTATTGATCTGCGATGGCGCTGGTCGGAGGTAGCTCCGCCGTAGTCACCCGGTCAATACAAACAAACTATTGCTTGAGATATTATGTTGCTAATGTCTTGATGTTTGATGATATATATTATTATGTTATTGTGATTGTTGTGTTGGACTAATCCTTTGTTGTTTGGACTTGTTATGATGAAACTTGATTTAAATGAAACACCCCTCCAAACTTCGATAGGGTCAGTCCATAGTGCCACTAATCTGAACATCGAAAGCACTACCACTGTCGCTTGAATGGGCAGGCCTTGACCTACGTAATCCTATTGAGCCTCCTTTGATGCCACCCTTTTTGGCAAGTCTAGTCGGTTACCATAGTTGGTCGGGGCTAGTCTTGCGAAGGTTCCGGAGCTAGGCGTCGCTCATGGGTTGGGGACGTGCCGGATTCACTTCTGCATAAGGCATATAGTTATGTCGGTGGCTATATAGGGAGTGTCTTGATGGCGTGAACGGTTGAGTGAGTGTATCAGACCGTCTTATGGATGTGATCCTAAAGTACCGGTTGTTAATGATCCACTTGATGAGTGAAGTATTGCAACCTCTCGAGAGTGTCAAATCTGGATGTCTAGCCTCGTTCCAAGGTTATGGAACAACAGTTCAGTGTCGGTCACACTATTGTCTTTGTCGAGACAGGAGGTTAAACATAAGTTTGTTTGAAAGAAAGATGAACAACCTGATTTCACTAAATGAACAATAAGTTGATGCAGGGAATGTTACTTGAGATGTGATTGTGAACCAAGTTTAGGGATGGCGGTGTGATGCGTTGGGGAGCCTATAGTTAGGCCAGAGCCCACATCAACCGTGCGTGCCCAGAGTGAAATGATGAGGCCAGTGGGCCTAGCAGTGATCACAGGTGCTGTTGTGTATTATTTGGTACCCACTTGGTACACCCGTTTTCTCGTCACAGGTAAGCCCTTTGTATGATTGCCGGTGCACGATCCAACCCCACCTGGCTTGGACTCTGTACTGGTGATACCCCCGTTGCTTGCTTATGACATGTTTGGTTGTCAATGCCATGCTACATTTATGTCATGTATCTAGAGTACCCTTGCCATGCTGTAGGAGTTTATCTCCAATGTATACCTTGTTGCATGATTGTTGAATTGTTTGTAGTGAGTGGCGATTCTTGCTGAGTGCATACAAATGTACTCACAGGCCTTGTGATTGTGGCCAGATATTGGCGAGGAATCGTCTTCCACGTTAGCAAGGACAAGGAGCAGAAGCGTGCTAGGATCAGTAGCCCAGCCAGATACCTGTGGAGTGGAGCCGCACCAAGCCGTTGCCTCATTTATGTCTTCCGCTGCCAGTTAAAACTCTGAGTTGGGCCATGCTTGGCTTGATATCTTGTAATGCCTCGATGGCCTTGTAAACCCTTTTATAGCACTTTGTGCCTGATTGTGTAATGATTTCCGCTATGTTGCATTGTCGTAACGTGCGGCCAGATATCTTGGGCTGGCGCATGGGGCGACCGCCCTTCTGACAAGCTGTGCCAGAAGGGGGTGCCACAGAGCATGGTATCAGAGCACCAGGCTGGCTGTAGACTACCCTAGCATGGAAAGCTCAACCGTACTATTTGCCGACAAGGAGCCCGATGGATTTGACCCATCTCCGCCTAACCGGCATGGCTACTATTGGTCAATAGTATGGTGCTGTAGGACTTGTCCCAATCCCCGAGTGAGGCTCGCCAGTTTCTTCCATGAGAAGAAATTGACACTAACCCTTAGAAATGAGACCTAGTCCTAGCTTCCAGACATCCCCACCTTCGCCTTCTACCCTTGGCAACCCAACTCTATTGAAGCAGGATTCCGCTAAGGTATCCCGCGTTCTTACCTCACCCATAGCCCTGAAGCTTGCACTAGATTAGATGGCACCCACCTTCTATATGGATACCACTGCCGACCATTGCCCCGGCTTCCCCCTTCTTCTTTGGGAGGTCGTCCGTGATGCTCTTGGTGCATCGACCCGTCCTCAGTATGTGGTGTTCAGAAGCGAAGACTCACCTGCCGGGCATGAGTTTCAGGCTGTTGTGAGTATCAAACCGCATCCCGACCGCAAGAAGAAACCCTATGAGTTTAGTGGCAGGTTAATGCCAACACTTGAACTAGCTTTCCAGGTAACCGCCTTTGAAAGCCTTGCCCGTCTCAGATGGATGGAACCGGCATTTGTGCGGTGTAGAGCCTACTTCTTTTTCCCAGCTATGCCTCGGTCTGGTCCTCGGATAATCTGGGCCAACACCGAAAAAGAAGTCGATTCAGCTATAGTGCACTTGGTCTCCTACCTCGCTGCAATGGAAAGCCTGAACCATTCACTCATGGCGAGCTCCGAGTCGCCAGGCAAAGACTTGGCCCTGCACTCCTGCAGCATGCTTCCATGAGGAATCCAATCTCAGCCACACAGGACCAAGCTCAAATCCAGCAAGGAAAACCCCAGATTCCAGACCCTGGCCCATCCCACAAAGGCTCCGTGCCAGATCGACTTCAGTGGGCACTACCGGTACCTGAACAGATGGCACCCCATGTTGGTCTTTCTGTTCTTGAGGAAGCCATGGCCCGAGCTCAGCAACGACTTCTGGTCAGTGGCCCAATCTTACCAGGAAACCCTGTGGCTCCAGCCCCTGAGGAAGACGGAGGTGTTGACACCACTCTCGACTCAGCCTCACCCCGCCTGACGCAAGTGGCCATCAAGCAGAGTAAATCCCCGGTTTAGCTTTAGCCTGAGTGGCGCTTGTAAGCTGGTAGGTGAGAGTCTGTGATGTTGTTTGTAATCCCCGGTGCTTGGTTGTGATACATGGTTGTTCTGTCTACGGTTAAGTTGTGGTTAGGTTAGCCCTGTGTAAAACTTGATGTTCTGATTCCCTTGTTAACCACTTGGTTGACGTATGACGGAATACCATGTCCTTTTCTTCAGTTGAAAGGTTTTGAAGAAATGACAGATCACATAAAAGCAGAAGTGGTATATGTGAACCCAGACACATATGCACGCCTGTAAAATTAATGCAAACTTTGAATGATATTATTTTCTAGTATAAAAATTATTTTGTGTGTGTTGCACAAGTTTAACCATTAAGTGGAAATATTTAATGAGACACTGTAACCACGGTGTCCCGCCCACTTAGTGTTGGCTCGTGCATAGGTTTGAAAAACTCGTACATGTATCGACGCAAGGTTCCTCACCCAATATGAACCTTGTGAAATCCGCATGTTAAAGAAAGGGCCCGAGCCCTCCACGAGCAACTCCCTCCCAAGCCTTAAAATGCTTGCTGAGTGTTCTTCCTCGCTGGAACACAGAAGGATTTTTGTAGAGTGTTTTCTGTCTATGTTTGCTTGTGCTTGCCTATACGGTATGGTTGAAATGATTATGCCATACTGCTGCAGCCGTTTTGTTTTGGGCCATAAAATGCAGAAATATTTTATGAAAGGATGTTTTGCTACAAGTAGAAATTCTGCTGTCTATATGCTTGTATTCCAGCCATGTTATCTTTGCTGCAAGACAAGGAGTATGGCCGGTGGAAAAATTTCAGAAATGAAGGATGTAAGTTCTACTCCAGCTAGAACTCTACAATTACTTCAGTGCCGGGAGATACCCCGAAAGTTCTTCCCTCGTATCTATGGCATTCCATAGGGAAAAATCTTTGCAAAAACAAATTTTGGGGTGTGGCCCTACCCCTCAAAATCTAGGTGCTTGTGAGCCCATTTTGGGTGGCACAAACATCCTTCTCCTAAAAGGAACCTTAAATTTTTCAAAACCTATGTATGCATGAAAGTGTATATATAGCTTTTCCAAAATAAAACCCTAGATGAGAGGATATATAGCATATCCCAATCCTTTTGTTTATAGAATTTTTGGTAACTGCTTACCCAAGTTCAAACTCTGTTTTGTTGAATGTTAGCTTGATTGTAGACATGCTTGTTTGCTTTTGCCATGGTGGTGTTGTTTATGTGTGCCTTGCCTTGTGTGGTCATTTAAGCAAAAACCCTAGCTTATATTTATATAACCATGGTGGTAGATCCTATATTGTGTGATTCTGTGAGCCCCTGCCATGTCATTCATTTGGGTATGCCTTGTTTGATATTAATGCTATGCTTGCAAAGTGTCTGGTTTTGAGAAATACCCTGTTGTGTGTGGATTCCCCCGAGTGTTTTAAACTCTACTATTTTGAAGAAAAAGTTTTGGAAAATGTTTTAAAGTATAGGGGTATAATAAAACCGTACAAGAAATATCTTGTTATAACTCCGGGAATCTCTATAAGTCTCCGAATCTCGGGACGAGATTCTTTTTAAGGATGGAAGGTTTGTAACACCCCAAAAATTCATCCCCAATTTTAGTGGCGTTTCCTCACACCTGAAAAACTTTTTCGGGCTTCTAAATGTTTTCTTCGAACCCGTTGGTCTTTGACTTGACTTTGGTTTTGCTCTCTTAGAAAATTCCCCGCCAATCCGATCCTTGTCGGCCTCCACCATAAATTCCATGACATTGTTTTATCTGTTAAACCATTGGTTCCATTTGGTGGTTCCAAAATCCTTCCGGTCTATCCCACTAAAGTCTCCACCGCAATTTTAGCTTGGAATAAATCCTACCAAGATACCATATGGTTCCCTCATACATATACATCACTCCCATGGAAAAATATTTCATAGTCCCCTGCAATATTCCAAAGTTAAACCATATTCTCTATTATGTCGTTTTCGATCCAGAAATTATCTAGACACCTTCCACTCATCCAGAAATTATGCCATTTTGGGAAGGTGCATGATTCCACCTCCTGAACATTTCACTCCATTGGCCCAACCTCATTTGAGCAATATTTGAGGTACTTCCTTTGTAATGCTCTTTTCAGGCCTATTTGCAATTTCCAAAGCAACCCCTAGCTACAAAAATCATTTGGCATTGATACCTTGCCAAATTGACAACCTCCCACATACAACCACATATCCAGAAGATCATCTCAAGATTATTTGAGGAAGCACACTTGACCTACCCACGCCATCAGGGCCTTTTTGGACATCCAATTTATTTGACCCACCTCCAGATGTCCAATTTAGCTCAAACTCCACAGACATCCTATTTACATCATTCCAAACCTACTGTGAATTTTGGGGATTTTTCTGAGATGCGGAAGACCCTGGTCATTTCATCGAGCACCTTCGCTATTTTTGGTTTTCTGAAAATCTTACACTGCAAAGTTTCGAATCCTTGGGTGATTCTTGTTATGTTGTGTTGTTCTCGATATTACGAACGCAGTGGTGGAAACCATTCCCCTTTTGGACCTCCGAGTCACCGGAACGCGACGATGTCGCCCGTGTCGCGCTCTGGACGTCCGGGACGCGCGCTTTGGCAAGACCTAATTCCCGCTTACTGTTGTGGTCGGTGCCTAACCCTCTGCTCCAGTGCACCTCGTGCCTCCCCTGTGCATCCAGCACGGCAGCCTCACCCCTCCTCGTTCTTATCCCTCCCTGGTGGAGGAGAAGTGAGCTACGTGGCCATTTTAGCCACCATGGCCACCACCTACTTCCTCTCCCCTTCCTCTATATAAAGTAGCCCGAGCCCTCCCGAGAAGCACCACTCACACACCTCACTCCCTCTCCACCTCCCAGTGCAGCCAGAAGAAAATCGTGAGTACTCGGTATGCTCGAGCTCGAGTAGCGGCCACCATGGCCGAAGCTCTAAGGCTCACGGCAGCACCGCACCCTGGCCTCCCCCTCCTGGCCGAGGCATTCCCTGGGCGCGGTGTGGTCCGGCGAGTCCACTCCCGCCGTCGCCGTAGCCCCTAGCCCACCCCAGAGCCACCGCCGTCCGCCTCCCGTGGCTCCGCCATGGCCACGGGCCAAGCAAGCCGAGCTTGCGGGCATCGCGTGGAAGGTTTCCCGGTCGCCGTATTCGCCTCCCCTGGGCGCGGTGTGGTCTGCTGAGGCCGCCGCCGCCGTCGGTGTGCTTCCCCGGTCTCCCGCTCGCCGGCACCATCGACTCCCGCCGGTGCTGCTGTGTCTGCTTGTGCGGCGTCGGTGCAGTGAGGAAGAGGGAGGGAGAGAAAAGAAAGAAAAGGGAAAAAGAAAAGGAGAGGGAAGAGAGTGGCTGACAGGTGGGACCCGACCCCACTTGTCAGGTTGAGTGGAGACGTATTCGCGGTTTTCTGTATCCTCCACCGGAAAGCGTATTTCCGGAAAAGTCGCGACCGGCCCAGCCCAGAGCAGAAGCAGCCCGCGGCGTTTTTTTTCCTCTCTGGTGAGCAGCGCATAACTAACGATCGCACGTCAACAACTTTTGAACCGTGGCTCCGTTTGGAGTGAATCAAATTTGTAAATTCATGTTTTGAGCAGCTCTGTCCAGTGGTATAGGTTTTACATTTTTGTGAAATAGTTGTATACTCAGCACCCTTGTATGCCTGCTTAGGTGTATTTCGCGGTACCGGCAAACCGAGACCCTGACCCGTGACGCGTTCGTGACCCTTCAAGCCAAATGGTGTCAATCTTCGGAGGCAAGCTAACCCCTTGCTATGAGCCGTCCCGCAATGTTGTTTGTATTTACTTATTGCCATGCTGAGTGTTTATAATTGTCTGCGTTCGGTATATGTTATGTCGGTCTGTTATTGTTTTGTTCAATATGTTACTTGAATATTGCTCCTGCCATGTTTTGTCATCATCCTTGTATGCATTAGAATGACGTGTGAATTAATTGTGCGCCTCGCACTTGCGCGGCTTTGTCGAACCCTCTAACTAAACAACTGTAAAACATGCGTTCCTATGAGTGTTTGCTTCTTCTCCTTCGCCGAGGTGAGGAGCGGACGAATGTCGTCTTATGATCCTCGGAGTTGGGGGCATTTGCCAAAAGAGTTATTTGCTTCTTCTCCCTCCGTCAAACGTGGTTGGCGTAAGCCCACCTGGACTGCGACGCTTGGGACATTTGCTTTCCATTTGGTTCTTTTTGCCAAGATTGCTGACACCACGTCGGGTTAATCCTTGAGTGGAATGGATGCTTTCTTTCTTATGAGTGCTTTTCGGTTCATTTTGGAGACTACATGCCCTACTAAGTTTGGTAGTTGATATGTGATGGCGCTGGTCGGCGGAATCGCCGCCGTAGTCACCCGATCGACGCCAACAACCTGTGTTATATTTGGTAGTTGATATGTGATGGCTGGCTGGCGGAATCGCCGCCGTAGTCACCCGATCGACGCCAACAACCTGTGCTAACTTTTGTATTGATCTGCGATGGCGCTGGTCGGAGGTAGCTCCGCCGTAGTCACCCGGTCAATACAAACAAACTATTGCTTGAGATATTATGTTGCTAATGTCTTGATGTTTGATGATATATATTATTATGTTATTGTGATTGTTGTGTTGGACTAATCCTTTGTTGTTTGGACTTGTTATGATGAAACTTGATTTAAATGAAACACCCCTCCAAACTTCGATAGGGTCAGTCCATAGTGCCACTAATCTGAACATCGAAAGCACTACCACTGTCGCTTGAATGGGCAGGCCTTGACCTACGTAATCCTATTGAGCCTCCTTTGATGCCACCCTTTTGGCAAGTCTAGTCGGTTACCATAGTTGGTCGGGGCTAGTCTTGCGAAGGTTCCGGAGCTAGGCGTCGCTCATGGGTTGGGGACGTGCCGGATTCACTTCTGCATAAGGCATATAGTTATGTCGGTGGCTATATAGGGAGTGTCTTGATGGCGTGAACGGTTGAGTGAGTGTATCAGACCGTCTTATGGATGTGATCCTAAAGTACCGGTTGTTAATGATCCACTTGGATGAGTGAAGTATGCAACCTCTCGAGAGTGTCAAATCTGGATGTCTAGCCTCGTTCCAAGGTTATGGAACAACAGTTCAGTGTCGGTCACACTATTGTCTTTGTCGAGACAGGAGGTTAAACATAAGTTCTGTTTGAAAGAAAGATGAACAACCTGATTTCACTAAATGAACAATAAGTTGATGCAGGGAATGTTACTTGAGATGTGATTGTGAACCAAGTTTAGGGATGGCGGTGTGATGCGTTGGGGAGCCTATAGTTAGGCCAGAGCCCACATCAACCGTGCGTGCCCAGAGTGAAATGATGAGGCCAGTGGGCCTAGCAGTGATCACAGGGCTGTTGTGTATTATTTGGTACCCACTTGGTACACCCGTTTTCTCGTCACAGGTAAGCCCTTTGTATGATTGCCGGTGCACGATCCAACCCCACCTGGCTTGGACTCTGTACTGGTGATACCCCCGTTGCTTGCTTATGACATGTTTGGTTGTCAATGCCATGCTACATTTATGTCATGTATCTAGAGTACCCTTGCCATGCTGTAGGAGTTTATCTCCAATGTATACCTTGTTGCATGATTGTTGAATTGTTTGTAGTGAGTGGCGATTCTTGCTGAGTGCATACAAATGTACTCACGGCCTTGTGATTGTGGCCAGATATTGGCGAGGAATCGTCTTCCACGTTAGCAAGGACAAGGAGCAGAAGCGTGCTAGATCAGTAGCCCAGCCAGATACCTGTGGAGTGGAGCCGCACCAAGCCGTTGCCTCATTTATGTCTTCCGCTGCCAGTTAAAACTCTGAGTTGGGCCATGCTTGGCTTGATATCTTGTAATGCCTCGATGGCCTTGTAAACCCTTTTGTAGCACTTTGTGCCTGATTGTGTAATGATTTCCGCTATGTTGCATTGTCGTAACGTGTGGCCAGATATCTTAGGCTGCGCATGGGGCGACCGCCCTTCTGACAAGCTGTGCCAGAAGGGGGTGCCACAGCAATGTCGGACCATGGGTGATGTGGAATTGGCAAAGTGTGTATAAGCCATGAGAGTTTAGAGTAGACTTAGGTTTGAGACATGTTGAACATCGTCGCACCAAGCGGTCCACATCCCGGTACATCCTTGGCCGATAGTAGTTTGTAGAGAGCATTGCAAAGGTGTTGTCATGTCCAAAGTGTCCCATTAAGACGCCTCCATGCGATTCCTTCAAAAGGACCAAACGAAGCGAAGACTCGGGTATACATAGTTTGTTAGCCTTAAACACGAAACCTTGTGCAAATAGAAATCACCAATTCCTTTGTGCTCCGAACATTGAGCGAAAATGTCTCCAAAGAAAGCATCGATAGCATACAACTCCTTTATCTCATCCAAACCCAAGACACTAATGTCAAGACGTGTAAGTAGGTTGGCCTTGCGGGATAGAGCATCCGCGACCACATTGTTTTTACCTTTCTTGTATTTGATTACAAAGGTAAAGGACTCAATGAACTCAACTCACTTAGCATGTCTTTTGTTCAAATTTGTTTGACTTTTCAAATATTTCAAGGATTCATGGTCGGAATGAATGCCAAATTTCTTAGGACGAAGGTAATGTTGCCACACATCCAAAACACGAACCAAAACAAATAACTCTTTGTCATAAATGGGGTAATTCAAGCGAGCTCATCTAATTTCTCACTATGGTATGCGATGGGTCTACCATTTTGCATAAGCACTCCACCAATGTCCAATCCACTTGCATCGCATTCAATCTCAAATGTCTTAGAGAAATCCGGAAGGGCAAGGAGTGGTGCTTCGGTTAATAACCGCTTGAGCTCATTGAAAGCAAAATCATGTGCATTGCCCCAAATGAAAGGTACATTTTTCTTTGTAAGTTCATGGAGGGGGCAAGCAATTGTGGAAAAATCCTTGATGAAACGCGGTAAAATCCGGCAAAACCAAGAAAACGTCTCAACTCTTCAAGTGACATCGGAAAAGGCCAAGTCCGAATTGCTTCTATCTTTGCTTCATCAACTTCGACTCCATCCGAAGAAACAACAAAACCCAAGAAAACAAGTTTGTTGGTGGCAAAAATGCACTTAGAAAGATTTGCATAAAACTTTTCATTGCGAAGAACCAACAAAACTTGAGCAACATGAGAAGTGTGCTCTTCCAAAGACTTGCTATAGATAAGGATGTCGTCAAAGTATACCACAACAAATTTCCCAATGAAAGGACGCAAAACATGATTCATGTGGCGCATAAAAGTAGAAGGTGCATTGGAAATACCAAATGGCATGACAAGCCATTCATAAAGAACAAGCTTTGTTTTAAATGCGGTCTTCCATTCATCACATTCACACATTCTTATTTGATGGTATCCACTTTTAAGATCAATTTTGGAGAATATAGCGGAACCACAAAGCTCATCAAGCATATCATCAAGTCGAGTGATAGGGTGGCGATACCTAACGGTGATTGCGTTGATGGGACGACAATCCATGCAAAGGCGAAGAGTGTTGTCGTGTTTGGGTACCAAGATGACGGGCACGGCGCACGGAATCAAGCTCTCGCGGATATGTCCCATGGCAAGAAGTTCTTGTATTTGCCGCTCAATATCCTTTGTCTCCTCGGGGTTGGTGCGGTAAGAAGCGCGGTTTGGTAGCGGTGCGCCGGGAACAAGGTCGATGCGGTGCTCGATTCCGCGTAGAGGAGGTAGTCCCGGTGGCACATCTTGAGGGAAGACATCTTCAAAGTCCTTCAAAAGAGACAACAAGGAAGAGTAAGGTTTGTGAAAGTGTTAGTCATATAAACTTCACCCTTGCATATGAGGACATAGTGGAGGGTGGAAGGGTGACGAGGTTATACCCTTCGGGTCCCCTATTATTGGTATACCTGGTGCAGCCCAGACGAAGGCCCACCTGGCGGCCCAGCAATTACTTCAAGCACAAGTAAAGAACTCGAAGACGTAGTCTATTAGGACTCTTGTAAACCTACCTGGCTCCCTTTATAAAGCCATGCAGGGGCACCCGCATAGGGGGGAGACTAGATCCACAACTCGCATAGGCATAACGAGACCACGTCTAACCATATCGCCCTTACGGCCACCATGTAACCTCATATCATCATCAATACAAGATCAGACAAGCAGGAGTAGGTCTTTACCTCACAACGAGGGGCTGAACCTGGGTAAATCCCTGCTTGTCAGCCGTCCGATACTACCAGCGCGCACATCTCCTCCCTCAAAATCTACCTAGGGTACTCGACCTTGGGATTGCCGTGGGCGTAACACGTCAATTGGCGCCGTCTGTGGGAAGAACGCGTGCTGGATCGCGGTTTCGGCGGCTCCATCAAATTTCATCGACACATCTTCATCGACAAAGACGGCCAGGTCGCATCTAGCGGCGGCGTTCCATTCATATGCTCGCGCGTGACAGCGTCCTGTGCAAGGCAACGCATGATCAAATCTCATAGGCCAGCCGGCCGAATTAACTGGTGATATTCAAAGCCGCACATACCCACGTCGGGTTCGCATCCAGCCATGCACATGGCCGAGAAGAGGAGCAACGGCGTTTAAGTCGTTAATCGGCGGGCGGGGTCGTCCGCATCCGACAAAAAGCTGAGTCATGGTTCCGGCCTTCGATCAGAAATTTTGGGTGCACGATCCAATCTACGTCGCGGCGGCAGCTTCGTAAGCAACGGCGGCTGCGTTCCGCACGGAGACACCGAGACACCCGCGATCCAATCTAACAGATGCGATACGGGCTAGGACTCGAAACCTCGGCGACTGCTGCACGGAGTCGTTTGGCTTTCGCATGGACAGACGATGCACGCACGAAAATCGAGCAGAAGAGACCGCAGCAGGATGGCGTGTTGGACCGATCCAAACATGGACTCGATCCGCCTTTGCAAACCCCACGTGGAAGTGTCGCTGCAGGCCTGCAGCAGCGCACGCACACGGCGGCCTCGTGAGAGCAGCAGAAGCAAATCCATCTAGACACGCAACAAACATTGATCGGTGCATCAAGTCCCCAGGCAGGCCATTGCTAATTAATAGGATCAGTTCCAGCCAAGCAAAACAACACGAACCAAGCATCGTGTATTACAGGCACATGGCCGCATGCATGCATGAATACAAGCGAGCTGCACCTTGCTACTAATCAGCCTTTTTTCTTTCTAGTACTCTTACTAAAATCTATTTGATCTACCAGTTCCTATGTATGCCTGCAGCTATACAAGGAGTGCGACAGCGGCCATCGTGTCACGCAACCTTCGGCAAAAACCACGGATTTTGGAGCAGCGATCGATGATCTACCATCCAGCCTCCAGCCGATCAAAGGACAGTTATTAGCCAATAACATTCATCCAGCAAAAATCGGAAGCATCACAAGACCATCAAATCCAGATGCATGGATCGGATCTTCCAAAACTTCAATCTTTCTCCTTAATTGCATATTTTTCTGGCTAATATTTCTTCTACATACATGGTACAATCGGAGGATCACACTCGCGAGGTCACGATGCCCGTCACACCGACCGGGACCTCCGGCGATGTCGACTCCGCCTCGCTAACCCAACAAGGTGGACTCGGGGGCTGAACACTGCCGCTGCTTTGACCTCGACCACCTCCGTGTCACGCCAAGCCGACTTCGGTTGCATCGCCATCGACTACGACCCAACTACGTGAAAAGTTCAACCCCCTTAACTTCTTCGACCACCACGGCGATGATCAGCGTCGGCGGTACCGGCACAAAAAACCTGCTCCCTAGAAGGGTACTACGTACCCTCGGGGCTGGCACTCGACATCAACAGCTATATCAGTCTCGACCGCACGTACCCGACAAACCGGCGACTCAGGGCGGCGACGGTGTTGCACATCTTCATCGACTTCGCCTCTGACACTCGAGGGCTGGCAGTTTCGCCTTCATCGACCCCACCACATACCCTCGGGGGCTGGCGCTTCATCGTCAAAGACAAACAACAACAATTCCATCGCTGCACCCGACAAGGCGACACACGTGACTTCTTCGACTCCGCCTCCGATACTCGGGGGCTGGCGCTTCGTCATCAACGACAAACAACAACAGTCTACAGATTTCCGTCGCTCATGAACAGCTAAGTCAGTTTCATATTTTATTTTTTCAATTATAACCTGCTTTGGTTACATCCAACACTCGGGGGCTGCCGCTTTTGACTCCGCCGCGTCGACTCCCCCGACCGCACAACTCTGCCGCGTCGACTCCGGTCCGCCGCGTCGACCTCTTCGCCGCACAATACCGCCGCGTCGACTCTGGTCCGCCGCGTCGACTCCCCCACCGCACAACTCCCCCGCGTCGACTCCGGTCCGCCGCGTCGACCTCTTCGCCGCACAATACCGCCGCGTCGACTCTGGTCCGCCGCGTCGACTCCCCCACCGCACAACTCCGCCGCGTCGACTCCGGTCCGCCGCGTCGACCTCTTCGCCGCACAACTCCGCCGCGTCGAGTCCGGTCCGCCGCGTTGACTCCCTACACCGCTCAACTCCGCCGTGTCGACTCCGGTCCACCGCGTTGACTTCTTCCGACTAAACAATGCAAGACTTGGCCACACCCGATGCTCGGAGGCTGCGCTGCAAAGGACGTAGCAAATTCGCCTTGGCCGCACCCGAACACTCGGGGGGCTGCGCCGCGCAGGATAAAGCAAATACACAAACATCGGACACACCAGAATGCTCGGGGGCTGCGCCATGCAACGCCAAACTTCAAATTCACCTTGGCCGCACCCGATGCTCGGGGCTGCGCCGCACAGGTCGTAACAAATAATCCAAAGCCGGTCACTCGACCGCCTCGTCGATTTTGAGGGTGAAAGTCAAACTGAGACAAATTGGTCCCTCGACCGTTTCATAGACAAGCACAAATAACTGCCTTCGGGAGCGGACCAAACTTTTATTGACTGCTACAAAAGATTCAAAAAGCTTTGAGATTATACTCAACTGCAAGCAATTAAGCACAATCTCGGGGGCTACTCCCATCGGGAGCGCTGCCGCGCACCCGATAAAACTACGATCAAAGACATTAAGTCGTCCAGAACAAGCAGTCGAAGCTTAATCGACTCAGATCGAAACTTACTCGACTTGGCTGCTTAGCCCCATGCGAATGTCAATCACAATTCCCCGAGTTGCGTCCATCGCATATACCTCGGATGCTGCACGCACAGTGCAAAGGTAAGACCCGCCGATCCGTCGAGCTGGGCCGGGGCCCGCTCCTAACAGCGTTTGCCCTGCAACTTTCCGTGTCAACAGACATGAAGAAAACCCCGACGGACGCGTTAGGTCGCAAAGTTATGTTGCAGGCTGGCTCAGTAAGACCTCCGCGGCCTGAGTCGGACCTGACCAGCTTGTTCCGGGTTCGAGTCCGGGGACTCGAGCTTGAAGTAGACTAGTAAGGTTTTGCCCAAAAGTGCATTTAACTGGTCCCAATCCGTCGAGTGTACCAGGCCTACTATGTCAATATCTCTAGGCAAAATAAACAAAGCATTAGTCGACGTGTTTCCGACTCAGCATGCACAATCGAGGCATTCTCGACTAAAAAACACATAGAAAAGTTCACGCAAAACAACAGTCGACGTATTACCGACTCAGCAAGCATAATCGAGACAATCTCGACTCAAAATATAATAGCAAAATGAGCAAAGAATCAGATAGTGAAATACACCTGCAAATGAGTCTCTGCCCGATTCTTCGAATCGACCAGACACTCGGGGGCTACTCTCATCGGGAGCGCTGAGCGCGCACCGACGAATTACTGAGACAAAGTACCAGACAACGCAGCAACGGCATGAAGACTAAGCCCAAGTTGAGAACATCCTTGGACAACTCAAATTTCATTGATTACTCCCATCGGGAGCGCATTCGTCATTGGCTCGAGTGCGTTGGATTTTTCAAAGTCGTGTTCTCTACAGCCTGCACTGGATTTTTCAAAGTCGGGTTCTCTACAGCCCGCACTAGATTTCTCAAAGTCGGTCTCTCCATAGATCGCATCGAATTTATTATTATTGGATTTCTTAAACTGGATTTCTCAAAGTCGGTCTCTTTATAGATCGCATCGGATTTATTATTATTGGATTTCTTACACTGGATTTCTCAAAGTCGGGTTCTCTATAGATCGCATCGGATTTATTATTATTAGATTTCATACACATACACTGGATTTCTCATAAATGATTCCACTCACGAAGAATGGATAATACAGTCATCACATGGTCATCAACACACCCGACGCATCGACTACGCCTACTCGACATACTGTTTTGAGTCTCTGCCCGATACTTCGAATCGACCAGACACTCGGGGGCTACTGACGAGGCTATACCCTTCGGGTCCCCTATTTATTGGTATACCTGGTGCAGCCCAGACGAAGGCCCACCTGGCGGCCCAGCAATTACTTCAAGCACAAGTAAAGGACTCCAAGACGTAGTCTATTAGGACTCTTGTAAACCCTACCTGGCTCCCTTTATAAAGCCAGGCAGGGGCACCCGCATAGAGGGGGGGAAGACTAGATCCACAACTCACATAGGCATAACGAGACCACGTCTCACCATATCGCCATTACGGCCACCATGTAACCTCATATCATCATCAACAGATCAGACAAGCAGGAGTAGGTCTTTACCTCACAACGAGGGGCCGAACCTGGGTAAATCCCTTCTTGTCAGACGTCCGATACTACCAGCGCGCACATCTCCTCCCTCAAAATCTACCTGGGGTACTCGACCTTGGGATTGCCGTGGGCGTACCACGTCAATGGGTTTTCTCTCAACTCCCTCATCTCTCTCTTGGTGGCAAATAGTGTAAGTTTTGTGGGAACTGTCTTTGAAGTGTCACTCTCATTTGGCTTGTGGCTCTCACTCACTTTATGGTGGGTCTCTCGCTCACCACTCATCTCACTTGAGGAACGATCTTGTTGTGCCCTTGCAATAGTCTTGGCGTTGTCGGCGATGACTTGACTTGGTGTCATGGGACGAAGGACGAAGGTCTTGTCGTTGTTCTTGAAGCTATAGTAATTTGTCCTTCCATCATGCATAGCACCCTTATCAAATTGCCAAGGACGTCCAAGAAGTAAGTGACAAGGCACAACATCACAATCAACCGTATCTTCATAGGCTCCAATCTTGAAGGACACTTGCACCATGTGTTGAATCTTGACGGCTCCGGTATCACTCAACCATTGCACATGGTAAGGATGTGGGTGCTTCTTGAACTTCAAGTTGAGCTTATCACAAAGTTCCTTGCTCGCTAAGTTGTGGCAACTTCCACCATCTATGATGACCTTGATGGACCATTGATTCCCGCTCTTGTTTGAAACAAGTTGCATCTTTGGTCTTCTTCCACTTGAACATTGGTGGTTAAAGCTCTTGCCACAACCAAGGAAGGGTTGTTGTCGCCATCACAATATATCTCACTTTCTTCTTCTTGAGCACTTTGCATTGTGGCGACCTTGTTCAAAGCATTGTACTCATCTTCACTCATAGATTCATACTCTCCCATGTCATTGATGATCATGACCTTCTTGTTGGTGCACTCAAAAGATTTGTGCCCTTGTCCCCGCACTTGTAGCATTGCAAGAGTCTTGTGCCGGACGAAGATCCTTGAGGCGCCTTGGTAGAGGGAGGTACTTTCTTGAAAGGTTGAGGCGCTTGAGGTGTCGATGTAGAGACTCTTGGAGGACCTCGTGTGTTCGCTTGAGGAAGAGCTTGTGAAGGTGTAGGTGTTGACGAAGAAGGCTTGTTGGCGAAGAATGCCTTTGTCTTGAGGTATTTGAGCTCTTCAAGCACGTGGCGCTCGGCCTTGAAGCTTGATGTACTAGCTCAACCAAGAGGCATATGGTTGGAACTCCACGATCTTCTTGATTGGATAGTTGAGGCCATTCATGAAACGAGCCATGGATTGCTCTTCGTACTCGTTGACATTGGCTCTCATCATGGAGATTTCCATCTCCTTATAGTACTCGTCAACCGACTTCAACCTTGCTTCAACTCTTGCAACTTCTTGTATAAGTCTCTAGTGTAATGGCTTGGCACGAAGCGCTTGTACATTGTTTCTTTCATTTCAACCCAAGTGTCAATTGGTTGTTGGTGGTTAGCGACGCGAGCATCTTGTAGTTGTTCCCACCACAAAGGGCATACTCTTCAAACTCCATCGAGGCTAAGGCAACCTTCTTGTTGTCGGAGAAGCGTTGCACGCGGAAGATCTTGTCAACCTTGAGTACCCATGAGAAGTAAGCTTCCGGATCACTTGTGCCGTAGAACTTGGGTATGTCAAAGCGGACGTTGGTCAAGTCATCATAGTCGTCACGTGGCCACCACGTGGGAATGCACGTCCACGTCTCCTTCGATTGAGTCCATCACCATTGTGTTGGCTTGACTCGTTATCACTTGACTCGGAACGTTGGTGTTGTGACGATCATGTGGAAGCTCTTGACGAGGACGAGGATCATGTTGAGGAGGTGCTCTTGTTGAGGAACGGGTTGTTCGTTATTGTTCGCATTGTCATGATTTTGATGACGTGGCCTTGGAGGATGACGGGGTGACGTCCTTGTTCACCAAAGTCATTCGCACCCGGAACGCCATTGTCATTAGCCAATGGGTCATGACGATCACGTTGTTGCGGTGGTGGTGATGGTATGCGTTCGTGACGTTCATCATTTTGGTGAGGTTGTTCTTGATGCGCATTGGCATTGTTCGCGTGAAGATCATGTGGTTGTTCAACGTAGGAGGAGGTCGTTCATGGGCGTCGCGCCTTGGATCATGTTGACGTTCTTGTCGAGGTTCATGACGTCCATGACGTGCTTGTGTCGACCTTGAGGTGCTTCTTGTACGGCTTGAGCGTGAAGAAGCTCGTTGTCGCACAAGGTTGTTGAGAGCTTCGGTCACCGCTCCATATGCTTCTTGCGCATGCATGCGTTCGTTGAAGTTGTTCTCTTGAGCTTGAAGACGGCGCTCGTAGCGTCCTAGCCATCACGAAAAGGTGTCGAAGACCAACAAACTCCGTTTGTGTGACATAGCCATGATCACCGCGAACTCCACCATGGATTTCATCGTCCGAGCTTGAGCTTCCGTTTGTACTTCCCCTAAACATTTTCTCAAGAACAAGTGAGATGTGTGGTAAGAAAAACCAAGACAAACTATATCCCAAGTATAATGTGGCTTGAGAGGAGAGAATCCGGTTCTAACACCCAACACACACACTTATGAGGATAGGAAGGTATGAAGTGGCAAACGAAACAAGCAAACCCGACGACAAGTATATTGTCAAAGGTAGAGAAAATCACACAAATTACCAAAGAAACTCCAACCACAAATGATGAAGAAACACACACAAAAGCGAATGATGGGGTTGGGCGACCAAAGGGCGAGCACTCGAAGATAGACAACCTAACGAAGACTACGTGCTCAAATGTCACCCAACACAAGAGGACGCTAGCTCAATTGCTTTTTGTGGGCAACGGATTTGCACAAGTGTTAACACTCACTCACTTTGGCGGTTAGCTTTGTCGCAACCTACAAGAGATGATACTTGGCACCACTTGATTCTTTTCTTTTTTTTTTTGATTTTTGCTTTTTGACGATGATTCCTTCTCTTTTGCTAGTGCCAAGATCTCTAACGATACACACTCGCCAATACTTTAAGACAACACTCAACAAGTGCAATGCCCGCAATATCAAAGAGCTAGTCCGATAGGTCAAGGTACACGAAAGGAAGAAGGGCTCACAACGGATTATGATGGTGGGGAAATGTCGAGTCCTTGGTGGCGTCGTCGCTTGGCGTTGATGATGCGTTGCTGCGGAAGCTTGTCGATGTCGTAGACGTAGGGCACACCAAGAAAGGACTCAAACCAAAGAGGAAATGCCAAAACGAACCGAGGAAAAGAAAAATTTCTGAAAAATCAGCCCTGGCGGTAGTACCGTTGTTCCGGCGGTAGTACCGCTGCGCACGATCTGCGCGATTTTGACTCGATTTTGGCGGAATTGGGCTCCAAAATTCCTCGAATTCGTGGGAAATCGGCAAAATTGAGGCTAGGGAACGCAAACAAAGGTGGAGGGGGTCCTAAAGCAACAGATCCATGGACAAAAACTACCAAAAACGCAACGAATCGACAGATCGGCTCGAATCAAGGCAAGGCTATTTTTGGTGGAAATTTTCGAATTTCTCAAAAACAAAGAAAAATTTGGTGGATTTTGGTGGAAACACAAATCAAATCCGTGTCAACCTAGAGCTCTGATACCATATGATGTGGGTTGGTCCCGATTTTCACGGATTTGTGCGGAGGGAACGATGAACACGAAGAACAAGTGATGAACAAGAACACAAAGAGGGGAAATCAAACAAAGATAATAGCAAGTAGCAACTCAGCAAGATTCAATTGGTAACAAATCCCCGAGGGCAGCCCCCAATTCTCCTCTCCCAAGCACACCTTACTCTTAGGATTGTTTGTCCAATTGGTCAATCCAACCAATCCAATCTAGCCACTCTAAGAGGGAAGATTAGCAAGTAATCGCAACTACAAGAGGAAGCCTTGGTATCCACGAAGGGATCTTCTCCACAAGGGAGGCCTTGGTTCATCTCCACAAGGGGAGGCCTTGATTCATCTCCATAGGAGGAAAGAGACACTTTGAGAAGAAGGAGCAAGGCTCTACTCTAATCCTAAATCATAGTCTAACCCTAGATCTAGATGGGGAACTCCTATTTATAGTCTAAAGGCAAAAGGAGAAAGTTAGGTGGGTAGGTGGGGGTTACAAGGCTCAACAGCCTGGCTGGTTCCCGCAGCAGCGGTAGTACCGCTCGTCCGAGCGGTAGTACCGCTGGGGCGGGCCAGAGCATCGTTGACTTCGGCGCGGGCGGTAGTACCGCTCGTCAGCGCGGTAGTACCGCTTGGGCGGGCGGTAGTACCGCCGGCAGTGCCGCACATGGGCGCAGAGGAGGGTTCTCGGCGGCACTGGGGGCGGTAGTACCGCCCGAGCGGTAGTACCGCTGTGTCAGTTTTTCCTGCTCTTCTTCTTCTTCTTCTTCTTGGCCATCTTCTTGGGTCTTCTCTTGGTCATCTTCTCCACTCTATTGTGGGTCATCATCAAGGTGGTTCCTGAGCATGCACAAAGTATCCGAATGAAGTAGCAAACCATTCAAGAGAGTGTCGAGATCACACATAGATAGGAGTGAATTCACCTTATCATGGAGAGATTTGACTGTTACTCTTGTCATTGGGCCACTTGGTGTTGTGTGCCTAGGTTGCACTACATCAGGAGGGACTCCTGAGCTTCGCAAGCGCCTCCTCGAGCCTACAGTCCTCGGCGATGTAGCGAGGAGCGGCGGCGGCGCCTGCAGGCGCGACTGGATCTCGCTGACCCGAGAGGAGGACCGCGTCAGCGCGTGGTGGTCGGCCAGTGGTGGCGAATAGGAGAAAAAAGGGAGAGACGGGAGGAGGAAGATGGGGAAAAAGGAAGAGAAAAAAAAGGAATATTCGATTTTACGGTCAACGTTTTCCGTATCTATTCTCTCCGAGCGATTTTTACCCCTTAAAATGGTTTTAAAGACTTATACAAGTTTTAAGGGTCGCCCTTTTAAGGGGTCTGCTAGAGATTTTCTAACCATCCTTTTGAGAATTTTGCCACCAGGCATCTATTGAGTTGAGATCCTTGTGGGAAATCCACCAAATATAGGTTTCTCTTCCGATATCCTATGCCTATGAAAACCATGCAACTTGTGTTTGTTGAACCGAACATGTAGACTCAAATCTGTTTTTTTTTTTTACACAAGGGATGGTCCCGAAGGACCGAGAGCTTCCATTAAAAGTCAACACTGGAGTTACAACTTACAGATAAGGCCACATAGAATTTGGAAATTACAAACCGACCCATATATTTCGCAGAAAGGACCTCAGAATAGAAAAGGTAAAAGCAATCAGGTCCGCTCCTTCCCCAGCACGACGAACTCTGAGCTCTGCGCAGCCAATCTCCACCTCGCTGGGGACGCACCACTTGGGAAGAGGAGACGGGAGCATGCTGCACACAAGCCGAAGGGCCTCCGCTACGGCAACAAGGCCTGGAGGTTGATTCATACCTTCCGATGCCGACCGGGATTGCGACATCCAAGGCGGGAGCGGCCGCCATCCGGCCATGAGGAACGACGACGAAGAAGGCGCCGCCGTGAAGAAGCTCCCCAGAGAAGCACTAGCACTCCCCTGCTGCAGATCGAAGCGGCGGTAGACCAGAGCATCGGAGACCACCTCCTTCTCGTCACCAAGACGAGCAAGAAAAGAGGCATCCAATCCCCCAGCGACGCTGCCCAACCTGCTGCAAAGCACGAGCAACTTAATGGAGCTGTTGCCCTCGGCTTCGTGTCTCCAGAGCGTCTCCCACCATGGGAGCTCGCTACCAAGAGTCAACGCCAAGGTATGGCCACTGCTCGCCGGCAGCCGCACCAGGCAACAAGAAGGGAAGACGGCTTTATTAGCGGAGATGCCTCGGCCAGACTCCTCCGTCTGCCATGCCCACGAGAGCAAATCAAACAAGAACAGCTGGGCAATGACACACCAAATCCAGCCGACGGGGTCCGATGATCTACTCCAAAACGCCACATAGGGACGCAGACGAAACCTACTGTACATCCTACAACTACTAGCACCTCTCCTCCACCATCCCCGAGCGGCAGCGCCGCCAGAGAGGGCTTCGGATCGGCGTAGGCGCCGGTGGAGAGCTCTCAAGCGAGGGGATAAGAGAGAGAAAGGAAAGGGGAAAGTGAGCGCTCCCTACCGGCCATTTCCGTAGACTGAAATCTGTAAGCTGAGCGATGAATAGAAGGTTGAATCCCAACACTTGACATGCATGACGTTTGCAATAGAGGTGTTCCTGGAGATGGCCACTTTTCCCGGTCCTTGAACTTTTCCGTTTGAGCTGTGCTGAATTGGAGTGCGAACAAAATCATCTCATCAAGCGTTGACTCTTCTCCGGTCACGTTGTGCTTAGCATATCCGTTGTCTAGAACTATACCTGACCATGGGCTTCGGGCCGGGCCTAACAAAGCCCACGGTCGAAATCTCAGGCCTAGACCCATCCGATCCGCGGGTCTATATTTTAGGCTCAGACCCGCCCATGACTACAAAATCCTAGGTTTGACAATGATTTTTCTCATTTAGGCGGAATATTTTCAGTGGGAGGCGACGTTCCCGTCCACAGCGAGACGTATGTAGTGACTTCGTCAATCTCAAGACTCGACCCGCCGGCTCAGTATTTCGGATGTGCTCATAGGGGTAGGGTGTGCGTGCGTGCGTTCATAGGGGTGAGTGTGTACGTGTATGTGAACGTATGTGTTTGTACTGTGTTTCGCAAAAAAAAAACAATAAAATTGTTAACTAAGAGCATCTCTACCGGCGCGTCCAATAGAGCGCCCGGCAAAGTTGCCGGACATGCGCTATTGGGCGCGTCGACAAACGTTGCCACCTATTGTGAGCGCCGCGCCCCACCGGTCGCTCCCAATAGACTGTCCCAATAGACCGACCCCACAAATTCAAATTAAAACGACCCCACAAGTTCGAAAAGCGTCGGTTCACACACCCAAAAGTTTCGCCAGGTCCGGCGATCACACCCAAAAGCATCGCCAGGTCCGGCGAGTATTACAGAACATCGATCATGCAAATCAGTCGATCATCAACACCGGCTAGACCGACTCCTCCTTTGTCTCAGCGTCTTCCCAGCCCAGGCGCGGCGTTGGCTCTGGGTCGGTGGACGTCGTGTCCATCAGCGCCGTCGTGGTCGTCCTCGTCGTGTCCATCGGCGTCGGCTCGCGCGGCAGAAGACCCGAATCACGCAAGATGCGCTCCTGAGAGAGCTGAAAATAAGCCCTCACCTCCGATGTGTAGCCGGACAGGTCGGTGGTCAAGATCTTGGTGTCCTCCGTCATCTTCCGAGTGACGGATTGCGCAACCTCCGCCATGGCCTGCATTCTCGCTGTGTCGACTTGCATGATCGCTGCCTGCGCCTTGTCCTTCTCGACGGCGACCTTCTCCTTCTCGACGGCGACCTTCTCGTCATGTTTGCTCATCAAAGATGACCAACTCTTCTCGAAGGTGTTTGCGTTTTGCTTGGACATGTTTGTGACATCGGCGAGGCACTTGTCCATCGACGCTTGGACCGACGCCGCGCCGTTCTTGTCGGACTTGGCCGTTTTGTTTCCAACAGGGCGCCCCTCCGACGCGGGAAACGCCAGGTCGTTAGGTCCCTGGGCGCCGTGGGCGCCGTTGAGATCAATCCGCATCTTCTCCCACTTTTTGTTGTTTTGGAGCTTCACAAAGCAATGCATGAATTTGAATTCCTTGTGGTCGTTGTTCTCTCGGTAGAATGTGATAGCGTCGCTCAACAAGTCCTTCACCGTCTTGCCGCTCGCCTTCCTTCTTTGTATTTGCTCGAGGTCGCCGTGGAACTTGTTGCATTCGACTTGGATGGTCCTCCACCTATGCGACATTGCATTCCAATTGCGATCCATTGGCACCTTGGCATAGTCGCCGTACATCATCGTCTCATGGAATTGTTCTTCGACCCTCTTTCAATACCGACCGTAGGTTTGGTTCGACCCGACGATGGAGTCGTTGGTCACAAGCTTCCATGCGTCAATGAGGCACTCGTCCTCCTTGGTCTTCCACCTCTTGCCCTTCGTCCCTTTCTTCCTGGTCTTGCGGACCTTCCTCCCGGTCTCGACGTCTTGCACCTCAACCTCCTCCTCCTCACCGTCGCCTTCATCATGCCCGCCGTCGCACTCTTCTTCTTCCTCTTTGTACCACTCCCCCTCCATTCCTTGTTCTTCATGTTCCGGAGCGCCGGGCATGCCCGTCCCGTCGCGGATCACGCCACACAACACCTCCGATCCTTCGATCTATTGCAAATAAACAAGGCGCACATCGGTTTCATGACATGAACGCAATATGCATAAGGCAAAGGACGTAAATTTCATACCATATCTTCGTCTACGCCGACCGGCATTTCGCCGAACATGTGGCCGCCATTCCCATCGCAGGCGCCGTGTCCATCGGCACCATCGCCGAAGAGGCGTTGGCGGCCGCACGCATCGACGCTTGGGCGTGTCCGGCTCCTCCGCATATTCGGCGAGTCGGTGAACGCCGGGTTGAGGTCGACGCGGAGGCCGACGTTTGGCGAGTCGGAGCGGCTGCTATCTCCGATCCCTGGCGAGATCCGCAGCCCGGATCGTGGAGTGACGCCACCGACATCGAAGAACGCCGGGTTCGATGGCGACGTGCCCCAAGGCGCCGGCGCGTTGGTGCTCCCTTGACTTGCGCCGCCAGCAGCAGCGTACGCGAGCGACGCCTGTAAGAAATCGATCTCCTTCTGCCTCGCCACCGCACTCGTGCGCCGCCCTCTCCTTTCGATGGTGGCCACCGACCGACGCTTCCACTCCTTCTCCCAGTCCGCATCCGACATATTCTCCGGCCGCCCGCGGGATTTGCGAGGGGCGACGTAACTGCTGGTGGTACCGCGAGCAGCGCCGCGGCGTCCTCCTCCGCCGCGAGTGCCGTCACGGTTGCGCTTGACAGAAGACATCGGCCGCCGGGACGTGGATCGCCCAAGGTGGGAAAGGCGGGAAGAGGGTGGAGCGGGGGAGGCAAATGGCGGGAGACTGAAAATGGCCGGGAGCGAGGGGAAAGTGAAAAGGAGGGGAAAGTGTCGCTGACGCGTCGGCCCCGCCCGTCAGAAATCGACGAGGCGCGCGTTGGCGCGGTTGCCGACGCGCCCGGTTGCGTCCCTACAATCTGGACGCGAAGCGGGGTTATCGGACGCTCTATTAGAAGTTAGGACGTGCCGGCAACTTTTGAACTATTGGACACGCCGGTGGGAGCCGATTTTGTGCCGACTCCCCAATAGCCTATTGGAGCGCAGTTGGGCGAGCCCGGTGCTCTAAATCCTGCTCTTTTTAGTTAAATATAATAAATCTCATCAGCCACCTAAGCAAAATAACGAGGCCGGCACGGCAGAGCAAAACACACGCGCAAACCCAAACAGAAGAAGCCAGCAACGGCGGCGGCAGCAGCAGCAAGAAAAGGAAGCAGAGGAGAGGAATCCATGGGCGACGCTAAGCCGTCGGTGCTTATCCCGATGACCAGTCGCGACCGGGACCGCGACCCGCTCGTGCCGCCCATCGCTGCCACCGCGACTTCCTCCGGCGCCGTCGTCGGCTCGGATGACGACCACGAGTCCAAGCCATCATCCGCCTCCGCCGCCGCCGCAGCAGCACAGACTGGCCGCGAGGTCGCCGCCCTCACCCAATCTCCTCTCAACTAGGGCGTCTTCCCGAACCAGATTTGATCTGGTGGGGAGCAGTAATGCCGGAAATCGCCGTGTTTTTTCTGAAATGTGACTGCTTCTGTGTGTTTCTTGTTCCAGGCATTCCATAAGGTCGTGCATAGCTGGGCTTCCAAGAAGTTCATGACCGGATGGTATGTCTGCTCTTGGATTTTGAGTTTGCTCCTTAATTTCGTGCGGTTCTGCTTGTGCAATGCAGAACTAGATCTGAATTTCGTATTGTTACTTCGCAATGCAAATTATATTGGTTTAGATCTGCTGAGTTTGTATTTCCGTTGAGTGATGGGTTCTTTAGGCTATGTTATTTCCTTTTGGGTTAAAGCCATTCAAATGTGGAAATTGCATGGAGTTTGTTGGGTATGTTGGTGTGTTCAGGTCAATATTAATTGAGTTCGGATACACGCCATAGTCATGTTAAGAATGGAACTATATCATTTTTGCAGAGGTCGCCCAGCGAATTGGGATTCAAATTCTTAGCATTTACAGAAATATGAGTACTGTAGCTCAACCTTAAGCTTACGGGCAATGTATGAATGTTTGTTGGAGTTGGAGTATAGTGTACCTTCCTACTGCAAGAATGTTTGGTCATGCATAGAGTACTATCGTCACTTAGATTTGAGAAATTATATGGGCTATGCTGTATCCTAAGAAACTTAAGATAATGGTTGTTATTTATTTTAATATTTTTCCTTTATTGCTGAATAATGATGAAATGTTTCCCTTTTGTTTCAGTGTAATCCTTTTCCCGATTGCAGTTACATTCTATATAACATGGTGGTTCTTTTGCTTTGTGGACGGCTTTTTCTCCCCAATATATGCTCATCTGGGAATCAATATAATTGGTATGAATAATGCTTATATTATACTCTTTGTTGTTGCACCAGGTTCTTACCTATGTGTTCATCTTCGCCCCTTGGCATCTCTGTCTGTACTTGTCGCAGACTGAACATTTGTAGATATATTAAATGGATTAACTGATACTTTTTAGTTCTTATCATTTGTGGGAAAGTGTACTTGCAAACTGCTGATTATCGAACATGTGAGGTGCATTGATGATAGGTAAATCAAGGTGTAGGCATACAGTTAGGTACCAAGTTTTTTTTTCCTCGTGTATTTCAAATACTTCACTGGCAATTTGTTTGGGTAGTTATCTAAACTCTCCTTCATACATTTTAGTGTAATGTACGTCAATCCTTGTTTGGAAGCACAACATGATCTGGCTACATGAAACAAGTAATGCTTATGTTTTACTGATGGATGGGCTGATACTTTATGATTCAACAATGTCTCCATAAAAACGGGGCATTATTTTGCCAGTATCCTTGGGACGTCTTTCGGTATCTTGTTTCTACTACTTCCTTGTAGTTTAAATATCTGATGATGTATTTCTTTATGCAATATCGGGCTAAAGCTCTTCCTCGAACTTGTGTGCTACCCTCCATCTGCTTGTGATTCGATCGTGTATATGTATTTTGAGCCTTGTTTGTCAAAAACATTCATAGGATGTTTGATGTTTCTCACTTGCTCATCCTGTGCAAACTCATTATTTTCTTATTTGACCTGGAAATCCACTGAAAGAATCATATTTACATCCGTAGCCGCCCATTTAGGCATTATTTCATATTTTCATGGTTTCCAGTTCTATTTTTATCCACTGCATTAAGATGTTGCCCCACTCTTCCGGTTATTTGATCGATGGTTTCTTTAAAACTGACACCTCTCATATCCATATTGCAGCAGAAGTTATTCATTTCAAAATTTCTCCTGTTAAAATTAGATGCCCATTATTTAACATTAGATGAACTTTGGTACATCTAAAAACAGAGATGAAATCTGCTACATTTCATAAAAGAAAGTAAGAGCAAGATACATGAACTCTGCCAAATGATAGTCCAAAGTTCCCCTTGAGACTGCTGGCATCTTCTGCAAAGGGGGTGAGTGCTGGAAGTAGTTTGTACTTAGTAGGTGTGGGTCTGTGTTTGCCACAAACTGTGATGGTGTCATGTTGAAAGAACCATAGGAATAAAAGGGCCCTGTAGTGGTGCAGGGGGGGTGGGGTGGGGGGGCAATGCCAGCATTGTAGGGCGAGCTACTGAGGCTCAGGTTGCTGAACTGTGCTGTGCTGAACCTATTATGTTACTTGCTGTGGAAAATAGCCACAAAAGCTCAGAAGTGTTACTTAGCCAAATGGAGAAATAGGCAAAAGCTTGTTTTAAAATCTGGATTATCATAGTCCACCTCAATGCTAAAATGCATCCTGAGAAGTTTTGTTGTGTGACCTACGTAATATTGGAATGGGCTTGCCACATGGAGTAGCAAGAGCTGTGCTGAGTGGTTGCCATGAAAGGGATGGTGACAGTCACATGGTGTACACATGTGAAGTCATGGGGTTTGACTACCATGCCAGCAGGATGTGTGGTGTTTTAGTGGCACCAATATTGTGGAGGTTGCCACGTAGAACTAGGGTAGTGGTAGAACCAGGTTTGTCGCAAGAGCAGGAATACATACGTGAATGGGAGGAACAAAGAGAAGTTTGGGTATAATGGAAAAAATTACTGAAATAGGTCGAAGTGTAATCCTACGAATTTATTAGTCTTGTTTAAACTACAATGGAAAAGTTCTCCTGGGTGGTGGAATTGTTTTAACCCTGTTTGTGCGGTTATTATTTTTATTTCTGGATAATGACTGTAATTGTTAGGGTTAGGCTTCTGGGAACATAGTCTCTGTTAAATGATGTAAAGGAGGGCGCTTGGACGCCATGAAAGGGGATGTGCGACCACCTTAGGCTCTGCTTGCTGTACATGAGGGCAGAAAGGCTGCTCTATTGAGGGCAGAGAAAGAAGGACATATCTTTCTAATTCCTTGCTTAATTCATTAGCTGTCAGTCTCATAGCAGTCTCCCCCACAACTAGGGAGTGTAGTAGGAAATTAAATCAATTAAGGCACTGACTGGACTTCTATTGTAGCTATGACATGTCAATAGGAACACCACTCGAACTACACTTCTACTAGGATTCACACTCAGAACTAGACTTCAACTAAGATTCAGACCCCTGAAACTCCAACTTTCTAGGGGCTCTCCTCCTATGCTGGTGCTGGATGTTCTCCAGTCATCCATGACACTTGTACTGACATAACATCAATGTTATTTTGGAGAAGGACCTGAATTAGAGATTCTCAGCATTTTTATGTTATTTGATGTGTTCAGTGCTGATTTGGTAAAACAGGACTTTAGGCAATTTCCGATTTGCTTTAGTGCCTACTGGCTACTATGAACAGGTTATCTGAAGTGTCGTCAGTGAGCCAGTGTTTTCGTGTGTCGAAAATCCGATATACAAGCTAACTAAACTATCAGTCCTCAGGGAAATTCCTAGTTTCAGTTCTAGCATTTGATTCCCCAACATGTCCACCTATATTTGTTGGATTGTGTCTCCTTTTATGTATCTTGGTCTTTCACCATGCAGTCATCAAATACATAATTTTGACAACTTAAGCACATGCATAATTATAGGTGTATTAAGGGTATATTTTCTTGTTTCTCAGAGCTATTCTAGAGAGGAAGAGTTGTACTGTGTTTATGTCCCAACAAACCATCTTTATATTGGGGACATGTTTATGGTCACCTCGAGCGATGTGATTAGACCAAACTTATCTGTTCGTGAAGGCATCGGTATGCTCGTCTTCTCTTATCTTTATGTATGTTTGCATCTTGTCACATATCATGTAGATGATTATGGTTAGTGTTCTTGTTTTATATTGTTGCAGAGATTGTTGTCTCCGGGGGCATGTCAATGCCTCAAGTATTATCAATAGTGGAAACAGAGGACAACCAATTGAACATGGTCAGATCTAATCGAAGCTGAGGTAGTAGCTCTAACATGCCAGATTTTTTATGTACTCTGCCATTGAACCATTGCTGGTCAATGTAAGTACCAGAATAGGATCTGATCTGATCTGATAGATTGTACAATTTTCCTGACTGGAATGCGTAATCTTTTGTACACTGCCCCAAGCTGTCACTCACTGCACACTCCCGCATGCAGTCACTTGACCATAATCTGCATGTGTGTGTGCTCACTTGTGCAACAAGTAGAGTTGACTCATGGATGACTGGCGCGGCTTACCCAGTGTAAAAGAATTTCTTAGCATCTCCTTGGTAACAAGGAGCGTTAGGTCTGGCGATTTCTTTAGAGCTTCTTTAGAGGTGCATGTTTACTGCGAATTTAGTAATATTTGTGGGCCAAGTGCTCAGTGGCTTCAATTCTACTGGAGCAAGGTCTTGACTCTTGAGGCATTTGATTGGTTAATGATCGTGCGAAAAGGCTGGTCTTTTGCACTGGGCACTGGCCAAACAAACATGCTGCCAATTTCTTCCACTGTACTGCAAGTGCACATTCAGTACAATGGGATGGCATGGGAACATGTTTATTTTCTTGCTGTCGATCAAATTCTCAGCCTTTTTTATCCAAGATAGCATAAAGCTTTTGCAGGTGGTTCAATGAGTTTCACAAATAACTTGTAACATTGCTTGCTTCAAATGGTATGGGCGCAATTGACTATGGCTAACAAAATCCAAATGCCTGTGTTTTCTCTATAGTAGAGATCACATGTATGAATCTCACATCGTTGCATTAATTGCTGAATCTAAAAATTTAAAATTATTTATCTACTAGATCGTTAATTTAGTTGGCGATCTGTTTACATCCAGGGGCGGCGCCAGGTGTATTCCAGGGTATGCAAGTGAATATCCATGATTTTTGCAAAACAGTGTTGATTATAGCAAAACAGTGACGATTTTGGCAAAAAATAGTGATGATTTTGACAAAATGAATACCTATGATTACCCTATCATAAATTCCTAGCGCAGCCACTGTTTACATCCCTGATTTCGTCTCAACGAGTGTTTGTTTTGAAGAGTGACCAACAACTAAAAGATGATATTATTCAACAGAAAATAGTATCATGGAACATTGCATTGATATAGAATGATGTAGAAACTAACATAAGTTATTTTAATCTGGCAATGAAATAGTGCATAATCTGCTGAATACGTGTAATGTGACAACTATGTAGCATACCCCAAACCATACTCTCACAAGTCATGACAATCTGATAATTACCGTCAAACAAGTTATTGTAGTCCGGCAATTCAGTAGTGCATGATATATGTTGATGCGGCGTCGCCTACAAATAATATTGTTTCATCTGTGAAGAAGTATGTGGTACCTGCGAGACGTCGTGCTATTTCTCAGATTGCAGCAGCTGATGAAGTAGAGCGCAAGTTCAGAACACCATGTCAATACATAATGGTGGGCGCAATGAAAGTTCACTTCTAGAACCCAATTCATGCGTTACAAGGATTAGAAATCTAAGTTTTATCTTATTTCACGTACATGCATGTACTAGTTGGTCTGTAGGCATGCAAGTACTGGTATTTTCTGTGTCCATGCCGAGATGTAAAAGGCTGGACGTTCTTTTGCAATACGAGTCTAATTAGGATAGAGTCTTATTAGTGTTTGTGTTTTGGGCCTAGCCCAGGTTCAGTCGTTAGCTAGTATATAATTATTAGGTGTGCCATGTAAACCCTAGACAAGTTATTTTCGAGTTGAGAAATATACAGAAAATCGCCATGGTTTCTGGCGGCCAATTCTGCATGTACTAGTTGATTACCGATCTGGTGTGTGAATCTGGCGAGGAGGTTGGAGACTTCGGCTCTAATCTGCTGCTGATCTTTGAGATCATCCACGTACTTCCGGCCGGCCGGGTGCACGTGTAGTTCTGCTTGGTTTGCATCTACGGTGATAACCCAAGCTATTGATTCTGTTCTGGCTGCTACTATTTCAATCGATCCAAAGTAGTAGAGGTGCTAGTGCTATTGTTTGCTAGTTGTGTTCTTGCTACTGGTTCTTGACGTGAGACAAGGAGTTAGAGTATTTCTACAGCCTATACTAGAATTGTACCGTGAAAAGATCAGCAAAACAATCTGCGGCTAGCTACGCCGTATCATCTTGGTATCAGAGCAAGGTTGTTCACGGTGCAGAATTTTTTTTCTCTCGGCAATTTCTGGTTTGATCTTGTTGCTTTGTCAAGATGTCGAACCACGAGGAGTCTGATATGGAAGGAGGAGAAATTCCTTTGGGTCCAGAAGTCACTGAAGATCTGCGTGTACACTTGATGTCAATCAAAGATGCCAATAAAAAGCTTCGCGCAAAAGTTGTGGATTTGTCTACAAATATTGCGGGCGTCGAGGACAGGCTTAATGAGCGTTTGACAACAAGTGATCGCCAGCGGGATGACAGTTTACGAGTGGTTAACGAGAGCCTTAATCGGTTGACCGCGGTTGTTCAGCGTCTCGAGCCAAGGGATGCACCACGCCGGCAGTCCCGGTCACCAGCGCGCAGCCAAGGCCACTCGGATGGTGATGTTTCTGATTTGTCGGATGCTCGTGCAGGCCAGCAGCCCCGACCACGACGAGGTCTTGAGGGCCGCCATGGTGCTGCTCCACGGCGTAACCCAGGTGGTGAAGCTGCTCGGGAGGATGATGGTATCGGTCGCATAAAGATCACCGCATAAAGATCACCGTACCGGAGTTCTCGGGGCGTTCTGATCCGGAGAAATATTTAGAGTGGGAGATGCGTGTCAATCAGATTTTTGACAACCACAATTATTCCGAAGAAAAGAAGGTTCGTGTTGCGTCCTCGGAATTTACAGAGTATGCTCTTGTTTGGTGGGATAATCTGAACCGCAATGGGGAGCGAGCTGCAACATGGGTTGACATGAAGCGTGTCATGAGGGACAGATTTGTGCCTGCTAGTTACACTCGTCAACTTCATAGTAAACTGCGTCGTCTTGTGCAAGGCGCAAAAACTGTTGATGAGTATTATAAGGAGATGCAAACATTAATGATACGGACAGCGGTACGTGAGTCTGCGGAGGCAACCATGGTACGACCGTTTGAGGGGCTGAATGAAGATATTCGTGACCGTGTTGA
This sequence comes from Poa pratensis, assembly GCA_947311845.1. Taxonomy (NCBI): domain Eukaryota; kingdom Viridiplantae; phylum Streptophyta; class Magnoliopsida; order Poales; family Poaceae; genus Poa; species Poa pratensis. Next base: position 2,839,049 of record CAMZMU010000013.1, on the reverse strand, counting down.
TTTGATGCAATACAATGATATTCATGAGCTGATTCACCAAGCTGAGCGTGCTGAACGGTGGTTTCATGAAAAGCAAGCTGCAGTTAGTCGTCCAACCTACAGTAGTGTGCGGCGTGTTTCTTCTCATTCTGATGGTGGGTTTAGTGCTAAACCGGCTGTTTCGTACAAGCCGGCAAGTGTTGAACATAGCAAGATGGCTGCTGCACTTAAGGAGGTCTCTCAAACTGCATCAAGCACATCTCATCATAGCCATATTATATGTCATAAGTGTGGGGGACGAGGTCACATGATGCGTGAGTGTCCGAATCAGAAGAAGATTTTGCTTGTTGATAATGCATATATTTCAGAATCTGAAGATGAGATGCCTCCATTAGAAGATGCTCCTAAGGATCATGGTAATGCCGTGGATTGTTGGCCTGAACTTAATGTGCCGAGTTTGATGGCGCATAAGGTTGAGCGCGATGACAAGGTCATTGTTGAACCGGGACAACGACGTAGCATTTTTCAAACTGCATGTGCCATCAAGGGAGAAGTGTGCAAACTGATTGTGGATGGTGGCGGCGCAAGCAATATGATTAGTAAGGATGTGGTAGAGTCACTTTCATTGCCTACATGGGAGCACCCGAAGCCGTATTATATGCAGTGGATTAATGGTGTGGGCAAGTTGAAGGTCACACATAGAGTGAAAGTTCCTTTTTCTGTTGACGGATATGTTGATAAAGTGGAGTGCGATGTTCTGCCGTTACATGTTTGTCATCTTTTATTGGGACGTCCGTGGCAACATGATGTCAACGCACTTCACCATGGACGCACGAACAGGTACACATTTATGCATAAGGTTGAGTTCTACGCGAAACCGAGGACGGTTTCCCTTCAAGGGAGGGAGGATGATGCGGCGTCGCCTACAAATAATATTGTTTCATCTGTGAAGAAGTATGTGGTACCTGCGAGACGTCATGCTATTTCTCAGATTGCAGCAGCTGATGAAGTAGAGCCCAAGTTCAGAACACCATGTCAATACATAATGGTGGGCGCAATGAAAGTTCACTTCTAGAACCCAATTCATGCGTTACAAGGATTAGAAATCTAAGTTTTATCTTATTTCTTATTTCACGTACATGCATGTACTAGTTGGTCTGTAGGCATGCAAGTACTGGTATTTTCTATGTCCATGCCGAGATGTAAAAGGCTGGACGTTCTTTTGCAATACAAGTCTAATTAGGATGGAGTCTTATTAGCGTTTGTGTTTTGGGCCTAGCCCAGGTTCAGTCGTTAGCTAGTATATAATTATTAGGTGTGCCATGTAAACCCTAGACAAGTTATTTTCGAGTTGAGAAATATACAGAAAATCGCCATGGTTTCTGGCGGCCAATTCTGCGTGTACTAGTTGATTACCGATCTGGTGTGTGAATCTGGCGAGGAGGTTGGAGACTTCGGCTCTAATCTGCTGCTGATCTTTGAGATCATCCACGTACTTCCGGCCGGCCGGGTGCGCGTGTAGTTCTGCTTGGTTTGCATCTACGGTGATAACCCAAGCTATTGATTCTGTTCTGGCTGCTACTATTTCAATCGATCCAAAGTAGTAGAGGTGCTAGTGCTATTGTTTGCTAGTTGTGTTCTTGCTACTGGTGCTTGACGTGAGACAAGGAGTTAGAGTATTTCTACAGCCTATACTAGAATTGTACCGTGAAAAGATCAGCAAAACAATCTGCGGCTAGCTACGCCGTATCATATGTGACAAAAGTCTCGCAATTACTTATGAAAACATTATTTAAACATAATGAAATGAGATTTAGTTTCAAAAATCTCAGTCCGGGTGGAAGTCAACGGTGAAATTGGCTCATCAACCGAAGGAGCAACTCCAGCATGATGGCTAGCACAGTCGCGCCACGAGGGGTTGGTGCGCCACACTTGTCTGATGAAATGCACACACATATGCACGAAGCTATGAGAAAAAATAAAAAATGTAGGGGACATGTTGCAAAAATAGGGCAGCCAGTCAGCCACCTATGTGAGTTAACGGTCACCCGTGGCGAAACCTTGACGGATTGACGAACGCAACATTTCCACAAGCTTCTGGCCAGTTTGCTGCAATTTTTGAGTATGTGACTAATGTGCTCAAACTTGGCAAATTCATAGACCGCCAGATCTACTTACTAATTTCAAAATGAGCTAGCCGAATACTAGGAAAAGTAAAAAAAAGGGTGAGAACAAGATAGATAAACCAAATCAAAAGAGAGCAGAGCAGTAAGGGCAACTCCAACACGCCAACCCATTTGATCCGTTTCTGTCCGAAACTGTCCGCGCGGACAAAAACGACGGCCCAACGCACCGACGCATTTGGCCCCAGGTCCGTTTTTCTGTCCGCGCGAACCCAATTCTGACCCAAATTTGAGTCGGCTTTGCGTCCGGTGCGGACGCGACTAGTGTCCTCCCCCAGGGCTCCCCTGGCCCACCAGTCAGCCTCACAAAACGGCCACCCACCGGCGAACTACCACCTTAAATGCGGCGGTGGAGGCCTTTATATGGCGGCTGGCGGGGTAAACCCTAACCCACAAACCCTAGCACCGCCGCCACCATTCCCAACCACGGCCACACCACCTCCCACCACCTTCACCGGCCTAGGAGATGGACCCGCCGCGCCCCCCACAACGCCTTCTGGACCAGATCGAGTAAGCTCGGCAGAGCGCGCTCGGGCGCTACCGTGGGAGCCTCTCTCACCGCATGCCGACGAGCCCGGCGTGGATCCGGTCAGGAGAACCTACGAGCAGGCGTGGTCCGACGCCCCCGATCACGAGGAGGAGGCGTACGCCGCCGGGGTGGCGTGGGGCTTCGCGCCTCCTCACGTCGGCTGGACACAGGATGTCTGGGGCGGCGGGCTGGAGGAGGGCATCCACGACCTCCAACGCTCCGAGGAGGCCGCGATTCATGCCTCCCACATGCAGCTAAACGCGCAGAGGGTGGCCAACTTCATGGAGCAGGCCAACGCAGTTGCGGCCGCAGCCGCCGACCTCGCTGCACCTCCTCCCGGCGCCCCCGCACCCCCTCCTGGCGCCCTCGCACCTCCTCCCGGCGAAGAGGAGGAGGACGACGACTTCGACTGGAGCGACGATGGGGATGAAGTGGAGGGTCTGCAAGAGGCCGTCAAAGCCTCTTACGAGTCCCTCTGCACCGACCGAGCCCGACGAGTCAGGATTGCACGCGAGCTCAAGGCGAAGGAGGCCACCCAGATGGCGCGGGCGCTGGGCGCCTCAATGTCCACGGCTCGTGCCCTCCGCCGCAAGCGTGCACGCGAGAACGAGGCGGCCGTGAACGGGGCCGGCTGCTCCTGCTGCTCCCCTTGAGCAGGAGTGCGACGGCCGGCAGCGCTGCCTACTACGCGCGGCCAATTTTGTTAAAATAGCTGGCGCCACTACCTAAACCATACCGCTAAACGGGGAGGGCTCGAGGAGCTAGCCAGTCCGCCCCCGCATACGGTCCTGCCGCCGGAAGAGCTAGCAAGTCCGTCCCGGCAAGATGGGCGCGAGCCTACCGCCACCCACACTCGGCCAATTTTGTTAAAAATTGTCGGGATCTCCATCGCCGTTACCGGAAGGATCTATTGTTTAACCTACAATTAGTCTAAATCTAGGGTTAGGATATAATGTTTGCTAGAATTTATGTAATTGTTCTATGTAATGTTGGTTGTGATGGAATGGAATGGAAATTTGGGGAAGAAGATGGACATGGTGGACCAAATGGGTCTGATGCGTTGGGTGTAGTGGCTAGAAAAAACCGGACATGGGCTGTACCATTTCTGTTTCTCGACCCAAACGGATATTAAACGGACCAAAAACCTGTCCGTTTGGGTCGGCGCGTTGGAGTTGCCCTAAGCTCAGTGTTGGGCTCGGGAAAAGCTGTCTACCTTTTGGAAGCAAAAGTGAAATGAAAAGGATAGGACCTATCGTGGTGGTGTTTTGGGCAAACCACGGACAATGGGCACGCTTTCCTTTGTAGCCAGATTTTGTTGCTTCCTTTTGCTAATTCGAGGCGAGCTATAATTGTAAAAACTAGCGAAGCCAATTGTCCTTGGGATCATCGCTGCTTCGGCCGGTGTCCGCGGGGTCACGCTGGCAATGGCATTCGGTTTCATCGCCTTCAGGATTCTGCGTAGGAGGAAGCAAGAGAAGAAGCCGTCAGACACCAGCTGGTCACCATTCTCGGCGAGCGCGCTGGGCTCCCATTCCTGCTCTCGCAGCTTCTCCTCGAATAGAACGGCGGCAGCGGCGCGTACAGGATCAGCTTGGCGGTGCTCCAGGAGGCGACCGGCGGGTTCGACGAGGTGATTGTCATTGGCGAGGGCGGCTTCGGGAAGGTGTACGAGGGCACGATGCGGGACGAGACGATGGTGGCCGTCAACCGGCGGAGGCAGCAGGGGATACACGAGTTCCACACGGAGATGGAGATGCTGTCCCGGCTGCGCTACCCGCACCTCGTCTCGCTCATCGGCTACTACGACGAGCGCGGCGAGATGATCCTCGCGTCACTGCTCATCGTCTGGTGCCTCGAGTTCGCGCTGCAGCTACAGGTCCGGTCGTCGGACAGATCAGAGACAGAAAATCATTTTCCACGCGGGTGCTGACTGGATCTGACGTGGCCGCTGACTGGGCGTTGACTGGGCGCTGACATGGTTAAGTGATCTGTTTCTGGCCACTGGATCTAGATCTAAGGGCTCAGATCTGAGGATACCTCTTCGATTAAAATTTCTAATCTGGACCGTAGCAAACTAATCGGACGGCTAGGAGTGAAAGGTTCATACCACGGTGGCGTTGTTCGCCGGAGATGGAGGTCACGGTGGTCGGCGGCTCGAGAATTCGTGCGCGGCGGTGCTCCGGTGGTCTCTGGACTTCGGGATGTACACGAAGAGGTGCGCAACGACGAGTGGAGTCCTATGGTAGCGACGGAGATGTGCGGCTCCTCCTGGACTGACGGCGAGAGGCCGTCGGAGCAGTCGCGGCGCCGGCGACTTCGGTTGAGCTTGTTCCTGTCGATTCACTGCAAACAAAAGTCGAATGAGCACATGAAGTAGTGCGCGAGGTCGTGGGGAAGAGAAATAGCAAGGTCTCAGGGTCAGGGGCTTGTTTTCGTCGCCGGAATTGAAGAAGCGCGGCGGCGGCCGTGGCGAACTCCGGCGAGTGATTTTTGCAGCCTGGAGGCACGATTTGAAGTGGAGCGAGAGGGGAAACGGAGAGGACGGGGTGGGGGTCAAGTAGGAGCAGACGGGGGCTTCAATCGTGGTCTTAATCGCACGAATTGAATGGATTAATCGCCGGCCGTTTCTTCCCTTTTCGGGCGCATGATTTGGGGAAGAAATTCGACGGCCTTGGCGCGTTTCGGAGGGCAATTTTTGGGGTAATGGATGGAGGAGATCTAGGGCTTTTATTGGAAAGAAACGACACGTAATTGGGTGCTTTAAATCGCCGGGAATCAATTCGAGAAGAAATGGGCAACTGTGAGCTGTTCCTGCGTGATTTCTGTTCCTGGAGGTTGAAGACGACGATGACGTCATCGATGATGCCATCAAATTTTCTTTTTATATATTTTTTGGTTTTTTCTTAATTCTTCCATATCTTTTGTTTTAAATATCCAAATCAAGTCAAACTTGTTTCTAAAAATTTGTAAAATCAATATCTGTTATTTAAAATGTTCAAACACACCTTTCCAAACATTTCAAAATTTGAAAATTTCAAAATATGTTTAAATGCAAATTAGACACTTTATGCCATTTTAATAATATGGTTTTAATAAAAATCATTTGTGGCCTATTAAAATCAAATGAAATTCCACAAATGTAAATATTGAAAATAAGTGATTTTAAACTTATTTATTTTTCAAATAAATATAATTGAATCAAAACCAATTTTGAAAATAGAACATGTTTTAAATAATTTAAAACAGTCTTGTAAATATTATTGCAGGGTTTATTAAGCACCCAAAGATAATATATAATTTTATATCATAGAGTTTAACCAAAATCATTTTAGCATTAGGCATACTTTAAATAACATAAACACTTTGCAAATATGGTTGCAGGGTTTAATAAATAGCCAAAGTTACAAATTCAAAATCCACTAATTGAATAAAACATTTTATGAGATGATATTTCTTTGAAATACCTTGAATACAAGAATTTAAACTAACTCAAATTTTGAATTTAAAGATTACTTGGATATTAAACTATTAAAGTTTTTGAAGATGCCAAATGTCTTCTATTATTTGTTTTTCTATTATAAATTGAATGTTTTCTTTTAATAAAAACAAAAGTTTTATATTTTTGTGATTTTTGAACATTCCAAAATATTGGGATGTTACAGACTACCACCCTTAAAAGGAATCTCGTCCCCGAGATTCGAAGAGACTAGAAAGAAAGATGGGTTTGGGATCTCCGGGTTTAGGCAACTGAGTTTGGATTATCTGGGTGGGCTACCACCCAGATAAAGCCCAAACTTTTGTTGTTAGTCCAGAAATCTTGTCTTTGGGTAGCATGTAGTATCTTCTTTGTTAGAAATTAAGGTTTTGTAACCTTGAGTAGAACTTTTCCTCACGGTAGATCAACAAATGACCGTTGAATTGCTTCTGATACTGAAGAGTTTCTCTTTGGGTCAATAAGATGACCAAGATGAGAGGATTTCACAACAGGATCTATGCTAGGATCATAATTTGAAGTTTCACTAGGTTCTTTGAACTTATCTGGATAAGGCTCTGATCTGATGGAATCGATGAGGCACTTGGGACCCGCCATTGTCGATGCTACTTCAACGTGTCCGCCCTTGCTACTTGCTGATTAGATACTGAACCCGCTCGTGGGATTTCTCCGGCTCCTCCGGCAGGTACCACGGGGGTTGTAAATTTGCTGCGCGCCTCGCCCTGGAGTTATCAACTATGGCCTGAGCTCTTGACGCTACTGGAGCCACTTGTCTCGGTTGTTGCTGTGGTACTTGATTTTGCTGACCCGCCGGATCCTGCTGCCCTGCGGCTGCTAACCCGGCTGGCCTTGGTGACTCGCCGTGACGACTCCTGGTGCGACGGTTGTGAAAAGATGTTGAATGCAACGCGCTTTTCCGATGCGAGTAATTTGCTTGCTGGGCTACGGCCGTTCGTAGCATATCAATGGCGCGTCTTGCTTCTATTTCTGCAGGTGAATCGCCCAATGGAATACGATCTAGTGCCACTGTAGCTGCATATACGTTGTCAGCCGGGTTACTGTAATGACCCGCTGGCGTATGAAATCTGGGTTGTGGTGGTGGCATAGCTTCAATATCTCTGCCGGCTCCTCCGGTTGGTACAACTGGTGACCCGGCTTGCGCTGGGGCCAGCGGGTTAGCCACCATCTGTCCTGTAGCTTGAACTACAGGTGCTCCTCCAATCAACTGATCCTGCGGCGTCTGGAATAGATTAGCCGGGTTGATGTGACCACCACGACCAATCAAACTCTGTTGTCTCTGTTGCTGTTCTCTGGATCGATTTTCTAATGCTGTTGCCGCTTGCCGTAAAAACTCGTCCTGCTAATCCAACTGCCGCTGCAGCGCCGCTTGCTGATCAAAACGCCGTTGTAACGATGCCATCTGCTGCTCGTAAGCGATGCGAGCCGGGTCTGTCGCCCTGACTTGCGCTGCTGCTACTGCTGGGGTCACGGGATTTGCTGTTGCTGCTGGAGCACTAGGCAGGTCACTAAGGAATCGCGGTGGGGGCGGGTTAGGCAAAGCTGATGTTCCTTGACCTGTTGCCCTGTTTGCCAAAAATCCAAATGTGTTTCTGTATGCTGCTGTAGTTTCTGACTCGGCACTAACTGATGCACGTTCTCCATCTACCCCGACCTGCTGTTGCTCCTGGATAACTGGTTCTCTGATTGCCAAACCCGGCGCCGCTTGACCCGGCTGGGTTACTACCGCCAAAGCTGTTGTTGGGACTGGTTCTGTGTGGATTGCAGGGGCGGTGTAGACCGCAGCCCGGCGCACCGGACCCGGCTCTGATTCGTACTCTTCCTCTTCTACCTCGTATCCATAGCGATCCTCAAACAATTCCAAGATTGATTCTGTATCATCATTGATCAGGCCACGTGGAGCCCAAGCCTGCTTTTCTGACCCGGCTCCCTGCGCGGTGTTTCCTGACTCGATCTCCGTCGTCCCAACTGATTCCTCTCCATCCGAGTGAACGGTGGTTCCTGCTTCAGACACAGAATCAGAAAATTGCAGGGCGGGTTTTGATGTACCTATCATCCCCATGAAGACGTTGATCCGCCCAATTGGGACAACTGAGCCGGTCTCCAGTGAATCTGACTCCAGGATCCACCTGAAATCGTCCACGACGTGCTCTCCTTGTAGATTGATCATGACCCGGCCGATGGCCAGGTTCTGCATGCCTCGCAAAGCTTCTCCCATGATGATAACGCTTTTTGACGCTTGCCCCACGGTGGGCGCCAACTGTCGTGTTTTGTCACGGCAGATGTTACCGGGTGGTAACTTGAGATCTGAGGCAAGGCTGTCATAGCGTTCGGGAGATTGTTTAGCTCGCTAGGGAAAAAGGATGTATCCTGGTTCAACCTCTCCATAGGAGATAAAGACCTACTTCCAGCCTGGTGTTTCTCTATTCTCATATCGATCTCGATCACCCGGCAGATAAAACACCGGCGGGTTCCGAGTCTAGGTTACATGGGTTCTCTCGCTGTAAGCTTGTATGTCTAAAGTCTCTCTCTAAAGTTCGTCCTGTTCTATGACCCAGGAGCCGGTTTATATAGATACCCGGGTCTCCTGGTCGATTACAAGGCAAGGCCAGGTCACGCCCGAACTCGGAGTCCTAACCAAAGTCTAACTCATCTATCTTGGCCTCCAAGTCTCGCATACCGCCTCCGGGTCTTCTAGAACCTCCCTTGTTTACACCAGGCTACCGACAAACTCCTCGGTCTATCAATGTAACCCGGCCCAAGATGATCTGGTGGGCCTCGCCAGTCTTTCCTCCTGGCAGGTCGTAGTTTCACTGTCCTTGGGCCTACCGGGTTATCTTTCCCCCAACAGTACCCAGACTATAAATAGCACTCTTTCCCTTCCTTGTGGGATAGACTATGTTTTGAGATTAGAGTAGAGCGGTGCTCCCTACCTCAAGATGGCCTCCTTCCTCCCCTTGTGGGGATGGTTCCTCCCCTTGTGGAGAAGATCCCTCTAGTGGATTCAAGACCTCTACTTGTAGTTTGACTACTTGCCAATCTTTCATCTTCGGGTGACTTTATTGGAGCGGCTCGGTTGACCGTTGGAGAAACAACCATCCAAGATCCCTTCTTGTATCTACTTGCCGATCTCCCACCTTCGTGTGGATTCTATTGGGCCGGTTGGACCGACCGGTAAGGGAAACGGTTCTTGTATCGTGTTTGTGTTCTTGTATTTCTTGGTGTTCTTCGTGTTCCTCGTGTTCTTGCGTGCGTTCGTCCACACCCGCCGTCAATCCGTGAAGATCGGGCCACCCTTGAAGTCCTTACTTCACCATATGGTATCAGAGCATGGTTGCCACAGATTTGACTTTGTTTCCCCCACAAATCCCCCAAATTTTTCTTTGATTTTGAGAAATTCGAAAATTTCCACAAAAATAGACACAAATTGCTTTTGGACCGATCTGAGATTCAAGTGCGTTTTTGTAGGTTTTGATCCGTGGATCTATTGCTATACTTGTTGATCTACCTTCCTTTACGTTCCCATGGCCAAATTCCATTGATTTCCCTTCGATTTGAGGTTTTTCGGGCCGATTTTCCGCCAAAATCGTGGATTTTCGAGGGTCACTCGACATGGTCAAACCGGTCTTCAAACCGCCTCAAACCGGTTTAAACCGGACCCCTACCCGACCCAACCGGCCTCCCAGCCGGCCTAAACCGGACTCAGGTCCGGACTGCCCGAAACTGCAAATTTCAAAATTTGTTTTTGTCATATCTTTTGATTCCGGACTCCGTTTTTGGTGTTCTTCGGCTCGTTTCGAAGCTACGATCAAGGCCTTCATCACCATTGCGGAAGATCCATCATCCACCACCACCAAAATCCGTGGGCAAGCACGAAACTTCTACAACAAAGGGTGAAGAACATCGACGAAAGGTATAACATCTCCAACCTTTACCCCTTGCCATTCCGTTGAAAGCCACACTATATCTTTGCGATTACCATGTCCTATTGAGGCTAGCTCTTGATGATTGCTTGGGCTTTGCACATTTGCACCGTGTAGTTTTCGAGCAAAAGTACATGCGCTATTTCATATATCATATATCTTGTGTTGGCATAAAAAAGAAGTGGGTGTGTAAAAGAGAAAAGACTCAAAAGAGAAAAGAAGCAAAAAGTGCCAAATCAAAATAAAAAAAGAAGAAACCACTTGCCATATCTTGTAGGAAGCGCGCAAGCTCGATGAACATCTTGTAGGTGGTACATTTTGTGCAAATCTTGTAGCCCACCAATAAATTGCAATCGAGCTAGTGGCTCTCCTTGTACTTGTGCAACACCGAGCTTATAGTCTTCGCTAGGATCATATGGTTCTTTAGCTCACTTCTTGGTTGCATAAGTCCCATTTATCTCTCCACGTGTGTGTTTCCGTGAGCTTTGCTCATATCTTTGGAGATTGACTTGTTTGTGCTTTGTGATCATCGTGGTTCTCTACTTGCTTTGGCAATATCTTGGTTTCCGGTTGGTTCAATTTGCTTTCCACCTACCATACCTTCCTACCAACTTTTAAGCCGTGTGTGTTTTGGAGTTTGCTTTGGATACTTGAACACAAGCATTTTACTTTGTGATCGTTTCCCTTGGTTGTCCACGACGTCCAATACTATCTACAAGGTGAGAGGTTGTGTTCTAGTTCCTTTCCACTCCACATATATACACTTGTCTTGTGAGTTGACATGTGTAGCGAGAGCGAATGCAACTATGGAGCCTATGAGGAGGACTACACGATGAGTCACATGGACTATGATGCCTCAAACTTTGAGGACATGGGGGACTACTACGACTACACCGACAATGACCCCCATGACATGATGGAGCATCACCAAGACTTCCGCTACAACTACTCCTACAACGACTCCGACTACACAAGCTCCAACGACAATGAGGCGCAAGTGTCTTCACATGCCTCATCACATGGTACCAACTTCGACTACAACAACATGGTGGAACGCCACTACTACGACTACCACTCCGATGACATGGTGGAGAACGTCTACGACTACTACTCTTGTAGCATGTGCGAGGACTTCGACAACATGCAAGAGGAGAGGACTCCCATCACCACCATGTTCAAGAGCGACACCACCAAGCGTCAGGGCACAACCTTCTATGGTTCAAGCTCAAGACGGTGCTCCTACAAGACCACCATGCACTCATCCTTTGGAGCTCCGTCTACTTCAAGAAGGCGCCATGACAAGGACATGGCCAAGAGTGCCAAGCTACGCCATTCTACGTCGACAACAAGACGGCGTCCCAAGAAGTGCATCGACAAGGCCAAGCCAAGCCAAGGGCCATCTAGCTCATCACGGCGCCACAAGAACGTTGCCAAGGTCGACCGCAACTTGTCCAAGCTCCAAGATGACCTCACCACACTCACCAAGCTTCGGAACATATCACCAAGTTCGAGTGGGAGCTCCAAGACAAGGTCACCAAAGCAACAAGCACGCCGACGCCAACATGAGGAGAAGCATCCGAATGACTTTCGGCGACACCCCACCACTCAAGAGCGTCAACGTCGACATGAAAAGAAGACGGCGACAAAGGCGCATCCTATGGTGTCCCCTCGTGCTACCACTTCAAGTGCGCCAACAAGAGCTCCAAAGTTCATCTTCGGCGATTCTTGTGTTGATGAGATCATGGCCGACTTCGACAACTTCGTCGTGAAAAGCCTACGTCGACGTCGGAAGAAGCATGGTCACACATGTGAGGCCACAACCAAGACGACACCCTTCTCGAGCACTTCTCTGATATGACTTCTACACCAAGTGCCACCACCACATTGGCCCCCATATGGGAAAATGAAGACCTTCTATGTGACAATTGCCAAGGCCAAGACCATGATCCACGAGAATGTCCCAATCTCTTGTGCCCACTATGCAATAGAAGAGGTCACATGATGTGGGAGTGCACAAATGAAGACCAAGACGATGAGAAGACGGTCGAGCATGGGATTTTCCCTTCGACCAAGGAGGCGAGCGTGGATGATGCTATCACTTTGGTTGATGCGCCAAGTGAAGTTGCGGAGCATGGGATTTTTCCCTTCCGCAAAGGAGTCGAGTGATGATGCCCCCACTATGGCATTGACCTTTGGAGGCGAGATGGTTGAGGAGGTTGAGCATGGGAGTTTCCCTTCAACCTTGGAGGCGTATGGAGATGAGGAAACCGAGCATATCCCTATGAGCTTGAGTTATGAGATGGTACCAATCCCATGTGAGAATGAGAGCCACTTAGCCCACTTGAGTGAGAGTGAGAGTGAGTTGAGTGCCTCCACCATATGTGAGTTTGAGTGCTTTCACTTTGAGGGAATGAGTGATACACCACTTGAGTTGAGAGAGGTAGTTGATAGGTCTTGTGAGGCCATTTCGATTTCTAACAACTTACCACCTTCCTCTAGTGTGTTTTCTCATTGTGTGCTAGGTTCCATGAATGATGAGACGCCACCCCTCGACACAATGACGGTTCAAATGGAGAAGATGTACATGGAGGATGATGATGATGCCACCCCATGTCTACTTCAAGATGGACAAGTTGGCTACATGGAAGCCCCTACTACTTCAACACCTACTTCACATGAGGGACTACCAAGGTATGGGTGTTGATGTGACCATGATCCCGCAAGTGGACATGATGAACTATGATTGCTTGCATGCTATGGATGATTCTATTGATGTCACATATGATTCGTTCTTATTCCCATGTGATACTTTGTTTGAAACCAATTTTGATCATGTGGAATTACCTATTTGTGATTTTTCTGCCATAGACATGCCTTGTTTAGAATGTTTCCATTTTTCTCCCATTGTGGCATGCAACATGTTGGACAATTTCTCTTTCAAATGTGTTGCTTGCAATAATGTTGAAATTCTTGATAATGAGATTGCACCCATAGCTTTCTCACATTTTGGAGATGTTTCGTTTTCTCTTATGGATCTTGTTCCATCCTTCACTTTGCATAGTGACCATCCACATATGTCATATTATCCCATTGATTTTGATGTGTTTGGTGATGTGCAAATGAAGAGACACTTCATGATGGATGATGTGTTCCTATACCGTGCACATAATTTCTTCATATGGTGTCTTGTGTGTGCCGATAACCGCATGATAATGTCAACCTCAATTGAGCATGAGTTGACAACAAGAGCTCTTGAGAGCATACATGTGAGTTGTGGATCGAATCCAACTCTCAAATCTTGCTCATGTTTTGCATCAAACAAGTTGAACAATTTCTCTTGCTTATGGTTTGTTTGCAATCATGATGTTACTTTTGGTCTTCCCTATGACAAGCATGTTTACTTGATCTTTCACATGGATGATTTATGTGTTGCAATGATGAACACTTGTTCTTTCCAATGGCTTGTTTGCAACCATAAGGACACTTTGTGCATGTCTTGTCATGAGTGTTTTGGGTTATACCAATTTGGTGTTGCAACAAATATGAAGAAAACTTGCTCTTTCATGTGCTTTGTTTGCACACATGATGATATTTTGGACATTCTACATTGTGTGTTTTTGCCAAATTCTCCTCTTGTTGCATCAAGGTTGATGACAAATTGTCCCTTTCAATGCCTTGTGTGCAATAATGATCATATGGTTCAAAATGAGATACCTAGAGGGCATCCTCATATTTTCATGGAGTTTTTGTGTTTCACATTTTGAAGATGTTCCATTGGATTGCTTGCACTTTGACCTTGCACTTGCACTTCCTTTTCATATTCTTGTGTTGTGCTAACGATGCTATGATAAAGAATGGACATGTCATTGTTGATATGCTCCTCTTTCTTGCACACACATGGTTTGCTTGGTCTTTGGTGTTTGTAGGCATGGTGAACTCCAGTTCTTCGACAACACATCTACCTCCTTTGCTTGGTGATGACGAGCAAGAGTCGAGGACATCTCTTTTTGAAGCGGGGGGAGATGATGTAGCCCAGGTCACGTCCATCACCATGTCAAGCACTCCAATACATCACAAGTCACCATGGACATCAATGGTGAACTCTTTCCTCTACGAGATCCCATTCCGTGCCCCTTTGGATGGTATACTACGTGAGCGTCTACGCCTTTACCATGCTAGGTACCACATGACGAGTACGAACATCCGGGAAGATGCCGAGGAAGCCCAAGCCTCAAGACCATCCAAGGCGTACGCATGGAAGATGAGGAGGTAGCGTCAAGGCGAAGGAGAGGAAGAAGGAACAGGCAGCTCGGCCGGCCCTACAGCCGGCCTAGGCCGGCCTCCAAGCCGGACCACCACCAGTGCCGGCCAGACCCCAGGCCGGTCCAAACCGGACTCCAGGCCGGGCGCCACCCCGCCCTAGCCGGCCTCCCACCCGGCCAATACCGGGGCCAGGTCCGGACCCCCTTCCGACAAGACCGGTCGCCATGCCGGCCTAAACCGGCCCCAGGTCCGGATCTCCTCCAGCGCACGCCGACCCACGCGTCACTTGCCTTATCCCCTTGTTTTGTACCCAGACTATAAATAGCACTCTTTCCCTTCCTTGTGGGATAGACTATGTTTTGAGATTAGAGTAGAGCGGTGCTCCCTACCTCAAGATGGTCTCCTTCCTCCCCTTGTGGGGATGGTTCCTCCCCTTGTGGAGAAGATCCCTCTAGTGGATTCAAGACCTCTACTTGTAGTTTGACTACTTGCCAATCTTTCATTTTCGGGTGACTTTATTGGAGCGGTTCGGTTGACCGTTGGAGAAACAACCATCCAAGATCCCTTCTTGTATCTACTTGCCGATCTCCCACCTTCATGTGGATTCTATTGGGCCGGTTGGACCGACCGGTAAGGGAAACGGTTCTTGTATCGTGTTTGTGTTCTTGTATTTCTTGGTGTTCTTCGTGTTCCTCGTGTTCTTGCGTGCGTTCGTCCACACCCGCCGTCAATCCGTGAAGATCGGGCCACCCTTGAAGTCCCTTACTTCACCAACTTGGTTGTGTTAGGTTAGGACATAGGAACATGGAAAACCAATATCCACCCTAACAATTGCAAAGAGTCCCTCCGGTTCGCCCGAAGTGGGAGTTTCGAGCTATAAGTCCAGAAACTCGGTATGGAGAAAGTGAAGCCGGTGAAGCCGGTCACACACCGGAGTAGAGTCTTGGACATGTGAAACACCCAACACACTTGTATACATATGGAATGGAACCACCTAGGTTTTGGTGGGTTTCCGACACTCCGGAACCCCGCTTCGCCGAAACCCTAGACCCGCTGGAAAAAAGTCAAAGTTCCCGTCTACCCCTTTGAACGGAGCCGAGAGGGGGTAGGCCAGTGGAATTTTTTGCTTGGTTGTGTTAGGTTAGGCCATAGCAACATGGGAAACCAACTTTTATCACAAGTTGTCATAAGGTTGCCCCCGGTTCGCCCGAAACGGGAGTTTTCACCTATAACTGTAGAAACTTAGTAGAGAGAAAGTGACGTCGGTAAAGCCGGTCACACAACGGAGTGGGATATTTCACATTTCAAACACCCAACACACTTGTATACATATGGTATGGCACAACCTAGGTCTTGGTGGGTTTCCGACGCTCCGGGTCCCCGCTTCGCCGAAACCCTAGACCCGCTGGAAAAAAGTCAAAGTTCCCGTCTACCCCCTTGACCGGAGCCGAGGGGGGTAGGCCAGTGGAATTTTTTGCTTGGTTGTGTTAGGTTAGGCCATAGAAACATGGGAAACAACCTTTTATCACAAGTTGTCACAAGGTTGCCCTGGTTCGCCCGAAACGGGAGTTTTCACCTATAAGTGTAGAAACTTAGTAGAGAGAAAGTGATGCCGGTGAAGCCGGTCACACAACGGAGTGGGAGATTTCACATTTCAAACACCCAACACACTTGTATACATATGGTATGGCACCACCTAGGTTTTGGTGGGTTTCCGACGCTCCGGAGCCCCGCTTCGGCGAAACCCTAGACCCGCTGGAAAAGTCAAAATTCCCGTCTACCCCCTTGACCGGAGCCGAGAGGGGGTAGGCCAGTGGAATTTTTTGCTTGGTTGTGTTAGGTTAGGACATAGGGACTTGGGAAACCAACTTTTATCACAAGTTGTCACAAGGTTGCCCCCGGTTCGCCAGAAACGGGAGTGTTCACCTCTAAGTGCAGAAACTCACTAGAGAGAAAATGCAGTCGGTGAAGCGGTCACACCCCGGAGTAGAGTCTTGGACATGTGAAAAACCCAACACACTTGTATAAATATGGTATGGAACCTCCTAGGTTTTGGTGGGTTTCCGACGCTCCGGAGCCCCGCTTCGCCGAAACCCTAGACCCGTTGGAAAAAAGTCAAAGTTCCCGTCTACCCCCTTGACCGGAGCCGAGAGGGGTAGACCAGTGGAATTTTTTGCTTGGTTGTGTTAGGTTAGGCCATAGAAACATGGGAAACAAACTTTTATCACAAGTTGTCACAAGTTTGCCCCCGGTTCGCCCGAAACGGGAGTTTTCACCTATAAGTGTAGAAATTTATTAGAGAGAAAGTGATGCCGGTGAAGCCGGTCACACAACAGAGTGGGATATTTCACATTTCAAACACCCAACACACTTGTATACATATGGTATGGCACAACATAGGTCTTGGTGGGTTTCCGACGCTCCGGGGCCCGCTTCGCCAAAACCCTAGACCCGCTGGAAAAAAGTCAAAGTTCCCGTCTACCCCCTTGACCGGAGCCGAGAGGGGTAGGCCAGTGGAAATTTTTTCTTGGTTGTGTTAGGTAAGGCCATACCAACATGGAAAACCAACTTTTATCGCAAGTTGTCACAAGGTTGCCCCCGGTTCGCCCGAAACGGGAGTTTTCACCTATAAGTGTAAAAACTTAGTTGAGAGAAAGTGATGCCGGTGAAGCCGGTCACACAACGGAGTGGGATATTTCACATTTCAAACACCCAACACACTTGTATACATATGGTATGGCACAAACTAGGTCTTGGTGGGTTTCAGACGCTCTGGGGCCTCGCTTCGGCGAAACCCTAGACCCGCTGAAAAAAGTCAAAGTTCCCGTCTACCCCCTTGACCGGAGCCGAGAGGTGGTAGGCCAGTGGAATTTTTTGCTTGGTTGTGTTAGGTTAGGCCATAGCAACATGGGAAACCAACTTTTATCACAAGTTGTCATAAGTTTGCCCTCGGTTCGCCCGAAACGGGAGTTTTCACCTATAAGTGTAGAAACTTAATAGAGAGAAAGTGATGCCGGTGAAGCCGGTCACACAACGGAGTGGGATATTTCACATTTCAAACACCCAACACACTTGTATACATATGGTATGGCACAACCTAGATCTTGGTGGGTTTCCGACGCTCCGGGGCCCCGCTTCGCCGAAACCCTAGACCCGCTGGAAAAAGTCAAAGTTCCCGTGTACCTCCTTGACCGAAGCCGAGAGGGGGTAGGCCTGTGGAATTTTTTGCTTGGTTGTGTTAGGTTAGGCCATAGCAACATGGGAAACCAAGTTTTATCACAAGTTGTCACAAGGTTGCCCCCGGTTCGCCCGAAACGGGAGTTTTCACCGATAAGTGTAGAAATTTATTAGAGAGAAAGTGATGCCGGTGAAACCGGTCACACAACGGAGTGGGATATTTCACATTTCAAACACCCAACACACTTGTATACATATAGTATGAAACCACCTAGATTTTGGTGGGTTTCCGACGCTCCGAGGCCCCGCTTCGCCGAAGCCCTAGACCCGCTGGAAAAAAGTCAAAGTTCCCGTCTACCCCCTTGACCGGAGCCAAGAGGGGGTAGGCCAGTGGAATTTTTTGCTTGGTTGTGTTAGGTTAGGACATAGCAACATGGGAAACCAACTTTTATCAGAAGTTGTCACAAGGTTGCCCCCGGTTCGCCCGAAACGGGAGTTTTCACCTATAAGTGTAGAAACTTAGTAGAGAGAAAGTGATGCCGGTGAAGCCGGTCACACAACGGAGTGGGATATTTCACATTTCAAACACCCAACACACTTGTATACATATGGTATGGCACAACCAAGGTCTTGGTGGGTTTCCGACGCTCCGGGGCCCCGCTTCGCCGAAACCCTAGACCCGCTGGAAAAAAGTCAAAGTTCCCGTCTACCCCCTTGACCGGAGCTGAGAGGGTGTAGGACAGTGGAATTTTTCGCTTGGTTGTGTTAGGTTAGGCCATAGCAACATGGGAAACCAGCTTTTATCACAAGTTGTCATAAGGTTGCCCTCGGCTCGCCCGAAGCGGGAGTTTTCACCTATAAGTGTAGAAACTTAGTAGAGAGAAAGTGATGCCGGTGAAGCCGGTCACACAACGGAGTGGGATATTTCACATTTCAAACACCCAACACACTTGTATACATATGGTATGGCACAACCTAGGTCTTGGTGGGTTTCCGACACTCCGGGGCCCCGCTTCGCCGAAACCCTAGACCCGCTGGAAAAAAGTCAAAGTTCCCGTCTACCCCCTTGACCGGAGCCGAGAGGGGTAGGCCAGTGGAATTTTTTGCTTGGTTGTGTTAGGTTAAGCCATAGCAACATGGGAAACCAACTTTTATCACAAGTTGTCACAAGGTATCCCCCGGTTCGCCCGAAACAGGAGTTTTCACCTATAAGTGTAGAAACTTAGTAGAGAGAAAGTGATGCCGGTGAAGCCGGTCACACAACGGAGTGGGATATTTCAAATTTCAAACACCCAACACACTTGTATACATATGGTATGGCACAACCTTGGTCTTGGTGGGTTTCCGACGCTCCGGGGCCCCGCTTCGACGAAACCCTTGAGAAGATTCGCGACGTCATTTTATGTGGGTGGAGACTGCTATACACAGTAGCTACATACATAAAAACATAAAAATAAATAAAACATATGAAACTAAATTGGGAGTAACAAATAAAATACATAAAAATAAAATATAGAAAAAAACTTGGTACCTATGCCGACGGCTAAGCCGTTGGCGTAGCTATATCAATTAAAATGAATATAATACGTTGAATATAAAAAATATAGTACCTGCGCCGACGGCTTTGCCGTCGGCGTCTCTATATGAAAAAAAATAGTCTACGCCGACGGCTGCGACACGCCGACGGCTTTCGCGGGACATACGCCGACGGCCGTTTATACGCCGAGGGTGTCCGTCGGCGTTTACTTTCTACGCCGAGGGCCTTCTGTACGCCGACGGCCAATACGCCTGGCTGGCATCGCCGGGGTCTACGCCGACGGCCCCGACAAATAGCCGTCGGCGTAGAATTGTGCCGTCGGCGTATCAGGGCATTCCTGTAGTGATCCATTGGTCCAGGTTCGGCAATTTTCTAAATTCATGTTCAACATTAGTCACGCTGCTGACATAAGGTAGGAGAAGGCTGAGGAGGAGAGAGAAGAGGAGAGGAGAGGATAGAGAGGGTGTTGTGGACCCGACCCCACCGCCGGGCCCACCGGCAGTAAGCGGAAAAGACGTGATTCAGTGTAGTTGTCTCCGCACAAGAAGACGGTTTCCCCTGAAGGCCGTTTTCCCTAGGTATTCGCACATTTCCTTTAGTTAGCTTTCCAAAATCAGAAGCGGGTTTCGAGAGAACATGGGTTCGTCCAGTGCTGTGCGACCGATAGTCCTGTTCAGTGTGCGAGCAGTTTTTAACTATGTTTCGCCGAGCCATAACTTGGTGATACTAGCTCCGATTTGACTGATTTAAATGTCAAAATTCATGATTTGAAGAGCTCTATCCATTGGTGCTGGTTTGGAAATTTTCTAAATTTATGTATATTTTGCATATTATTTTTTAGCTGTGTCGGTATTCCCCGGGCAAGCGTTCTGGAACCTTAGTCGCGGTGCTGTTCGAGACCATCTTAAGCCATCGGAACCCGTTAATTGAAGGAAAGCCAACCCCTTTGCTGTAATCCCCAAGAATTTCATGCATTGATTGATTTACTTGTTTGCTATATCGTTATTATGTATGCTTATATCAGATGCTTGCTAGTTTCTAGCTTACAACTATATGCTTGATGGTTATATGCTGCGATATAATGTGTGTCATGATAAACCAGTAGGGTTTCACACCCCTTCGGTGGAAGAATGACTATGTTTACATTACTGCTTGAGCAGTTTATTGTTTTACTTTCTTCCCACCGTTATACCTCGGTTGGCATATGCCCGCTATGTGTTGGATTATTAGGCATAATTTCCATGATTAATTCCAGAATATAAAACATGATCGCAACAGCTACTACATGTTAATCTCGAAAATACTAGACGTATTAATTAACATGAACAGCAGCAAAACATCTACTAACACAGCCATAATAAAACAGCAGATCGGAACGTGACACACGTACCGAACGGTAGTAGATGAAGTAGTCGTTGGAGCAGCGACGGCAGCAGCTTGAGCGGCGACAGTAGCAGCTCGAAGAAGACGACGTTGGAGACGAGTCGCCCGCGGACCCGGAGATCGTCCAGGAAGTCGAGCCGTGATGAAGAACTTGAAAGCAGTCGCGCGGAGCGCTTCCCAAAAACCTTATTCGCCCTCTCCCGTACAGGATCACAAGGACGAGCGGTTCCGGAGACCTGCTGTCCCGTTCGCCGGTGCACGCCGGCGCACGGGATGGAGTAGACTACGGTGGCGGCGCAAGGCACGAGATTGGCAAAACCTAGATTGGTTCGGTGTTGACGGCGCACACAGTGCACGGCAATATATAGTGCGGTTCGGGAAAACCCTAACGTACACGTGGGCCAAGTCCACGTCGCGCACGTTTTAGGTCGGTTACAGTAGCCCACGATCCGGGAGCGACCCGAACCGACTAACTGTGACGCGTCCGTCCAAACCGTTTTTCCCGGACTGCAAAAATAAAGCTCGGCTCGGCGAGATTCCCGCAACCCGCGGCGCGTCGTGACGAGACGGGCGGGCGGTGCGGTGCGTGCGAGCGGCGGCGGAGGAGGAGGAGGAGTGCGCACGAGAGAGCCTCTTGTTCTCACAAGCTTACCAAGTGTACAACACTCCACCTTATAAGGTGGTGTTTGTCTCCTCCAACTAGCAATGTGGGACTAAACTTTAGCACCACTTTGCACTCCAAAATTCTGCCATACACATGGGCCAATTTGAGATTTTCAGAAATTGCTTATTGGGCTGCCCAAATGGGCCCAAATTTAACAATCCCCCACCAGATCTCAAATTCCCATTTAGAGATTTTGCCAAACCTCGTTTCTTGTTTATATACCAGTGTTTCAGCAGAGACTGTTAAGTTGAACTTCCGCCTAGAGCTTCAAGCTACATCTACCAGCAACTTGAACAATGGACGAACCTTGAATTGCAAGTTTGGTGCCAATAGACTTCACTCAAAGTCATAACCAGTACGTGGCTGCCAGTAGCCTACCCCGCGGGTGGAGCATATGCGTCATACTCCCTGGTCTCTTCATGAGCTTACTAGAGATCACCCAAATCTCATAGACTGCGACGTTTAACAGTCGGACTCATATAGGTGTGTTCTTTCAAGGTCGCTCTGTAGGATAGCACCTTTGCTACGAATAGCCAACAGAAACACATTAAGGCATATTGCCAACCTGCCTTACAGAATGTGAGAGTTATGCATCTTCCCACGGAGAGGGTTACAAAATAACTCTCCTCAGTTAAACCACTAGCTTGTTCTTCCCAGGTCCTAATTCACGGGATCTCCGATCACATAGGTTGGGTTACCACTATGGTGTAACACTCACGGGTCTCAACCCCATCTCCCTCGATGCACTATCTATCACATTACGTGATAGTCCCTTCGTAAAGGGATCTGCCAGGTTTTTGTCTGTTTGAATATAACTAACAGTTATTACTCCGGAGTTTCTCATTTTCCTGACAGACTTCAAGCGTCTCTTGACGTGTCTTGATGACTTCGCATTATCCTTAGCACTGTTCACTTTCGTAATAACCGTTTGGTTGTCACAGTTCATAAGGATGGCCGGTAATGGTTTCTCAACCACCGGCAAGTCCATCAAGAGCTCACGCAGCCATTCTGCCTCAACAGAAGCTGTATCTAAAGCAGCAAGTTCTGCTTCCATGGTTGACCTCGTCAAAATGGTCTGTTTGCAAGACCTCCATGACACTGCGCCACCTCCAAGAATAAATGCATATCCACTTGTGGCGTAGAGCTCATCAACATCTGAGATCCAGTTCGCATCACAGTATCCCTCAAGCACCGCAGGGTGCCCTGAATAGTGAATCCCATAACTCATTGTACCGTTCAGATAGCGCATGACCCTTTCAAGTGCATGCCAATGATCAATACCCGGGTTAGACATGAACCTGCTCAACTTGCTCACAGCAAAAGAGATATCAGGTCTCGTCGCGCTCGCAAGGTACATGAGTGAACCGATCACTTGAGAATATCTTAATTGATCTCTCGTTTCCTTTTTGTTCTTTCTGAGTGTCACACTGGGATCATAGGGTGTTGGAGAAGGCTTGCTGTCTATATAACCAAAGCGGCTCAAGACCTTCTCAACATAGTGTGATTGCGTTAACGTAATCCCACTCTCATCCCTAATCAGCTTAATGTTCAGGATCACATCAGCTTGTCCCAGATCTTTCATATCAAAGCTCTTTGACAGGAAAGACTTGACCTCATTTATCACTATCATGCTTGTACCGAAAATCAGTATGTCATCAACATACAAGCATAATATAACACTATCGCCCCCACCATGGCGATAATATACACACCTATCAGCCTCATTAATGGCAAAGCCTGCAGAAGTTAAAGTTCTGTCAAACTTCTCATGCCATTGCTTAGGTGCTTGCTTCAGCCCATACAAAGATTTTAACAATTTGCACACCTTTCTCTCTTCACCTTTTACTACAAACCCATCAGGCTGATCCATATAGATTTCCTCTTCCAACTCTCCGTTAAGGAAAGCTGTCTTTACGTCCATTTGATGAACGATAAGACCATAGGAGGCAGCCAGGGAAAGTAGTACTCGAATGGTGGTGAGTCTAGCAACAGGTGAATAGGTGTCAAAGTAATCTTCGCCTTCGCGCTGGGTGTAGCCCTTGGCTACAAGCCGTGCCTTGTACTTCTCAATAGTACCATCAGGCCTTAGCTTCTTCTTGAACACCCACTTACAACCCACAGGTTTGCAGCCGTAGGGTCGTTCAGATAATTCCCAAGTTCCATTAGAAAGAATCGAGTCCATCTCATTATGGACAGCTTCTTTCCAGTCATCAGCATCAGGAGATGCAAATGCCTCTGCAATGGACGTGGGAGTATTGTCCACAAGGTACACAATGAAATCATCACCAAAGGATTTTTCAGTCCTCTGTCTCTTGCTCCTCTTGGGAGCTGATTCATTGTCATCCTTCTCAAGGACTTCCTCAACAAGTGGTTGTTCAGAATGATCAACAGATGTACTAGGTTCAGCAAATATCTCAGAAGAAATTCTAGCAATGCTATGCATATCCTTCATAGGAAACGTGTTCTCAAAAAATGTTGCATCACGAGATTCCAAAATAGTATCAACATGCATATCAGGTATCTCAGATTTAACCACTAAAAATCTATAGCAAATGCTCCGCTGAGCATAACCTAGAAAGACACAATCCACTGTCTTCGGTCCAAGTTTTCGTTTCTTAGGAATTGGAACATTGACTTTCGCCAAACATCCCCAAGTACGAAAATAAGAAAGTGATGGTTTTCTCCCAGACCACTCCTCGTAAGGTGTCTTCTCTTTATCCTTGTTAGGAACTCTATTCAGGACATGACACGAAGTCAACAAAGCCTCCCCCCACCATGCCTTAGATAAACCAGCAGTGTCCAACATGGCGTTCACCAAGTCGGTCAGCGTGCGGTTTTTCCTCTCGGCAACCCCGTTTGATTGGGGCGAATAGGGAGGCGTCCTCTCATGAATAATACCATGTTCCTCACAGAATTCATCAAATACGTTGGAGAAATACTCGCCACCACGATCTGACCTAAGACGTTTGATCTTTCTCTCTAATTGATTTTCTACTTCAGCTTTATAATTTTAAAGTAGTCTAAAGCTTCATCTTTAGTGTGCAACAAATATACATAACAGAACCTAGTAGCATCATCGATTAAAGTCATGAAATATCTCTTATCACCTTTTGTCAACACGCCATTCATCTCACATAGATCCGAATGTACGAGTTCTAGAGGTGCCAAGTTTCTCTCCTCGGCTGCCTTGTGAGGCTTTCGAGGTTGCTTAGATTGCACACAGCTATGGCACTTAGAACCTTTGGCAATGGTGAAAGTAGGAATTAAACTCAAACTGGAAAGTCTACTCATTAAACCAAAATTAACATGACATAAACGAGAGTGCCAAACATTAGCATCCGAATCCACACTGCCACAAATATGGTTTACTGACTTATTACAAAAATCCGATAATGAAAAGCGGAACAAGCCTCCGCACTCATACCCTTTACCAATAAATTGTCCAAACTTTGACACAACTACTTTATTGGACTCCAAGACTAATTTAAACCCATCTCTGCATAGAAGGGAGCCGCTAACAAGATTCTTGTTCATAGTAGGGACATGCTGCACGTTCCTCAGCTGCACGATCTTCCCCGAAGTAAACTTCAGATCTACCGTGCCAACACCACGAACAGAAGCATGTGATCCATTCCCCATTAAGACGCTTGAATCTGCGACCTGATAAGAAGTGAACATAGAGATGTCAGCACATACATGAACATTAGCACCCGTATCAATCCACCAACATGGAGATTGAAATACTGAAAGCACAATCGGTAAATTACCGTACCCATCAGCATTGCTAGCGGTCACGACGTTGACATGCTTCTTCCCTTTCTTGTCTGCACGATCTGGGCAGTCCACAGAGAAGTGTCCGGGCTCTCCACAAGTGTAGCACTTTAGCTCAGATTTGTTCAGCATCTTCTTCTTCTTCTTGAAAGAAGTAGTCTTGGTA
Organism: Poa pratensis; assembly: GCA_947311845.1. Lineage (NCBI taxonomy): Eukaryota > Viridiplantae > Streptophyta > Magnoliopsida > Poales > Poaceae > Poa > Poa pratensis. The sequence continues at coordinate 2,813,963 of CAMZMU010000013.1, read as the reverse complement.
GGCATGTTGAAGGAAGGCTTGCTCTTTGCCTTGCTCTTGCCATGGTGAAAGTTCTTCTGCACCATGTTGGCGCTAGACTGACCTTCACCACCTCTCTCAGCAGTGTCCTTAGCCCGAGCCTTCTCCTCAACATCAAGAGACGCTATCAGGTTTTCAACCGATATCTCCTGTCTCTTGTGTTTGAGAGTTGTGGCGAAGTTCCTCCATGAAGAGGGCAACTTTGCAATAATGCATCCAGCCACAAACTTGTCAGGTAAGGCACACTTAGCGTGCTCAAGCTCCTTAGCAATGCACTGTATCTCATGAGCCTGTTCGACTACAGAACGGTTGTTAGCCATCCTGAAGTCATGGAAGCTCTCCATGATGTACAGTTCACTGCCAGCATCTGCTACACCGAACTTAGCGTTCAGTGCCTCCCAGAGCTCTTTGGCATCTGTAATGTGCATGTACACATCAAACAGCTTGTTGCTAAGAGCACTCAGAACGAGTCCCACAAAGGCAGTATTGGTTTCCTTGAACTTGTTCTGATCCTCGTCAGATATAGTTCCTTCAGGTAAACCCTCACTAGCCTCGAACACTTTCAGAGATCGCAACCACAGTGTGGTCTTGTACTGCCATCTCTTAAAGTCCACACCGGTAAACTTGTCCGGCCTCAGCGCATCAGATAGATGTCCCATGTTTAACTCAGGAAATTGCCTATAACACATATAAGGTTTTTGGATTGTTGGATTATTAGGCATAATTTCCATGATTAATTCCAGAATATAAACATGATCGCAACAGCTACTAACATGTTAATCTCGAAAATACTAGACGTATTAATTAACATGAACAGCAGCAAACATCTACTAACACAGCCATAATAACAGCAGATCGGAACGTGACACACGTACCGAACGGTAGTAGATGAAGTAGTCGTTGGAGCAGCGACGGCAGCAGCTTGAGCGGCGACAGTAGCAGCTCGAAGAAGACGACGTTGGAGACGAGTCGCCCGCGGACCCGGAGATCGTCCAGGAAGTCGAGCCGTGATGAAGAACTTGAAAGCAGTCGCGCGGAGCGCTTCCCAAAAACCTTATTCGCCCTCTCCCGTACAGGATCACAAGGACGAGCGGTTCCGGAGACCTGCTGTCCCGTTCGCCGGTGCACGCCGGCGCACGGGATGGAGTAGACTACGGTGGCGGCGCAAGGCACGAGATTGGCAAAACCTAGATTGGTTCGGGTGTTGACGGCGCACACAGTGCACGGCAATATATAGTGCGGTTCGGGAAACCCTAACACGTACGTGGGCCAAGTCCACGTCGCGCACGTTTTGGGTCGGTTACAGTAGCCCACGATCCGGGAGCGACCCGAACTGACTAACTGTGACGCGTCCGTCCAAACCGTTTTTCCCGGACTGCAAAAATAAAGCTCGGCTCGGCGAGATTCCCGCAACCCGCGGCGCGTCGTGACGAGACGGGCGGTGCGGCGGAGGCGGAGGAGGAGTGCGCACGAGAGAGCCTCTTGTTTTCACAAGCTTACCAAGTGTCACAACACTCCACCTTATAAGGTGGTGTTTGTCTCCTCCAACTAGCAATGTAGGACTAAACTTTAGCACCACTTTGCACTCCCAAAATTCTGCCATACACATGGGCCAATTTGAGATTTCAGAAATTGCTTATTGGGCTGCCCCAAATGGGCCCAAATTTTAACACTATGCTGTATAACCCCTGGGCATTGTATTTGCATGCTAAACCATGTAGGGTTCCTGCCTTAATGGATTAATACAAGCTTTTTATTCTTTATTTTCCTTACGAGTGCTTTAACCCAGTGAGGCACGCTCTCCCAATGGTGGCACTTCCAATTGATTGTTTGCACCATGTCCCCATCCCTGTCAGTCATCGGACGGCATTGCGCCCCTTTGATGCTATGCGGGGCGGACCTTGGTTGTGCCACGTCTTCTATCACAGACTATCAGACGGCAATGCGCCCTTTTGTCTTCTAAGATAGGACATGTGCCTGAACCTTTTATTATCGCACGGGTAACGTGGCACCATGTTCATATCCCTGTCGATCATCGGACGGCATTGCGCCCCTTCGACTCTACGTGGGGTGAACATTGATTGCGTATTTTGCACCACGTCTTTTATCACGGATTTCATCGGATGGCAACGCGCCCATTTGTCTTCCTACGATGGGATGTGTGTTTGAGTATTGATTGTTACTTCTGAATATGTTTAGACTAGTGGTGGCAATTCTAGCCCTACGGTCAACCTTGCTTTTTTTCTACACTTGTTCTAATATATTTCAATGTTGATATGAACTGTTGTACTTGTTATTGTGGTACTGATCAACTGATAGTTTAATGTTGGATTTATGATAATTAAATTCGATTAATGAACTACCATCCTCCAACTATCGATAAGGTCAAGTTGACATAGTCCACTGATCCTGCCTGTATAACTGCGGTTTACGGACGGCTACCCCCATCCTAGATGAATCACAGTCCAACTCGGACAATACTAAGGAAGGAGGTCTGCAAGACTTGGAATACAAGACAAGAAGCCTACTCCAACCCTCTATATAAAGGGGACCCAGGCTCCCCCAAAAGACATGCAATCCAAGACCCACAGAAGCGCCACTGCAATCTCCATTTAAGCCTACGCGTATAAGACCGATCTAGTGTTCCTTACACCCTAGGTCGTCCAACATAATTTCGGCGAGATCATCATATAAATCTCGCCAAGTCCCGCCTCACATTGTAATCCTTTGTATACATCATATAATACAAGAGAAGGCAGGAGTAGGACTTTTACCCATCATCAGGGGGTCCGAACCTGGGTACATCAGTGTCCGCGTATGTGTCAATCCATTACCTGTTAGCCTCCTAGAACCCAACAAATAAATGTACTCTCGATCCTTCGGAAGTACGGTTGTCAAAGTACCAAAAACTATTCTTCGAGAGCTGGCGCGCTAGGTAGGGGGCTATGATCGGATCTACACTCCCGACATCAATGTAGACTTTCCAACGGCAGAAGCGGGTTTCCAGATAGCACGCGGTCGTCCAGTGTTGTGCGACCGATAGTCCTATTCAGTGCGCGAGCAGTTTTTAGCTATGTTTCGCCGAGCCATAACTTGGAGATAACAGCTCCGATTTGAGTGATTTAAAATTCAAAATCCATGATTTGAAGAGCTCTATCCATTGGTACTGATTTGGCAATTTTATAAATTTATGTTTATTTTGCCTATTGTTTAGTTGTGTCGGTATTCGTTCCGTGGGCAAGCGTTCCGGAACCATAGTGGCGGTGCTGTTCGAGACCATCTCAAGCCATCGGAACCCGTTCATTGAAGGAAAGCCAACCCCTTTGTTGTAATCCCTAAGAATTTCATGCATTGATTAATTTACTCGTGTACAATCTCGCACCCGGATCATCCGTCGATTAAAACACACCCACGTCTCTCTCCTCTCCGTTAGCCACCCTAGATGGCTCCCACCTTGACAATCCCACGACAAGTACATAGTGCTTCGTCAACTGAGCATAAAGTTGTTGATAAGAGATGGATCAACAGGGATCACAACAGTATAAATTCAACCATAGGAAATACAGAATACAGGCTCAGATTGACAAGGGAAACATGTGTACAGAAAAGTAAGAGTTAGAACGAACACACCTGATTTGTTTCCCGGAGTTCAAGTTGTTGGCACTAACTCTACGTCTCCGTTTGGAGAGGCTATGCCCGCATGCACCTAGGTCCATCAGCATCACCCACTTGCGCACGAGCATTCCGCTCATGAACCAACCCTTCTTCTCTATTGACGCAAGCATCACCCACTTGGCCCGATCTCTAATGGCTACCTCAGCCTTTTGCTCACTGCCTTTGCACATGTTATGCAAACTTTATATTCCTGTTGGTATAATTAAGCAGCTGGAGAGAATTATCAGCCAATGTCTATGGAGGGGTAATTCTGATACCCCTAAGCAGTCTCTTGCAGCCTGGGAGATGATATGCAAGCCAAAAGACAAAGGAGGTTTGGGAATCACCAATTTTCAGTTCAAGAATGATGCCTTGCTGATGAAATATATTCACAAATTCTATAATAAGGAGGATACTCCTTGGGTCCAATTAATCTGGAATGCATATTACACTGAGCAGATTCCTCACACTACAAAACCCTGTGGTTCGTTTTGGTGGAAGGATGTGATGAAGAGATGGGAAAAATTCAGGGGCTTTGCTTTGCCAGAGATACAGAGGGGAGATACTGAGCTATTTTGGCAGGACAACTGGCAAATTGAGCATTCTCGAGTTCCTTTACAGGACAAACTAGCCAGGCTTTTCTCATTTGTGAAAGAGGAAAATCAATCGATTAGAGAGGTAATGAACTTACATGACATCATTTCTGCTTTTCACCTACCACTTTCGGCCAGGGCATTTGAAGAACTACAAACTCTGAAAGGATGGCTGGAGAATATTCTGCTAACAGATGAAAATGATATTTGGCTGTGCCAAGGAGGAACCTACAAAGCTGTGCGATATTATGCTCATGTTCACAGGCTTATTTCAGTCTGCCCAGTATATACATGGATTTGGAACATCAAGTGTACTATGAAGATTAAAATGTTTGCTTGGCTGTTATTAAGTGATAGACTAAACACTCGTGACATGTTGCATAGGAGGCACTGGAATGTAACAGAAGAATTTCACTGTGTGTTGTGCCCTGGAAGAATTCATGAAGATAGAGACCATTTGTTCTTCAACAGTAATTTCAGTAGGAGGGTGTAGAATTATTTACAAATCATTTGGCCACCAGATAATCAGTTGATCAGAGTTGCCATGGGAGCTAGAAAGGAGTTTGCGCAGCCTTTTTTCACTGAAGTGGTCTTGCTTGCCTGTTGGAACAGTTGGAAAGTGCGAAACGACAAAATTTTCGACCACATCAGGCCTAGGTTTGCTGCCTGGCGCAGCAACTTCATGCATGATATCCTTCTTCATGCTCACAGGATGAAAAAGCAGCATAAAGAGAAATTGTCTATTTGAATTGCTGATCTAGTCTAATTTGTATAGGTTTGCTCTTTCCTTTCTTTTTCTCTTTGCCTGTAAATAGCTTTTTAATTTTTTGAGTTAATAAAGGGGGCTGTGGGGCTTTTGCCCAACAGTAGATAGTCAAAAAAAAGGCGGATCTTTGATAGGTGATACCCAAACAATGCCTCGGCAAATCCACACCTTGGATGCTCGCAGGCCACCATGGCAGTCCACGGCTTGGACGGTCAAACCTAACCATCTAGGAGATGCCAAATCTCCAAGAGTAATAAAGATGATCTTCTGAGATAGATGGATACATGTATGCTTAGTCATTCTAGCTACTCGCTCATTCTCTCGGTGGATAAGAGTGGATACGTGAGAGAGCGAGGGGAAACCCGAAGGAAGAAGATATGCAATGTGTGTCCTCCGCCAAGATCGCCAACCTTGCCCGTTGGGATCAGGGTTCTATTTATAGGCAATCTGGGATTCTAGCCGTTGGGTAATGGTAGTTGTGTACGGATGATCACAACAGCTAGTCTTTGGCTGTGATTGACCTCGAATAAGGATGTCCTCTTTAGATGTTTCGTACATGAGGACAAAATCAACCACATTGAGTCTTCATGCGATCTGTCATGAAGCTCAGACTCAACCAGAATCAGCTTTTCGTCACATGAGATGCCAAACTTAACACAGGTCTACTAGGCCGTGGCCTCTTCTTCAACCTCATGCTGAGTACGACATCTCAAGCTATTCAAGCGTACTGATTCCGGTTTCCAGCAGAATAGCCTTTTCATAATTGAGGCGCTGGACTCAACACATGTCTATTTAGGCCGCAGCCTCTCTCTTCAACCTCGTGCTCAGTCCAGTGTCTCAAGCAATCAGAGTGGGCTGATTCTTGAACACTGGCAGAATTTATCTAGCACATGAGGCACTGAGCTCAACACAGGTCTACTAGGCCGCAGCCTCGTTTTCAACCTCATGTTGAACCCAGTGTCTCAAGCAGGTAAAGTGAAGTGATTCTGGAGTCTCACCAAAGATGATGCTGTGCAGAAATGCAACAGTGATCTAGAGCTTCAATCATGGCCATGAAGCTCTAACTCCTAGGCATCAGCTTATCATTATGAGGCACTAACCTCAACACCGGTTTACTAGGCCACAACCTTGTCTTGAACCGTGTGTTGAAGCTAGTGTCTCACGCTGTTAAAGCTGACTGATGCCTAGAGAGATTTCCAACGAAACTTGTTCCCTAGAATGAGAATGATTAAGCATATGACAAGTTCCATTTATCCTTGATAGTACGGATTTTCCTATTAGACTCAAAGCTATAAAAAAGATACTACGGTCTTCAACCTTATCAGCTTCAAGTCTTCACGTGCGCTGGGTCAGCTCTCAGCTCCATGATTAATATGTGTCTTGATCTTCAAGTACGCCATATGAGAGTTGATGTCTTCATCCAAGTAGCTGCAGCGTTTGGTCTTCGTTCGTACTGTCTTCAGCGTCATTCTGCGACAAATCTTCATGTACACCGGGATCACTCCTTGAGTCAAGGTAGTGTTGGTGTCTTGATCTCCAGCTCGTCGTCGCACAGCAGCTACGTCTTGTAACTGACCGCGATCAGATCTGGAATATCTTGTTCGGGTTTTTGTGCTTATCTCTACCACCAGTAAACCGACTCAGCGCATGTAACCCTAGTCCCACCGAGTATATAAGGGAGAATAGGGGCTTGCCGGTCGGTAACCCTCATTCATTCACACCATGATCATCCTCCTCATTATAAACTACATCCACCACCATAGGCGAGATCAAGACCCCCTCGAGATCATCCTGGGCACCAAGATAGTAGAATCCACCCCAAACAGGTGTGGGGCTGTTACTGGACGATGTTTCCCAGGGCCCGAACCTGTAAAAATCTGTCTCCTGAGTGCTACCATCTAGATCAGCCGAACGCGAATCCCCCTGAACAAATATTGTCGAGAAAATACAACGACACTACCGATCATCAAGGCCCGTCAGTTGTGTCCTTTTTCAGCTGGCCTGGAAAGAACCACACTGACAGGTAGATATGACTGTCGATCGGGGGAAACAAACATCACTGACGGATGCACCTACCCTACCCGTCAATGGAAGAGTTTAAGCGCCTGTCACTGGACGGGTATTCTGGAGTAGTTAGTTTCCTAAGGTGGCAGCGGCGGCACTCACGGTTCGTCTATGTGGATGCGAATATAGACCAGCGACGCGAGCGTCCTACTGCTTACATAGGCGAAGTAACCACTGGCGGGCGAGGGATAAGTGCCCATCAGTAAAGACCAGTCCGACCCAACCGAACTGGAGCGCAAATTACCATGAATAGGTGACACGTAGGCAACCGTTAGTGGTGGTGTCGTCAGCTTGGGAGCCATCAACACTAAAGGCATCTCCAACGGCACCCCAAAATGTGTACGAAATATGTCCGATTCTTTCCGTTGGGGGGGGGGGGGGGGCGCAGGACGTGTCCATGGACACTTTGTCCCGTGCACCCAACGGCGCCCCCTCAAACAGACCCGGGCGTGGCTAGGTAGTGGAAACGGACGCATCCGCAAGGATCCACCATGCTCGGCGCCGTTCAGATCAATGGCATGCCGGCCTCCCTCTGCTTGAAATTGATGCGGGGACGAAGGTAGGGGAGGTGTGGCGGTGCTCCAGCGGCGTGGGCATGGTCGGAGGCGTGGTCGAAGGCGAAGTAATCGTGGCGGCGGCGCCGTGGCGGTCGGGACTCGAAAAGGGGACGCGAAAGAGGCTTTTTATCTGACTCGTGGGCCAGACTGAACACAGGAGACGGACATCGGATAGGCAGACAGTGTCCTTTTAGCCTGAAACCAGCCCCAAACTCGTAGCCTATCCTAACAGCCGGCCACACGCCACGCGCCCATCGGTGGTTATGGCATAGCCCCTGATGGTTGGAACTTGGAGGTTGATGATCTAGCATGCAGTGTACGTCTCTTTCATACATGTATTGGGCTATTTTTTTTTTGATAAAGGGCTTTATTACTTAAAAGGTTTAAGCATTACACCCGGCCTCTGCATAAGAATGCACGCAGCCGCCATCCAACCGAGCAAAGAAAAATAAAATGTAGCACCAGACAAATTACAATCAAGAGTAAGTAAAATGCCAATGCATAGCCGAACACCAACGCCTATGGAGGACCAATGCGGCGATCAAGCGACCATCCATGTCGGATAAAAATATCCCTCGCCACCTCTTCCAAACGTGCACATGCCTCCGCAAAGAGGCCTCGATGCCCCGCCCGTTGTAAGGTGGACCACAAACGGAGAATACTTGTGCACTGGTAGAGTACCTGCAGACGAGAAAGATCTTTATTATTGAAAACCTTGTCATTTCTACACAGCCAAAGGGACCATATTACGGCTATCGCTCCCACCCTAATAACAGTTCTAAACTCTTTATCTATCCCATTTAGCCAGTTGCCAAAAATATTTGCAACTGACTTGGGTGGATATAAGTTAGAAGCTATCTGGATAGATGACCAAATAGAACGCTCAAATCTACACTCGAAGAATAAGTGTTTTATTGTCTCCTATTGTGGACAAAACACACACTCTATACTTCCATGCCAGTTTCGTTAACAAGGTTATCCTTTGTTAAAATGACCCCCCTATGAAGATACCAAGTAAACACTTTTAGTTTAAGCGGAATCTTCATTTGCCATACTTTTTTTATTATCATCGACTGATACATCGGAGCCTATACACGGAATCTACCGAGAATTTTCCATTCCCACATAAACTCCAACGAAACTCATCGTGACCTTGTGTAAGTTGAACAGAAGTCAACCGTGCCAGCAAGGCGTTCCAAGACGTTAGTCTCGGCCCAATGAGGTCTCGCCTGAACGTCACATTGGGTGGTGAAGACTGCATAACCGTAGCTATGGTATCCCCTTTGTGACGAACAATATAGTATAGAGCCGGGTACTGATCCCGGAGGGTGGTATTACCTAACCATTTGTCCTCCCAGAATCTAATCTCCGATCCATCCTTAATTTTAAATACTCCGAAGCGGAAAAAATGTTTCCTTGCCGCCATCAGACCAGCCCAGAAGTGAGAATCACTAGGTTTCCAATATACCTGTGATACCGCCTTTGTGCCAATGTATTTTCTTTTAAGGAGCGTTTGCCAAACCCCATCTTCGGTTAGTAGCTTAAAAGCCACTTACCGAGGAGGCATGAATTCTTACCCTGTAGGTCATGAATACCCAGCCCCCTTGATCTTTTGGTCGGCAAACTACATTCCATTTAGCTAGTCGCTATTTCTTTTTCTCACTATCTCCTTGCCAAAAGAATCTTGATCGGAAGTAATCCAATCTATGTAAGACCCCTTTTGATAGCTGGAAGAAGGATATCATGTACAGTACCATATTAGTTAGTACCGAATTAATGAGAACCAACCTCCCGCCAAGCGATAGTAATTTTCCTTTCCAACTAGACAGCCTCGCTTGAAGACGTTCCTCGACGTGCTTCCATTCCGCATTAGTCAGCTTTCTATAATGTATTGGAATGCCCAAATACATAATAGGAAATTGACCTTGCTCACAACCAAATCTTTTGGCATATTGAGCAGCTGCGTCTTGGGCATCGCCAAAACAAAACAATTCACTCTTGTGGAAATTGATCTTCAACCCTAATAATTGCTCGAATGCTGATAAAATTAGTTTCAGATTCGCTGCTTTATCTAGGTCATGTTCCATAAAAAGAATTGTATCGTCCGTATATTGAAGAATAGATAGTCCCCCATCAACAAGATGTGGGACTACCCCTTCAATTTGGCCTTCTTCTTTTTCCCGTTCAATCATGATCGCCAACATATCAGCCACTATATTAAACAGTATAGACGATAGGAGATCACCTTGCCTTAATCCCTTTTTGTTTGGAAGTAATGGCCGACGTCATCATTGACTTTGACAGCCACACTACCCCCAGAAACAAAATTGCGAATTAAAGCACACCACTCATCCGAGAAACCTTTCATTCTCAGAGTCTGTTGGAGGAACGTCCACTTAACCTTATCATAGGCTTTTTCAAAGTATATTTTGAAAATTACCCCATTAAGTTTTTTTGTGTGCATCTCATGAACGGTCTCGTGCAGGACAACGACCCCGTCAAGTATATTCCTACCTTTCATAAATGCCGTTCGGGTAGGTTTAACCACATGATCAGCCACATAATTTATCCTAATGGTTGCCACTTACGTAAAGATTTTGAAACTAACATTCAGGAGACATATAGGCCGGTACTAATATATTGGGTTATATGAACACAATGTGACAACGTCATATGACCTTACGATGGAGCACGCACACACGCACGAACAGGTCGGCCTCACACGCACGTACCTACGGTGGGCGGGAATTATTCAATGTGATGTGAAGAAAAAAGAGCCAGTTTTTTTTCTCTCGATAAAGAGCATTTTATTACTCATTCTCTCGATAAATAGCATTTTATTACTCATGGTATCACAATGATACAAAGTATTACACCCAGCCTCTACATAACATCGATGCACACAATCAAAACAATCCAAGCATAAATAAAATGTAAATAAGGCGTAGTACAATAATCAAAAGGAAAGATCGTATAATGCCTATGAAGATGGAGGTCCAATCCGAAAATTATGGTGCCACCCATGTGGGATAAAAATATTCCTCACTGTATATTCCAACCGAGTAGACACCTCCGTAAACAGGTCTCGAAACTCCACGCGTTGCAGAGACGATGATGAACGAAGCAGATCTGTACAACGGTAGATAACCTGCATAAGAGAGAAATTTTTATCATTAAAAACCTTGTCATTTCTACATAGGCAAAGCGACCATATTATGGTAAGCACTCCCACTCTGAGAAGAACTCTAAACTTGTGATCGATACCACGTAACCAGTTGCCAAATATATTTGCAACACTACGCGGCGGGTACAAATTAAAATCTATTTGGATGATTGACCATATAGAGCGGGCAAATGAACATGGGAAAAACAAGTGTTTTATTGTCTCATCATGGTGACAAAAGACAATTTTTTTTAGTTCCTTGCCATTTGCGGTTTACAAGGTTGTCTTTAGTAAGGATTACCCCCTTGCGAAGTGATCTTCCAAAGATTTTTATTTTTAGCGGAATCTTTATATTCAAGATTTTTTATTATCATCGATTGGCACATCTTGATGAACAAGTGAATTTACCTAGAATATCCCATTCTCATGTAAATTCCAACGAAATACATCAGACCCCTGCGATAACTGGACCATAGCCAGTCGCTCTAACAGAGCATTCCATGCCGCAAGTCTGGGGCCGATTAAATCTCGTCTGAACGTCACATTGGGTGGAGATGTCTCCAAAACCGTAGCGATTGTATCACTCTTGTGACGGACAATATTATATAGAGCTGGATATTATTCCCGGAGTGTGGTATTTCCTAACCACTTATTCTCCCAGAATCTAATCTTCGAGCCATATTTAATGGAAAAAGATCCAAAGCGAAAGAAATGTTTTGTCGTCGCCATAAAACCAGCCCAAAAATGACAATCACCCGGTTTCCAAAAAACCTGTGACAACACATTTGAGGCTATGTATTTCTTATTTAGGAGAGTCTGCCAAACCCCATCTTCGGTAAGAAGTTTAAATAGCCATTTACCTAAGAGAACTGTGTTTTTAATCTGAAGGTCATGAATACCCAGCCGCCCCGATCCTTAGGTCAGCAAACCACATCCCATCGAGTCAGTCGATACTTCTTTTTTTCACTATCATCTTGCCAAAAGAATCTTGACCGGAAAAAATCTAATTTATGCAAAACTCTCTTGGGTAACTGAAAGAAAGAAATCATATACAGTACCATATTACTTAGTACCAATTAATGAGGACTAATCTTCGACCCAGAGATAGAAGTTTTCCTTTCCAGCTGCTTAGCCTTGTTTGCAAGTGATCCTCGACCAGTTTCCATTCGGCGTTTGATAGGCTCCTATAGTGAATCAGAATACCCAAATACCGAATGGGAAATTGACCTTGCTCACAACCAAACAATTGGGCATACTGATCAACCATTTCTTGGGCCTCCTCGAAGCAGAACAATTCACTCTTATGGAAATTTATTTTTAGACCGGGAAGTTCCTCGAACGCTGATAAAATTAATTTCAGATTCTTACCTTTTCGATACCATGATCCATAAATATAATTGTAGCATCCGCATATTGAAGATTAAATAGTCCCCCATCCACAAGGTGCGGAACTACCCTTCAATCCGGCCATCGAGTTTTGGGCGCTCAGTCATGACAGCTAACATTTCATCCACTATATTAAAAAGTGTTGTAAGAATGGATATCGCCTACGTGGAGGGACCCCCCTCTGCATGCCTACTAGGGGCCTACATGGACAAAACTCAAACAAGGTCAAGCCAAGACTAGTAAACCAAAGCCCGTGGTCATGACATGGTCAAAAAGTCAGAGATCAAGATAAGAGATAAAAGATAAGGTCAAAGATGAAGCCCATGAAGCAAGAAGCCCATTAGGTGGAGTCCTAGTTGGGCTAGTCCATCATGGACCATGGCCCATATCCTCTCTCATCCACATCCCTCATGGACTAGTGGACCAAGCTTTACCCATGTACCCCTCCCACCTACCACCATGAAGGGTAGCCTTGGTCATTTGTCAAGTACCCCTTCCCTATATAAACCCCCCAAGGGGGGTGGAGGGCTCATTCACTCCTCATTCAATACAAGAAGGGGAGAGGGCTAGAGCTCCAACTCTCAAGGTGCTCTAGTCTTGGATCCGAGGAGTCGCCGACGACTCGGACCGGGGTTGGGGGATCACTTGGTTTCGCCCTTGGAAAGTCGCCGACGGCCCAGGGTCCATTCTCATGTCCCTCGACGCTCTCCTAACGTAGGATTAAGCCGCGGTCCCACGAGGCGGCCCAACCTACTGAAAAAATAGGTTGCGTGTCCCACGTGTACGGCGACCTTCATCATAAGGCTGGCGTACACACACCTACTAATCGTTACTTAACCACGTCACTCAAGACACCCCCTAATCACCCGTTGTTCAATTTCAACAACAAATAGTATAGGCGATAATGGGTCACCTTGTCGTAATCCTTTTTTTGTCTGAAAGTAATGGCCAACATCATCATTGACTTTAATGGCCACACTGCCTCCGGTGACAAAACTATGGATCAGAGCTCGCCACTCATCCAAGAAACCTTTCATTCTGAAAGTTTGTTGATGAAAATACCATTTAAATTTGCTACATGCCTTTTCAAAATCAATTTTAAATATCACCCCTTTCATCTTTTTCCGGTGTAACTCATATACCGTTTCACGTAGGAGCACAACCCCATCGAATATGTTCCTTCCTTGCATGAAAGCGGTTTGCGTGGGATGCACCACATGGTCAACGACCGAATTTAGTCGCATTGTAGCGGTCTTAGTGAATATTTTGAAACTAACATTAAGAAGACATATCGGCCTATATTGTTGAATCCGTTCTCCATTTTTAATCTTAGGAAACAAAATAATCTCACCAAAATTCAGGCGAAACAAATCTAGTTGTCCGACATGAAGACATGCAAACAAACCTAGCAAGTGCATCTTAATGACCTCCGAGAAATTCTGATAGAGCTCAGCGGGGAAGCCATCCGGATCTAGGGCCTTGTTATGTTCCATTTGGAAAACCGCTTTTCTCACCTCTTCCTCAGAGAAGGTCATAGTAAAACAAAGTGTTTTCCTCGTTAGAAAACTGGGTGATATCATCTGTCCACGACTCATCGAGAGAAAAATTTCTTTCCTCAGGTGCCCCAAACAAACCTTTATAATATCTTGTGATATATGATTTAATTTTCTCAAGCCCCTCGATCAAGCCCTCATCTTATTGGAGAGAATGGATAAGTTTTTCCTATGACGGCCATTTGCCACATTATGGAAGTATCTTGTGTTCGCATCTCCCTCAAGAATAAACTCAGATTTTGATCTCTGTTACCATTTGAGCTCTTCTTCACGCAGTAGCCGTGCAATCTGTGCATTCAATTGACTTTGTAATTCAATCTCTTGCACAGACAAAGGACAACCTTCCGCGATCTCTTCGAGTTCATCAATAATGGATGAAAGCCGTGATTTTTCTTTTTTCAAAATACCAGTTGTATGGCGTGCCCAACCCCCAAGGTGTTTTCGCATGACGCGAATTTTATTATTCCACCTTTGAATTGGTGTGCCCCCAGTAACTGACCTTGCCCAAACCTCTTTCACCATATCGTAAAAACCGTCACGGTTTAGCTATCCAAGTTTAAACTTAAAATGACATTTCTCATGTGGCTTTAACGTTTCGTTGTCAAGAGGGTTGGATCATGGTCCGATAATGCCTCAATACACTAGTAGGAAAACCCTTATAGGAGCAAAACTACCAGTGGCGAAAGTCTTTTTTTGGGTGCCACTGCTAAACCCGGTGGCGCACAGAAAATAGCGTGCGCCACCGGTATAACTCTACCAGTGGCGCACGTGTAAATATGTGCGCCACCAGTATTGGTTCCCTGGTACCAGGGGATGCGGAAGAATACCGGTGGCGCACGTGAAAATATGTGTGCCACTGGTAAAAGGATACCGGTGGCGCACATATTTTTCGTGCGCAACCGATAAAGAAAGAAAAAAACCTAACCCCACTAACCTCGGCCCCTATCCATTCTCACACGCACGCACGCACACGCACGCCGCTCTCGCCCCGTCTCCTACTCCCCGCGCTGCCGCCTTCCTCGCAATCACACCTGCGCCGCTGCCATCCTCGCCACCGCATCCACGCCACCGCTCCCGCGCCGCCGCCATCCTCGCCACCGCACCCACGCCGCCGCCATCCTCGCCACCGCATCCACGCCACTGCTGCCGACGACCCCCGGCCGCCCTCGATCTCCTCTGGCCGTCGCCCTCGATCTCCTCCGGCAGCCGCCGCGCTCCCCTGCCCAAGGTACTGCCCCCCCTCTCTCTCGCCGCCTCCGCGCGCTCGATCCAGAATTGTAGATGTTAGAATTTTTAGATGTTAGAATTTTAGATGTTAGTTTTAGATGTTAGAATTAAAGTAGAATTTTAGATGTTAGTTGTATATGTTTGAATTAAAGTAGAAGTTTAGATGTTAGAATTTTTTAGATGTTAGTATTTTAGATGTTAGTTGTACATGTTAGAATTAAAGTAGAATTTTAGATGTTAGTTTTGTACATTTTAGATGTTAGCTGTACATGTTAAAATTAAATTATAATTTTAGATGTTAGAATTTTAGATGTTAGTAGTACATGTTAGAATTAAAGTAGAATTTTAGATGTTAGAATTTTTTAGATGTTAGAATTTTAGATGTTAGTTGTACATGTTAGAAATAAAGTAGAATTTTAGATGTTAGAATTATAGATGTTAGTTGTACATGTTAGAATTAAAATAGAATTTTAGATGTTAGAATTTTTTAGATGTTAGAATTTTAGATGTTAGTTGTTCATGTTAGAATTAAATTAGAAATTTAGATGTTAGAATTTTAGATGTTAGTTCTAATGAATATTTTTTTAATTATGTTTTAGTGTCCCACGAAATGGTTAACACTACAACCGAACTGATCTTTTGTGACACGGTCATTTTGTCACTTATTAGCGAAATTTGTCACGGATTACCCCCTCGTGACGACATTAGTGCGTCACTAAGCCCGTCACAAAATCCTCGTCACAGATTACAAAATAGTGACGCCACGACAATTTCGTGTCACGCATTATGGATCATCGGTGACGCGTTTTTTCACGTCACAAATTGATGGGATGCATGACAAAATTATTTGTCACTGTTCATTCGTAAATTTGTCACCGATGAACGCAATGCGTGACAAAAATTGTGTCATTGATTAGTTCGTCAGCTGTTTTAGACCGGTCAAAGCTGCTGACCTGTCGGTCAATGAAGATGATGTGGTTGTTTACGTGGCTGTTGACGTGGATACTGACATGTGGCTGTTTAGGTGGCACTCGACGTGTCTGTTGACGTGTATGCTGACATGTGGGTCCGTTCTCTGCAGACGTGGCATGACGAAAAATGGGTCCACAAAATGCTGACGTGTGGGACTCACTAGTTTGCTGACGTGCGGGACCCACCGGTCTGCTGATGTTGTTCGGCCGTCAAAAATTATGTCACATTTTCGTCACAGATTTTGTCTCAAAATTTTTATAAATGCACAAAAAATTGAATATTTCAAATGCGTCGAATATAACAAATGAAGTGTGTTTGTCTAATGACAATAGCAAATAGAGTACACATGAAAAAGAAAAAATTACACAGAAAATACGTAGGAAAGCTTGTCTGCATGAATAACAATGCGCTATGTTCAGTTGGCCTGGGATGATTGCGACGACATCCGTAAGAGGTAACGTAGCAGGGAATCCATTTCCTTCTGCCTCGTTTCAAATTCCGTAGTCTTCTGTTCATGGGACTTCTGCAGAGTTTCAAGTTGTTCTTGCTGCCTTCTTGTCGCTTCTTCAAATTCCTGTTGCTGGGCCTTCAGTTTTGCCTCCATTTCAATCTTGTACCTTTAGCTGCTTGTACTGATTGTTGCTCCTGATCTTCTAGCCTTTCTTCCAATTCCCTGATGCGTGAAGATGATATGCTAGATTTTCTGGATACATATGACATACCCAAGCTTGTGAGGAATGTGCTCCTTGAGTTCTTCTTGGCCAATTTTTCCTTGAGGACTTCTTCTACTATTTGCATATTTGTTCTTCCCAGCTCATGTTCTTGGTGGGGACCCATTTTTTTGCGCAGCATGTCTATCAGCGGCATGATTAAAAAGCTTGTTGTCTGTATTGTAATGAAAATTTAACAAGGTTGCTGCAATAAAATGAGGTAAATTTGTTTACATATGCTTCTTCTGACTCCTTGCTCATGATACCTTCCTTGTTGGCGTGAGTAATTCTGTAAAAGTTCAATAGGAGTTGGATCTTCCTTAACTTGATCTTCCGTCACACTTGATTTCTACCATAATTCGATCATGATTGCATTAGTAACGTACATCATATAATTGCTTAGAAAGTATGGTTTGCATAAGTATAGTTAAAAAACTTACAACAATTTCCCAATGTGCATCGTAGCTTCTAGAACCAGTGGTATGGTGTTGTTTGACAGCCTCACGGTTAGTTTTATTCGTCTTACACTTTTCCTATGTCAAGTAGATGCACTATTAGTATTCCCCAAAGATAGCACAAACATAGAGTAGTCGGACCATATGGTGACTGCATTAATATGTAACTTGTACCTTGTAGTCATCGTCAAACCATGTGGTGACCAGCTTTTCCCAACTTTTCTCATCAACATTATCTGGCTTCAGCAAGAGTGCTTGCGGTACAGTTAGATTTTGCATCTGGGGCCAATATTTATGTTTAAGCCTATATCGGTGTTGGCGAATAGAATTCTGCAAAATGGCAGTGCACACGTTCTTGCCCACTTCATCTTGTGTGTCCATGTTAAAATTTTCCTACAGAAATTATGAATCCAGTGTTATATTACCACGGTATGGCTGAACTGCATGTAAACATTAGGTGATGAATATCATAAATGTGCTGACTCACCGCCACCGTTACCAAAGCATCTGGAATGCCATTTTCAAGTTCGTCCTCCTTCTCGTACTCCTTCCAGTGTGTTGCAAGAAGCATCTTGTTGCGGACGTGAACACCGAACTGGGAACTAAGTTTAGCTGCTTGTACATGATCTATTGGTCTTTTCGCACCTTCTGTGAAGTCAATCCGCATCTTATTGCCTCCATTCTTTTTGGCGTACGCTTCTAGGCCATGCCCTATTGTTGGTGCGCGTTTACCTCACTTTCTGCTTCCCCTCATAATGATTGTTGACTCCTCTGAAATAAATTCACAATACACGTTCTAACATTATGTACAATCAGATGCAAAAAAGAAACAATTTAGTATGTCAAGAAAATTAAGAAATTATGAGCGTACGCTGCCTGTCGAAGTTAACAACTGCATTATCTTCAGGTGAGTTGTTGTCCTTTGAGGTTAAATTTTGCGTAGGCGAGTTGTCTGCCGGATTGTTCTCCCCATCTGGGGGTTTCTCTTCCATCGGTTGGGACTCTTGGATTGTTGCTGATCTTGTCATTCTCGTCGTAGGCAGTACATAACTCGAACGCTTCTTCTTGTTTAGTGGTTCTTTAGAACCTTCTACTGCCTCCTGAAAAACAGCTAAAGACATTAGTATGCAATCAACATTGTAATATGTACATAAATAAAATATTTAGTTTCATATGACCTCGTTTGCACGATTGCGCTCCTCTTCATCTAATGCACGGTCCTCTTCCTCAACTGCCTTCTCGGAAGGATCTGGTTCATATTCTGAGTCAGTAGCTAGCTCGTCTTGCTGTGCTGCGTCTTTTGTATGCGTCTTCGTTCCAGCTTGTGCACCACCATACACGAATGCACGTGCTATGGATGTGAAATCTTGCATGCTCTGACCATCATTACCAGCTTTCTGCTGCAGCACTGCAGTCATACGTGCAGCGTTATCTGCCATAGCCTGTTGCCAAACCTTCTCGTACTCGGATAGTTCTGAAAGTTGTAGAGAAAACTTCTGAAAGCGGTAGAGAAAACTTCTGAAAGTTGTTTACAAAACTTCTGAAAGTGGTAGAGAAAACTTCTGAAAGTTGGCAATCACGATATTCAATCCGCGATAAAAGGTTTTAAGATTTGAAGGCAGCTCTCACGAATCTAAGATGTGCAAACATAATTTGTACGGCAAAAAGTCGAACAAATCTACATGCCGTATTCATAAGCATTCCAAAGTTCTACAAGATCTAGGTGACAAGTTGAAAAAACAATATGTCAAGTTAAGTAAAACCCTAGGCTGGATGAATTGCGGATGTTATCATGTACTCCACTGGCACTAATACGTAAGATCGCATCTCCTACCCTAAAAGAAGAAGATGAATAAATCGATACGCAAGATCAAATTGAATGACGATATGGGAATTCAACTGCGACCTTGTTGTTTTGAAGATTGCTTCGGCGGTTTGTTCGAAGCTCTCGTACTTTTACCGGGGGGCTTCCCCCGGCCTCCCTTCCCGGCCATGTCGTCCTCCGGCTTCGAGATCAAAAGGCGGGCAAACGCAAGCCGGATCTACGGTGAGGTAGAGGATGAGGTGAGCGCTACCAGATCTGATGATAGGCGGCGAATGCTCAGAAAACGGAAGGTGCGAACGTGGGTTGTGGGAGAGATGTGCGTATTTAGGAGGCGGGGGTAGCTGGAGGAGTTTGGTTCGGTCCAAAAAAAGCAAGGGAATGAAAAAAAATTGAAGGAAAGGAGGGAACGAAATATTTCATGGGAAAGAGATAAGGTACGTATTCAAGTAAAAGGAGGGAATGGATTTTTTTAACTATTTAAACGAAAATCACTAACCTTTCGAATAAACATGTACACTACAAGTATGTGATAGTTTCCCCTTTTTTTAAAATAAAAATCATTTTGGGGTTCAGAAGTAGTGATTCAATCACAGATCCATCCATAGTTTTGTGTGATTCCACACACTGGCTTGCATATCCATGCCTACCAGTTTGACCCTTTTTTGAAAAAATTCAAACTAAATGTGAAAATTTTGAAAAATTGCAAATCTTTGTCAGCCAGTACTCTTATGTGCTCTAGTTCGTAGGAAAAAAATTTGAACTTACAATACGTAAGTTCATAACAGAAGACTACATGAAGAACACAATCAAGTATGAAGATGCAAGGAGGTTGAAGCCAAATGACTAGGAAGAAAACCATGTCCATTGCAAAATTCATGATACTGTGCTGATATTTGGTACATTGGTGTATCTTAGCATGAGAAACAATAGTGCCGGACTGATTTTGTGATTTGGTTTTTCAATTTCTATTTTTGAATTTTGAAGTGCCAAATTTGAGTTTTTTTGTAAAGCAAGTACCAAAAATATGATGCAAAGTAGCACCAAAACAGTGTGAACACAAAACACGACATATGTTTTGTATAATCCTGAGTTATTTTGAATTTTCTCGTTTGAATTTCTACTTTCTATCATTTAAATAAACTTATTACAATTTCTGAAAAGTAATTCAAATTTGAACTACAAGTACGTGATAGTTTGCCTTTTTAAAAATAAAAATCATTTTGGGGTTGAGAAGTAGTGATTCAATCACAGATCCATCCATAGTTGTGTGTGATTCCACACACTGGCATGCATATCCATGCCTACCAGTTTGACCCTTTTTTGAAAAAAATCAAACTAAATGTGGAAATTTTGAAAAATTGCAAATCTTTTTCAGCCAGTACTCTTATGTGCTCTAGTTCGTAGGAAAAAAATTTGAACTTACAATAAGTAAATTCATAACAGAAGACTACATGAAGAACACAATCAAGTATGAAGATGCAAGGAGATTGAAGCCAAATGACTAGGAAGAAGACCATGTCCATTGCAAAATTCATGATAGTGTGCTGATATTTGGTAAATTGGTGTATCTTAGCATGGGAAACAATAGTGCCGGACTGATTTTGTGATTTGGTTTTTCAATTTCTATTTTTGAATTTCGAAGTGCCAAATTTGAGTTTTTTTGTAAAGCAAGTACCAAAAATATGATGCAAAGTAGCACCAACACAGTCTGAACACAAAACAGGACATATGTTTTGTATAATCCTGAGTTACTTTGAATTTTCTCGTTTGAATTTCTACTTTCTAGCATTTAAATGAACTTATGACAATTTCTGAAAAGTAATTCAAATTTGAACTACAAGTACGTGATAGTTTGCCTTTTTTTAGAATAAAAATCATTTTGGGGTTCAGAAGTAGTGATTCAATATCACAGATCCATCCATAGTTGTGTGTGATTCCACACACTGGCATGCATGTCCATGCCTACCAGTTTGACCCTTTTTTGAAAAAAAATCAAACTAAATGTGGAAATTTTGAAAAATTGCAAATCTTTGTCGGCCAGTACTCTTATGTGCTCTAGTTCGTAGGGAAAAAATTTGAACTTACAATACGTAAGTTCATAACTGAAGACTACATGATGAACACAATCAAGTATGAAGATGCAAAGAGATTGAAGCCAAATGACTAGGAAGAAGACCATGTCCATTGCAAAATTCATGATATTGTGCTGATATTTGGTAAATTGGTGTATCTTAGCATGGGAAACAATAGTGCCGGACTGATTTTGTGATTTGGTTTTTCAATTTCTATTTTTGAATTTTGAAGTGCCAAATTTGAGTTTTTTTGTAAAGCAAGTACCAAAAATATGATGCAAAGTAGCACCAACACAGTCTGAACACAAAACAGGACATATGTTTTGTATAATCCTGAGTTACTTTGAATTTTCTCATTTGAATTTTCTCGTTTCAATTTCATATAAAACAGGACATATGCATTAAATTCATTCTCTCGCCATTTTCTTCCAAGAAAATGATGGACACACATATAATTGTGATGATAAGGATGCAAATCTTCAGTCCGCGATCAAAGCATTCAAGATTTGGAAAGTTCCGATTTTATTGGGCGCTCACCCTGGCAAGATTTATGGTTTCTAGTTTCATGCCGGCCTGCAAACTGGGTCCGCGCTCACCCATTACTTGAACCCTGACCTCTCCTCCCTCCAAGATTTCCTCAGTCTCCAACAACCAAAAAATCACATAGACGGCGCCGCCGCTCTCGGATCCAGCATCGTCGTCCTTGCATCTTGTACCCGACGTCTTCCTTCACCAATTCTTGTCCTCCTCTCACCTATGGCTTCTCACTGACCCCGGTACTTCTCTTAACAGAACATCCCAGATCGCGGTGCGACGAGTTCATCGATGGCTTCGAGCAACTGGGTAACAAACTATTTACTTTATATCTCTACACCAATCTCATTTCAGTATTATGAGACGCCGTATCTTGGGTAGTGTTATTTTTCTTATGATTTTGTAGTGTGGTTCTTGCTCTGACACTAAGGGCTTGTGCGTTGGCAAGAATATGAAGAAATGCTTTTTTGTTGTTACCCTAGACGTCGGTTGTGTTGAAAAGACGGTAATCTACTAATCCGTCATTATATTTGTTGTAGTGATCCAATCCATTTGTTGATCTTACGTATTTATGTTAGTGTACTCATGGGTTTCATTTTGATTACTTTTTATAGTATGTCCCCTGCTACATAAGAGCTCATTTTCTTAAGAAGTTTGGCGTAGCCACTAGCCAGAACACAGATTTCAGGGTTAAACTTACTACTGAAGAGGGATTCAAGTACAAAGTTAGGGTTACAAACTTAGATGACAAAACATTTTTTCATGGCAAGGTCTGGCAAGAATTTATTAGAATGTACCAACTCGGATTTGGAGTTGAGCTTGTCTTATCTGATCTGGACGAGCAAGGTGATTCAATCCCCGTCACCACAACCCATGAGCCGATGTACCATCCATGTACGTTACTGCTTATGCAAATATTTCAATTATATTTTACTTCAAATAGGTACAAATTGTAATGTAATTATTTATACATGTACCAGCATACTACAAACTGCCAATGGAGAAACGTGAGATAATTGACTCCTTTGTTAAAACTTCAGGAATCATTATTAACTGGAGGATGATGGAGTTAGTGATTGAACATGTTAAGAATCTGGAGGATTACGTAGATACCCATGATGTTGGCGACTATGATGATGGTGAATGCACGGCTCTGCTGCACACGTTGACCTGGACAAAATATGTGAAAAAAGAACTGGTAAGCTGATGACCCACAAGTATAGGGGATCGCAACAGTCTTCGAGGGAAGTAAAACCCAATTTATTGATTCGACACAAGGGGAGCCAAAGAATACTTGAGAGCCTTAACAGCGGAGTTGTCAATTCAGCTGCACCTGTGAATAGTCTTGCTCGACACAGATTATCAGTAGCAACAATTTTATAGCAGTAGTAGCGGTGAAATAATAGCAGCAGTGAAGTAATGACAGCAGTAGTGATTGCAGTAAACAGTAGGATTAAAACACTGTAGGCATAGGGATGGATGAACGGGCGCTGCATGGATGAGATAGCTCATATAATAATCAAGACATAGGCATTGCAGATAATAATGATAAAGCATCCAAGTACTAAGTAAACATAGGCATGTGTTCCGTATATAGTCGTACGTGCTCGCAATGAGAAACTTGTACAACATCTTCTGTCCTACCAGCCGGTGGCAGCCGGGCCTCAAGGGAATCTACTGGTAATTAAGGTACTCCTTTTAATAAAGTACCGGAGCAAAGCATTAACACGCCGTGAACACATGTGATCCTCACATCGCAGCCATTCCCCTCAGCTATCCCAATTATTGTCACTTTGGGACCTCGGGTTCCGGACAACAATATGTGTATACAACTTGCAGGTATGATCAATAAACAGTGCATATCATTATGAAACAATAACATGTTCAGATCTGAAATCATGGCACTCGGGCCCTAGTGACAAGCATTAAGCTCAACAAGTTGCAACAACATCAATAAGTACTAACAACGGATACTAGGTACCATGCCCTAATGATCTTATAACTTATTACATGAACAATCTCATCCAGTCCCTACCATCCCCCTCAGCCTACAACAGGGAATTACTCACACATGGATGGGGGAAACATGGATGGTCGATGGAGAAGCGTCGGTGATGATGATGGCGATGATCTCCTCCAATTCCCCGTCCCGGCGGAGTGCCAGAACGGAGTTTCTGGTCCCTGAAATAGGTTTCGCGATGGCGGCGGCGTACGGTGATGTTTCTGGATGAAGTGGACGACCCCCTCGCGTTTGTAGGTCAAAAGGGTTAAGTAGTCGAGAGAGGGGCTCGGGGGCGTGACCGAGGCGGCCACACCACCTGGCGGCGCGGTGGGCCCCCTGGCTCCGTGAGTCTTCTGGTAAAATAGGAGGTTTGCGATCTTTTTTGGTGTTTTTCCCGAAAGTTGACTTTCTGCACAAAAACAAGACACCAGGGCAATTCTGCTGAAAACAGCGTTAGTCCGCATTAGTTGTATTCAAAACACACAAGTTAGAGGTAAAACAATAGCAAAAGTGTTCGGGAAAGTAGATACGTTTTGGACGTATCAACTCCCCCCAAGCTTAGCTTATTGCTTGTCCTCAAGCAATTCAGTTAACAACTGAGTGCGATAAAAGACTTTCACGAACACATTTGCTTCATATGATGCATATATTCTCACTATATGAACAAATGCTTAGGCAATTCAAGATGAGGCAAATGCAAATAATGTCACTCAATAGGCATGTAAACTATGAAAAGATACCAACATACTAATAGCGACAAACATGAAACATATTAATTCACAAGATTGTAATGCTCATAATAGGATATGATAAGATGGTATCTCGCTTGCCCGATTTTGTACAGCAAAACATAAATGCCCAGGCACCTCTGAAGTTCATGGGAAGACTAGAATCAAAGATATCAAAGATAAAAGCATCAAAGTTATATCACAGTTAACCACATTCTGGGACAAGCACATTACACTGAGAACGACAACTATGCTCTCGAGAAAGTGCTCAAAGAAAGGATGGTGACTCAACATGAAAGTAAAAGATTGACCCTTCGCAGAGGGAAGCAGGGATTATCATGTGCTAGAGCTTTTTATTTTTAAAACAGAAGCAAAATTGTTTTGGGAAGTGTTTGTTGTTGTCAACGAATGGTAGTGGGTACTCTAACCCCCTTGTCAACCAGACTTTCAAGAGCGGCTCCCATGAAGGATGTTATTTCTACCAGCAAGGTAGATCATCCCTCTTCTCTTTTGTTTACACATGTATTTTAGTTTCATTATGGGTGACACTCCCCCCAACCTTTGCTTGCACAAGCCATGGCTAACCGAATCCTCGGGTGCCTTCCAACATTCACATACCATGGAGGAGTGTCTATTTGCAAATTAAGTTGCTTACTGATAAATCAGGGCAAAACATGTGAAGAGAATTATTGATGAAAGTTATAATTAATTGGGACTGGGCACCCCGTTGCCAGCTCTTTTTGCAAAATTATTGGATAAGCGGATGTATATGCCACTAGTCCATTGGTGAAAGTCTGAATGACAAGATTGAAAGATAAAACACCACATACTTCCTCATGAGCTATAAAACATTGACACAAATTGAGAAGTACTTTGAAGGTTTTAAAGGTAGCACATGAAAATTTACTTGAATGGTTCGAAATGCCATGCATAGGTATTTATGGTGGACACTTTGGAATAACTTGGTTTTCATGGTTTTGGAAGCACGAGCAGCATTCCCGCTCAGTACAAGTGAAGGCTAGCAATAGACTGGGAAGCGACAATCAAGAGAGCAATAACCGTCATAATCATGCTTGCGACAAAATGAAATTAATTGAGGCATAAAAGTGATACAAGAACTCTGAGTCAAAATAAATCATCAAGGCTTAATTGACTTTTGTTTTTCAGTCATATGCATGCATGAGCATGTGCCAAGTCAATTCGAATGAATTATTCAGAGGAGGATACCACAATGTCATACCCTCTATGAATAGAACAATGCAAGCAAACATCAACATAACATGCTACCACTATTAATAAATTGGGACCGATCATGAGAGAACAAGAACTACTAGCATCCACTAAATGACATATACCTCACATGAACCAACTAAGCATGCTCACATAGATGAGTATATGTACAAAAATGAAAACAAATAGAGTTCATACCAGCCTCTCACCCCAACTCGAGTTGTTGTAGATCATCCTTATTGCTTTTTCACTTGTGTTGCTTCGAATGATAAGAATGAAAACCAAGCTCCATCGGAGTCACGGATGGCTGTCCAACTCTGAAAACACTATACAAAACCAAAAAGAAACAACAAATATTTTTGGGTTTTCGAGTTTTTGAAACAAGAGCAAAAAGAAACAAACAATAAAGCAAAATATTTTTGGATTTTTGAATAACAAACCGAATTTTAAAACTAAGCAAACTAATACTGAAACTTAAAGAAACAAATGAAGAGAAACAACAGAAATATTTTTGGTCTTTTTGTGTTTTGGAATGCAGCAATAAAAGGTAAACAATTAAAAAGAAAGAAAGAAGAAAACTGCAACATGGATATACAAAGTATCGACAAGATATGATATGTAAATGAGTGAGATGTCGATATACCTCCCCCCAAGCTTAGGCTTTTGGCCTAAGTGGAGGTCAATCCCATGTCCCCATGATGTGCCACTGTCGTAGATGAAGAGGGTACTCATCCTGGTACGAGCCTGACGACGCACCAGGATAAGTGACGGTGTAGTGATCACCAGGTGCCTCTTCCTCCTCCTGATGCTGCTGGTGAAAACCACGCAGTCGAAGCTGCTCCTCCAATGCTCCCTGGAGTATGACCACGGTCTCCTGTGAATAGGAACAAATCGGCCTGGGGCAAAGGGACCTCGGTTGGCTCCCCGTTAGTATAAAACACTTTATAAACAATGTTCCCATGCGAGAGCCAGGTGTAGCAAACTGATGCTATCATAGTAGCAAGATCAAGTTTAACAGGGGCTAGCACATATCAGTAGGTGTGCAGAAAGACCAAAACTAGCAGCAACACGCTTGCAACAATCCCACCATAGATGGGTCCTTTAGCGGCTAAGCGGCGAGCAATAAGAGCACCAAGGTGTATGTAGTGTTACCATTAAGTGCAGCAGCAAGAAAAGCAAGATGATATTAGAAATGTTGCTGGTGTTTCCCTACCAAGAATGCTAGTAGCAAGGTAGAAAACAAAATACTTGATGGCAGGGTATTGGATATTCCTTATCTTGCCGCGATGAGCGTCGCGGCTATCGTCATGGTCACTGCTCGATAAAGTTCCACCAAGTCGCGGGTGTTTCCTTCAATCTTCTTCGCTGTACCTATAGGAGCAATATCTATGGCAGCACAAAAGTCATTCAAACTCATGGTAACAGGCATATCATAGATCTTAAATTTAACAACAGGTCCATAAGATGAGTTTGTGAATTTAAAACTCTCAACAAAAGTTTTGGTGAGCCAATAATGTTGGACACCCTCATCCTGCATATAAGTAGTTAAACCAACCCTCTGGATGAGAAACATGAAGTCATCAAGCAAACCTGCATTAGTTAGAAACTCAATGCATGGAAAGGATGAAGCATTTGGGATTTGATCATCCCCTCCATCTCCAATGTTTGGTGCAATGACATCTTCATCATAGGAGCGCCTAACTCGAGTGGATGCCCTCAAGGGTCTTCTTACCCTCTGAGAGTCACTCTCAAACACCTCTCCAAAGTTGTGGTTATGCATTTTCCTTTTCTGAAATTTTCAACACATATCATAAAAATTGATTTTTGAAGCATACAAATGAGGGGAACTACTATATGGACTTGCTAGAGGACTAAACATGCATCAAAACTGATTATATCAACATAGAACAAGCATGCATACTCACTTAACAAGTCACCTACAGCAGCAAAATACTCAAGGTATACTTTACTAAACAAAATTCTACTTGGATACATGGAGGAGTCACATACCTGAGAGCAATTGCCCCAAATCTCAGCAGCTGAGATGGGCTGAACAAAGAGATCGAAATCGCGAGGAAGAACAGCAAAAACTCGGGTGTGAGAGAGAAAAACGAGCTGAGTGATGCAAGAGGAAGAAGTGGTAGGTGGGGGAACTGTTGGAGGGCCAAGGGGCCCCACCTCAGTGGCTGGCGCGGCCAAGGAGGCAGCCGCGCCACCATGTGGTTTGACCCCATGGTGGGTCCCCTTGGTCAGCACCAGGCACTCCCACGATGCTCTTTGAAAAATAGGACCAATGGTATAATTTTTACAGATTTTGAAAACTTTCAATTTGCACGAAATCTGGATATTTAAATTAATAAAACTTGGGCAGAAAAATTATTTTTAAAATTCAAAACAACTAAACTTTTGCAACCTAATTATCACTACAGGAGGTAAAACAAAGTTGAAGAAAGAAATGCTGTTTAGCTCTTTCATGTATGCAAATACATTTGATAACAAGGTTGATCAAGTCTTGGCACCAAATAAATTTACATGACACAAATGATTTAAACATCATGAAACACTCATGTTACCTTGTATTGTATTGATATGGATCCAATCATAATGTTTTGATATCCTTCTTGATGATCATATATAGGGCAATCAATACTTCCCACTTTGATAGTTTTAAAATTGGAGATGGTATTGACTCCATAAATCTTGTCAACTTTCTTGGGGAAATAAACAGTATGTTCTTTATCATTAACATTGAAAGTTACTTTTCCTTTATTGCAATCAATAACAGCACCTGCAGTATTTAGAAAAGGTCTTCCAAGAATAATAGACATATTATCATCTTCAGGCATTTCAAGAACAACAAAATCAGTCAAAATTAAACAATTGTTAGCCACTTGAACAGGGACATCCTCACAAATG
Organism: Poa pratensis; assembly: GCA_947311845.1. Taxonomy (NCBI): domain Eukaryota; kingdom Viridiplantae; phylum Streptophyta; class Magnoliopsida; order Poales; family Poaceae; genus Poa; species Poa pratensis. Next base: position 2,785,538 of record CAMZMU010000013.1, on the reverse strand, counting down.
CCAACAGGAACAGCAGTAGATTTATCAGCCATTTGCAAAGATATATCAGTAGGTATCAATTTATCAAGATAGAGTCTCTTATAAGAGAAAAAGGCATAACACTAACTCCTGCTCCCAAATCACATAAAGCAGTTCTAACATAATTATTCTTGATGGAGCAAGGGATGGTTGGTATACCTGGATCTCCAAGCTTCTTAGGAACCTTGCCATTGAAAGAATAATTAGCAAGCATAGTAGAAATTTCCTCATTAGGAATTTTCCTCTTGTTAGAAACAATATCTTTCATATACTTTGAGTAAGGAGGCAATTTAATAGCATCAGTCAAAGGAATTTGCAAGAACAAGGGTTTCATCCATTCACAAAATTTATTATAATGTTCTTCTTCCTTTGATTTTAGTTTCTTAGTTGGAAAAGGCATTTGCTTTTGAACCCAAGGTTCCCTTTCATTACCATGTTTCTTAGCAATGAAGTCTTCCTTAGTGTACTTTGTGTTTTTAGTATGCTTTTCAGGTTCCTTTTCACTAACTTCTTTATCAAGAGCATCATTTTTATCCTTATCACTATCAAGTTCATTACCACTTTCAGTTTCAGCATCAGAGATAGATATACTATTAGGATCATTAACAGTTTCAGAGGATTCTACAACATTTTTATGTTTCTTCTTCTTCTTTTTCTTAGAAGGAGAAACTGGATTTTCAGCTAGTTGAGAATCTTGTTCAATTCTTTTAGGATGTCCCTCAGGATATAAAGGATCCTGAGTATGAGCTCCACTTCTAGTGCTAACATAGACAGGTTTTAATTTTTCTTTAGAAGCATTGGCTAACATGTCTTGTTGCACTTTAGTGAGTTGATCAATTTGAGTTTGAACCATATGGAAATGTTTAATAAGCATCTTAACATCATTGGAGGTTCTCTCCACAATATCATGCAACTTACTAATAGCTTGAGAGTTTTCATGCAAATGATTCTCTACTCTCATATTAAAATTATCTTGCTTAATAACATAATTATCAAATTCATCTAAGCATTGATCAGGTGGTTTAGAGTAGGGAATATCTCCTTCATCGAACCTGTGGAGAGAGTGTACCTCAATTATGGATGGATGAGGAATTGGCTTACACAAATCTTCAATAGGTGGAAGGTTCTTCACATCTTCAGATTTAATACCCTTCTCAATGAGAGTCTTCTTGGCTCCCTCATTGTTTCATCATTCAATTCAATCATACCTCCCCTCTTCTTTGATATTGGTGTCGGTGTAGGTGGGGGTCGGCGCAGGTAGAGTCCAATCATCATAATTCTGGCTGATTTTAGCCAATAATTCTTCAGCTTCTTCAGGGTTCTTTTCCTGAAAACACAACTAGCACAACTATCCAGATATGCTCTAGATTCAATAGTTAGTCCACTGTAAAATATATCAAGTAGATCATGCTTTTCCAAATCATGTCCAGGCCGAGCTCTGATAAGAGAGCAAAACCTTGTCCATGCCTCTGGAAGTTTCTCTTCATCTTCCTGGTCAAAGTTATAAATTCTCTGCAAAGCATCATGTTGAGCACTAGCAGGGAAATATTTCTGAAAGAAAACATTAAGCAAACCAGTAGGACTAGTAATAGAACCAGGAGACAAGTTGTTATACCAAGCTTTAGCATCATCTTTTAATGAGAAAGGAAAAATCTTAGCAACAAAATAGCTACGCTTCTTGATATCATCAGAAAATAAGCCACTCAAAGTAGAGAGCTCATTCATGTGCTCTACAGCACTTTCACTCTTAGTGCCACAAAAAGGAGTTTTCTCAACAATAGATATATGAGATAAATCAAGAGAAAAATCATAATCCTTATCTTTAATGTTTATAGGAGAAGTGGCAAACTTAGGATCAGGTGACAACTTGTATTTAACAGCATGTTGTGCAAGAAAATTTCTAATATTACTTGCACCAGTAGTAGCATTACATTTATCAATAAAATCATCATCAAGTTCCACATAAGTTTCATCAGGATCATCATCACAAGTATAATCCCTTAACTCAGGTGAATAAACAGGAGTAGTAGGACTTCCATTAGGTGTTCTAGCATTTTCAAGTTGTTTAGACCTAGCAATAGCAGCATCTAAAAGTGGACCTAATGAAATACTCTCATCAATCACAGTAGAAGCATCATCAATATTATCAGAGGCAATTTCAGATTCAGCAGTAGTACCAACACGTGAAGATTGTGGTGGTGTAACAAGTTGACTCAATACAGATGGTGAGTCAAGAGCAGCAGAGGTACTAAGTGTCGTACCTTTTCTTGTAGTGGATGGCAATACACGGACCCTCTCATCACGAGCTTTACCCATGATGAATAAATTTCAGCGAGCAATATAGATGTGGGGACCCCGGACTAGCTGTCCGAAATACCCGATTATGCTTAACACAACGATCCCGTGATCAGTCTGTCGTTTCACATAATCCGAATTGGATACCAAAGTTTACATCCATTACAATACCGAATAAAAAGTCTTACATAAATGGTCATTTAGACCAAGTTCTTACATAGGTGCCTTCAAGGGCCAAACCAAAATATCAGCGGAAGCTACGGCGTAGTAGACATCATTTTCTAACGATGACGACCCGACAGGCAGCTGACTTGTGGAGATCCTTAGTTTGCGTAGAAGTCGCCATATTCCTGCTCGGCGTAGTGTTCCTCCTCGTAGTCTGGCTAGGACAATAGCCAGGGACGAAACCAATATGAGTACATTTGAATGTACTCGCAAACTACCCCAACATGAGTATGCACTAGTTTTATTTTAACTTACAACTTTTATTTGTTTAAAACATCTCTATATCTTTATTGAAAAAGCTAAGAAGAGTTTTATAACCATCTTTGAAAGAAGTCACCATCTCATTTGTTTCTCCCAAAACTCCTCCTTTTCATGACCATGGCTCACCATAGTCCATTTAATCCAACAACTCTTACCACTCCATTTGGTATAGCTGTGTAACACCATCCATTTCAGTTTCTTTAGACTTAAAGCTTTTTCCAAAAACTTGCACATGGTCTAGGACAGCCTCCCAACTGTCCATATCCGAGGACTCGGCTATTCGAATAGTTTTACACTCTGCAGAGGTAGCACGCTTTTCCCCCATCCATCCGGCAACTCATCGTGTCTGCCACGTCTCGCCATACAAGGTGTATGCGAAGTAAGCCGCCGACCATAGCCTGTCCTTTGCTCATGCTAGTATAGGACCCTACCGCTACGAATTTATCATCCTTTCCATCAACACCCAGTCCAGATTCCCCGTCGGGAAACCTAAGTGTGAGGACTCGTAGTTCTGCCCGGCGAGCGAACCCTTCAATCCTCCCACCATCGTGTTAGGACCCAGGTCAGGGGTAGGTCACCAAACCATCCCCTCATGGAACGAGGTCATCCTCGTTGTTGAGGCATCCCATACTAATATGAGCAAATTATATGACTACGCCCTTGCCCATATGTGGGTAGATGTGGTCGCACAGGGTAAGATTGGTTGTCATAGTACTAGGACACAATGTGCATTTTTCATAAACATCACCATTCTCCACTTCTTTACTTTCACACCGACATCTCGGTATTCCATAACCACACAAGTCTTTTTAAAGGAGTTTTGAATAAACAACATTGTTTCCCATCCTATAGTTTTATATAAACTACCTTATATTTCTACATAGGGTGGCAAAATAATATCCATATACTTTTGAAAAGGTTTTGTAAACCATTGCCTTAAGAGTAAATCATTTGATCAAAGTAGATGCATATGTATTTAGGTGCAAGCTCAGGGAGTAGCTTGCCTTGCTTGGCAAAGTGATCTTGCTCTTGTTCTTCAATTTCAGCAAACTCTCCTTCCTCGATATATCCGACAACGTTCTCGTCTAATTAATAAACAAACAATGCAAACAATCACTAATCTATACAAGCAATCATCTCAATCAAAACAATCATGAACATCACACATAGCTACTGCACACATCAAACCATACAATTTGGTTTCAAAATATTTGAATTAAACATCACTTATGTATGTTCAAAATTATGGCAGAAACTTGTTGAACATGCTTAATTGCACAACTTGAGTTCTGTTGGTCACAAAAATACAAACTAAAATTCTATAGAAAGCTACTGATGTGTAGAAGACAACACAATTGAGTTTGGATTAATTTGAGTTACCAAACTCCCTACACATTTGTTTGAATCCAGAAGCTTAATAATCAAGTTTTAGCTACCAATTAAATTCTGTTGCTCCTAAAATTAAATCCTTTTAGGGGTAACTAAACATGACTAAATGTGGCCTAACAAAATTGGTCCTAATTCATTTGGGTTTACCATTAAACATATTTAAATGTTTGAGTGCAGAGGGTATTTAAACTTCAACTTTATACTAAACAAATACTACTGCACAAATAATTCTACCAAAATTAGGGAAGCTAATACTAGGCAGTACTAAGCTAACAAAATTGGTTTGGAATTATTTAGACTAACAGAGTATCAGAAACAAACAAGTTTAGAATTTAAACCTTCTGTAGTATTTTTAATAATACTTTTTATTTATTAAATTAATGACATGAGACCAATTGGGTTGGTTAAACATTTTCATAATATTTTCAGAACAATTGAGTTTGATTTATTTGGATTCCTAAATCTCAAGATATTGAATTTACAAGTTCATATCAGTACTGAAAATTTCAGAGAAAACTAAATTAGAAATTCTCTCTGTTTGGATAATGTTGAAAGTTATGACAGGTGGGGCCTACACGTCAGCGACAGAGTGTGCGGTTGGAAATTAATAAAATCCTGACGAGCGGGGCCCGCCCGTCAGTCTCTCTCTCTCTTTCATTTAATCGAAGCGGTACGCGTCCGTTGGATCGAGATCCAACGGCCCACGATCAAAGGTATCGGCGACGACCTAAAATCGGCGGTGCTGCCGCGCCGGCGACGGCGAGGTGGATGAATCTCTCACCTAGAGGGCTCGGGAGGTCGCGGAGATGATGCAGATCACGGCGGTGGTGAGGTGGAAGCTCCTGGCTGAGTTGCACTTGCTGGGGTGGAGTGGTTCGTCGGCGGCGAGGTCTCCGTCTTCCCTGGCCACGGACAGCAACTCCGGCGAGGTTCAACGGCCGCGTCTGGGCACTAATCAAAGGGGAAAAGGGATGGGGTGAGTGCGGTGAGCTCAGGCAACGGCGTAGAGGGGTCAGAGGGGAGAATGGTGCAGCGAGGCGCTGCGGCCACGACGGACCTCGACGGCGGCAGAGCTTCGGCAAGGCACGCCCTCCTGGCGGATCACGGTGAAATTGGAGAGGGGGAGCGAGGGAGTGGGATGGTGTGCTGCTTCCAGAGGGTTGCGGGGTGGCTTTATAGCGCGGGAGCCGGCGTATCGTGGACGGGGCGCACGGCCGTGTCCATGGCGCACCGGCGACCTTCGGCTCGAATCCGAGGCAGGGGTGAACGAGGCGTGGCGCTGCGAGGTCGAGCGGGGTCCGGTCACGTTCTAGAAGGTGCTGGCTGAGCCGTGCGTGTCGGGGAGCAGCGAGCTGGGCCAATTTGGCCGGTCGCCGTCCGTTCAACACGGCGGAGATACAGGGGACAGGGGCGGCATCGGGTCAAGGGTGGTGCTCGAGCGACTGCGGCGGCTGCAGAGGCACGGAGCGTGGACGGCCGCGAGCAAGGGGGGCCTGGGGGGCCCGGGGAAACGGCGCGGTGCGCGGCGCGCGGCGTCGACACGGCGACGGAGAGGTAGGCGAAGAGAGTTTTGCAGAAAACCCCCTGGCTTCTCTCCTTTTTCTTTCTTTCTTTTGTTTTTCAAACCAGTAGCTTTTCCTGAATTTAATTAGGGCACTAAATCAATTTATAAAAATTTGCCAAAATTTGTGGGGCCTTCTCATAATGTGCAGAAGCTCCACAAAAATTGGCTTTGCAAAATAAAATGTTTTGAAACATTTTCTTTCATAGGGTTTTAATTATTGAATTTTGGTTTTATTTCCAATTGAATTTTACTTTTGAATTTTAAAACTAATTTAAAATATTGTTGGAGATAGAAAAGTAGTAAGGATAACATGGGAGTGTTTACATTACCACTCCTCTGAATTTTATTAAAGGAAAACAATTTCTCACTTGGAGAATTTTATGTGACACTTGTCACTTTATTTTCTTGCTTTTCTTTTATTTTATTTCTCATCTTTTCTTCCTGTCTTTATTAGAGCAAACAACATACAACTAGCAAGAAATAAACAACACAAGCAACAATATGAGATCAACACATATAATTAAGCAAAAGTTTTTGTTGGCTCTCATTTTTGGAATAATAATATGATTAATATTTTTGGGATGTTACAATCCTTCCCCCCTTAGAATAAATCTCGTCCCGAGATTTGCTAGGCCTGGGTACTAAAGAGGTCTGGAAATTCACTTCGAAGATAGTCTTCGCGTTCCCAAGTTGCTTCTTCTTCGGTGGTTAGTCCACTGGACTTTGTAAAACTTGATCGCACGTCTTCGGGTAACACGAACATCTTCTTCGAGAATTTTGAGGGGTCTCTCGCGATAAGTCAGGTCTTGGTTCAGGTCGATGGAGAGGTGGTCGATGTTTTTGAAAACATCAGGCTGGTCAGGAACTTCGAGACACTTCCGGAGCAAGGAAATGTGGAAGACATCATGATAATCTCCTAACTCCGGGGCAATTCCAGCTGATAGGATACTTCTCCTCGACGAGCAATGACCTTGAAGGGTCCAATATACCTTGGCGCTAACTTTCCTTTGACATGGAAACGCTGCATTCCTTTAGGGGTGTCACTCGGAGATAAACATGATCTCCGACACTGAAAGTGAGGTCACGGCGCTTGGTGTCAGCATAACTCTTCTGACGGGATTGGGCAGTTTTGAGGCGTTCACGAATAAGCTGAACTTGCTCTTCAGCTTCACGGAGGGTATCTGGTCCAAACAATTTGCCTTCTCCGGTATCGGACCAATTCAGGGGTGTACGACACTTCTTGCCGTAAAGGGCTTCAAAAGGGGCCATTTGCAGACTGGACTGATAACTGTTGTTGTACGAGAACTCTGCAAACGGAAGACAATCTTCCCACTTGGAACCATAGGATAGAACACATGCACGAAGCATGTCCTCCAATATCTGGTTCACTCGCTCAGTTTGGCCATCGGTCTGGGGATGATAAGCTGTGCTAAAGCTAACTTGGTTCCGAGGGCTTCATGAAGGGATTTCCAGAATCTTGAGGTGAATTGCGTGCCTCTATCAGATACAATCTTCTTAGGCACACCATGCAGGCTTACTATTCTGGAAATATACAGGTCTGCTAACTGGGCTCCATTGTGAGTGGTCTTGACGGGTATAAAATGAGCAACCTTGGTCAGTCGATCAACGATGACCCAGATTGAATCATGGCCTCGGTTGGATCTTGGAAGTCCGGTAATAAAATCCATTCCAATCTCATCCCACTTCCACTCGGGAATTTTCAAAGGTTGAAGCAATCCAGCGGGCCGCTGATGTTCAGCCTTGACTCGCTGACAGATGTCACACTTGGCTACGAAAGAACCAATCTCTCGCTTCATTCCATGCCACCAAAATCTTTCTCGAAGGTCTTGGTACATTTTGGTTCCGCCGGGGTGGATTGAATAAGGGGTCTCATGGGCCTCTTTAGGATTAACTCCTTAAGTTCCGTGACATTGGGCACACAGATACGACATTGAATTTCAGCACTCCTTCAGCATCTTCGGTAAAACCGGGTGCTTTGCCGAGGGAAATCTTCTTCCTAATTCCTCAATGCTTTCATGACCTTTTTGGGCTTCTTTGATTTGATCCATCAGGGTTGGGGTTAACTCTAAATTGGCGAGATAACCATGGCTAACAAGCTCTAGTCCAAAATCTTGAACTCTTTGAACAAGGCTGGCTGTTCGGCTTGGATCAGGGCATTCAGGGTGCAAGGTTTGCGACTAAGGGCATCGGCAACTACATTAGCCTTTCCAGGGTGATAATGGATTCCAATATCATAATCCTTGATTAATTCCATCCATCTCCTCTGTCGCAGGTTCAATCTTTCTGGGTGAAAATATACTTCAAGCTCTTATGATCCGTATAGATCTCACAGCGATGTCCCGCAAGATAGGGACGCCACTTCTTAAGAGCAAAGACTACAGCAGCTAACTCCAAGTCATGGTTGGGTAATTCTCTTCATGCGGTCGCAACTGCCGGGACAGATACGACACAACTTTGCCTTCTTGCATCAGAACGCAACCAAGTCCGAGGCGTGATGCATCGCAATACACGTCGAAACTCTGGGTGACGTCTGGCATAATCAATTGGGGCTGAGGTTAGTCTCTTCTTCAGTTCTTGGAAACTATCCTCACATTTCTGAGTCCATTCAAATTTCTTGTCCTTCTTCAACAGTTGGGTCAGGGTTTGGCTATACTGGAAAATCCTTCAACGAACTTGCGGTAATAACCGGCAAGTCCGAGAAAGCTTCGGATTTCAAAAACATTGGTTGGGGATAACCAGTCAAGAATGGCTTGTATCTTCTCAGGGTCAACAGAAATTCCTCCAGCGATACAATATGTCCGAGAAATGCCACTTCACTGAGCCAAAACTCACACTTGCTAAGCTTGGCATACAGCTGGTGCTCTTGGAGGGTCTCCAAAACTAGACGCAGGTGTTCAGCATGCTCTTCTTCGGTCTTGGAATAAATAAGGATGTCATCAAGGAAAACTACCACGAACTTGTCGAGGTACTCCATGAAAATCTTGTTCATGAGATTCATGAAATAGGCTGGGGCATTGGTCAGACCAAAGGACATCACGGTGTATTCAAACAAACCGTAACGGGTGGTGAAGGCGGTCTTGGGAATGTCTGTCTCTCGGATCTTCAACTGATGGTAACCTGTCCGAAGATCGATCTTTGAAAAGACTCGGGCTCCGTTCATTTGATCGAACAGATCCTCGATCTTGGGAAGAGGGTACTTGTTTTTAATGGTCACGTCATTCAGCTTGCGATAATCCACACACAGGCGTGTGGTACCGTCTCTCTTGTCCACAAAAATAATGGGTGATCCCCATGGTGAAGCGCTTGGGCGGACAAGACCTTTGCTTAGCATATCAGCCAACTGCTTCTTCAACTCAACCAGTTCTTCCGGATTCATCCGATAAGGCTTTTGGGATATGGGGGATGTCCCTGGGATAAGCTCAATTATGAACTCAATATCCCGGTCTGGCGGCATACCAGGCAATTCTTCTGGGAAAACATCCTTGAACAGGTGAACAACACGGATCTCATCTAGGGCGGGTCGAGCTATGCTCTCATGGCATCCGGGTCTGGTCTGGCTGGTCTCAGATGCATACTCCACTTCAACTCCATCATCAGAAGTGAGAGAAACAGCTCTTCGGGCACAGTCAATACGACCGTGATACTTGGCTAACCAATCCATTCCAAGAATAACATCTATGCCTTGGTTTCCTAAGATAATTAGGTCGGCTGCAAACCTTCCTCCTCCAATTTCTATGGGGGTTTCGGAACACATCTGGTTGGTTTTGGCTAACAGTCCTGGGGTTTGTACCAACATTGGTTTGGGTAAAAGACTCCCGACTAAACCTCCCTTAGAAACAAACTCTTTGGTAATAAACGAATGGGTGGCACCAGAATCAAACAGAACAGTTGCAGGTACTGAGTTGACAAGGAACGTACCCAGCACAACATCTGGCGCTTCTTCAGCCTCTTCAGCATTGATGTGGTGCAGACGGCCTCTGACAACAGCAGCATTCCCGCGGGGTGCGGCATTCTTGCCATTACCATTTCCATTGCGGCCTTGACCATTGTTCGGTGCAGGTGCATTGGGGCGCTGGACAGGCTTCTTGGGATTGGGGCATTCTCTGGAGTAATGTCCTGGGGCGCCGCATTCAAAGCAGACAACCTTGGGGCGGAGATTGAAGTTATTGAAGTTTCCTCCAGAACGGTTATTGTCATTGGGGCGGTTGAAGTTGTTTGGGCGGTTAGGGAAATTGGGGCGTGGTGCTTGGGGTGGACGATAGGCAGGCCTGGGGTTCTGCTGAAAGATACGAGGTTTCTGGCTGCTCGAACCTTCCTGAGCATTCATCCTCCTCTTGCGACCTTCATACATAGACTTGCGCTTGGTCTCCAGCTGGATGGCTTTGTCCACAAGTGACTCCAGATCACGGAAGTCATGGATAACCAGAGCACACTGCAGTTCATCATGAAGTCCACTCATGAAACGCTCCATCTTCTTCTCTTCTTTGTCGGTGTCATCAGGAGCATACCGAGATAAGTCGGTAAACTCATCAGATAACCGACCACATCTTACTTCCCTGCCTCAGCTTGCGGAATTCATCCTTCTTCCTCTCAATGAGTCCGTAGGAATGTGCTTCTTGCGGAACTTCTCCTGGAACTCAGCCCAGTCGATGACATGACCAGCTTGCTGGAGAGCCTTGGTAGTTTCCCACCAAGCTCTTGCAGGTCCAGCGAGATAGTGGGTTGCATACAACACTTTCTCATTTTCTCCCACAGCAGCAACTTCCAGATTGTTGTCGATGGTGCGAAGCCAATCATCGGCCTCCAGTGGGTGAAGTCCCTTGGAGTAGGTGGGTGGGTTGGTCTTCTGGAAATCGCCTAAGGTAGATCGCTGGTTCTCATTGCCATTACCACCATTGTTGTTGTTGTTGTTGTTGTTGTTGTTGTTGTTATAAGCGGCTGCGAGTTGTTGCAGGGCAGAGATGAGCCTGGCGCTCTGCCGGGCATTTTCACGTTCCTCCATGATAAGCGCGAGAAGTTGGGCGGGGGTTGGGTCCGGTGGTGGTGGTGCTGATCCTGATCCTCCCGTATTGTCGCGACGGGGCGGCATCCTGAAGCACACCGGGTATAAGAGGCAAGGCAAGAAAAGTTCGACTAAGGGAAAAGACGATTCTCAAGTGGTTGATTAATTTTAATTATATGAAAATATTCACACAGATTAACAAGACAAACATACTTATATTTCACAAACAACACATCAAGGAGTTCACAACAACATCAAGCTTACAACATCAAGCTTACAACATAGCATCTGGTTTCCAAAAGAACCACTACTTCGACTCGACTAGCGATAGGGGTCAACCTAATCCTGCGGTAGTGATCAAGTCACTCGCCTACTGAGGTGGAACCTCCAGCTCTAACACGTCAGCATCTGACTGGTAGGCTGGCTCCTCGGGATCCTCCTCCTCGTCCTCGAGAACTGCTCGAGTGGCTCCTCCTCCTCGTCAACTAACTCCTCCTCATCATCTCCTCCTCACAATCCATCTCCTCCACGAAGTCATCATCGTCACTGAGGAAAGCGTTGTTCTCCTTGCGGAGATCCTCGCCCTCCTCCTCCATCTCGTCAGTATGGTGCTCTAGATCCTCAATCAGTCCGTCCTGCTCTGCCACCTTCGTGCGGAGCTTCACGATAGTCTTCCTCAGCTGGGCCCTCTTCCTGAGAAGAGCGACCTTCTCCACCATCAGCTTCTCTCGTTCTCGCGAAGCTCAACGAGCGACTCGCGGTCAAAGTGAAGCTGAATCCTAGTGCGCAACAGATCATCCTGAGTGCACTGAAGTAAGATCTCCATGTCCATGATGTAGCTCCCAAACATCGGGTGGTAAGGTGAAGGAGTAGGGTGTCCATCGCAGTTGCGCCTCCCGTAGAACCGGAAACGGGAGTCTACTAACTCCGCCTTGTGCTCCTCACAAAGTCGGGCTAGCATCCTCTGTGTAGCAGTACAGAGACCGTCAACCCAGGTGGCCTCCTTGGTGGTGAAGATGAGCGTCCTGGAACTGGGAGACTTGATGTTCCTGCGAACTGACGACTGATGAGCCAGCTCAGCCTTCCGACACCGTGAACGTCAATCTGAGCTCCCTCAAACTCTGGAGCGGGGCGACCTAACAGCTTGGTCAACTCGAACAAGTCCCTCTCAAACGTCAACTTGCTGTCCTTCTCCAGCTGAACGAACTCGGTCCAATGGAGTGCCATCTACAATTTTTAAGCAAAATTTTAAGTTAGTTAGGTGACAAGTATATCAAAATTTTAATATAGTAGGGCAACAAGTGAGTCAAATTTTAAGCTTAATGAGAGGTGTGCAAAATTTTAGGGATACCAAGGAAAATGTAATATTTAATGGAGTAAAATTTTGCATAAGTAAGAGGATTGGAGATAAGCAATTTTCGAAAATACTTCATTCCTTTCTTTTTAGAAATTCATCTTTTGTAACATTTGACAAACGACCATGCTAACTAAGGTTTCCTAAAGTCAGGATGGCTCTGATACCAAGTCTGTGGGGACCCCGGACTAGCTGTCCGAAATACCCGATTATGCTTAACACAACGATCCCGTGATCAGTCTGTCGTTGCACATAATCCGAATTGGATACCAAAGTTTACATCCATTACAGTACCGAATAAAAGTCTTACATAAATGGTCATTTAGACCAAGTTCTTACATAGGTGCCTTCATGGGCCAAACCAAAATATCAGCGGAAGCTACGGCGTAGTAGACATCATATTCTAACGATGACGACCCGACAGGCAGCTGACTTGTGGAGATCCTTAGTTGCGTAGAAGTCGCCATATTCCTGCTCGGCGTAGTGCTCCTCCTCGTAGTCTGGCTAGGACAATAGCCAGGGACGAAACCAATATGAGTACATTTGAATGTACTCGCAAACTACCCCAACATGAGTATGCACTAGTTTTATTTTAACTTACAACTTTTATTTGTTTAAAACATCTCTATATCTTTATTGAAAAAGGTAAGAAGAGTTTTATAACCATCTTTGAAAGAAGTCACCATCTCATTTTGTTTCTCAAAACTCCTCCTTTTCATGACCATGGCTCACCATAGTCCATTTATTCCAACAACTCATACCACTCATTTGGTATAGCTGTGTAACACCATCACCATTTCAGTTTCTTTTAAACTTAAAAGCTTTTCCAAAAACTTGCACATGGTCTAGGACAGCCTCCCAACTGTCCATATCCGAGGACTCGGCTATTCGAATAGTTTTACACTCTGCAGAGGTAGCACGCTTTTCCCCCATCCATCCGGCAACTCATCGTGTCTGCCACGTCTCGCCATACAAGGTGTATGCGAAGTAAGCCGCCGACCATAGCCTGTCCTTTGCTCATGCTAGTATAGGACCCTACCGCTACGAATTTATCATCCTTTCCATCAACACCCAGTCCAGATTCCCCGTCGGGAAACCTAAGTGTGAGGACTCGTAGTTCTGCCCGGCGAGCGAACCCTTCAATCCTCCCACCATCGTGTTAGGACCCAGGTCAGGGGTAGGTCACCAAACCATCCCCTCATGGAACGAGGTCATCCTCGTTGTTGAGGCATCCCATACTAATATGAGCAAATTATATGACTACGCCCTTTCCCATATGTGGGTAGATGTGGTCGCACAGGGTAAGATTGGTTGTCATAGTACTAGGACACAATGTGCATTTTTCATAAACATCACCATTCTCCACTTCTTTACTTTCACACCGACATCTCGGTATTCCATAACCACACAAGTCTTTTTAAAGGAGTTTTGAATAAACAACATTGTTTCCCATCCTATAGTTTTATATAAACTACTACATAGGGTGGCAAAATAATATCCATATACTTTTGAAAAGGTTTTGTAAACCATTGCCTTAAGAGTAAATCATTTGATCAAAGTAGATGCATATGTATTTAGGTGCAAGCTCAGGGAGTAGCTTGCCTTGCTTGGCAAAGTGATCTTGCTCTTGTTCTTCAATTTCAGCAAACTCTCCTTCCTCGATATATCCGACAACGTTCTCGTCTAATTAATAAACAAACAATGCAAACAATCACTAATCTATACAAGCAATCATCTCAATCAAACAATCATGAACATCACACATAGCTACTGCACACATCAAACCATACAATTTGGTTTCAAAATATTGAATTAAACATCATTTATTATGTTCAAATTATGGCAGAAACTTTTGAACATGTTTAATTCACAACTTGAGTTCTGTTGGTCACAAAAATACAAACTAAAATTCTATAGAAAGCTACTGATGTGTAGAAGACAACACAATTGAGTTTGGATTAATTTGAGTTACCAAACTCCCTACACATTTGTTTGAATCCAGAAGCTTAATAATCAAGTTTTAGCTACCAATTAAATTCTGTTGCTCTAAAATTAAATCCTTTTAGGGGTAACTAAACATGACTAAATGTGACCTAACAAAATTGGTCCTAATTCATTTGGGTTTACCATTAAACATATTTAAATGTTTGAGTGCAGAGGGGTATTTAAACTTCAACTTTATACTAAACAAATACTACTGCACAAATAATTCTACCAAAATTAGGGAAGCTAATACTAGGCAGTACTAAGCTAAAAAATTGGTTTGGAATTATTTAGACTAACAGAGTATCAGAAACAAACAAGTTTAGAATTTAAACCTTCTGTAGTATTTTTAATAATAATTTTTATTTATTAATTAAATGACATGAGACCAATTGGGTTGGTTAAACATTTTCATAAGCTTTCCAGAACAATTGAGTTTGATTTATTTGGATTCCTAAATCTCAAGATATTGAATTTACAAGTTCATATCAGTACTGAAAATTTCAGAGAAAACTAAATTAGAAATTCTCTCTGTTTGGATAATGTTGAAAGTTATGACAGGTGGGGCCTACACGTCAGCGACAGAGTGTGCGGTTGGAAATTAATAAAATCCTGACGAGCGGGGCCCGCCCGTCAGTCTCTCTCTCTCTTTCATTTAATCGAAGCGGTACGCGTCCGTTGGATCGAGATCCAACGTCCCACGATCAAAGGTATCGGCGACGACCTAAAATCGGCGGCGCTGCCGCGCCGGCGACGGCGAGGTGGATGAATCTCTCACCTAGAGGGCTCGGGAGGTCGCGGAGATGATGCAGATCGACGGCGGTGGTGAGGTGGAAGCTCCTGGCTGAGTTGCACTTGCTGGGGTGGAGTGGTTCGTCGGCGGCGAGGTCTCCGTCTTCCCTGGCCACGGACAGCAACTCCGGCGAGGTTCAACGGCCGCGTCTGGGCACTAATCAAAGGGGAAAAGGGATGGGGTGAGTGCGGTGAGCTCAGGCAACGGCGTAGAGGGGTCAGAGGGGAGAATGGTGCAGCGAGGCGCTGCGGCCACGACGGACCTCGACGGCGGCAGAGCTTCGGCAAGGCACGCCCTCCTGGCGGATCACGGTGAAATTGGAGAGGGGGAGCGAGGGAGTGGGATGGTGTGCTGCTTCCAGAGGGTTGCGGGGTGGCTTTATAGCGCGGGAGCCGGCGTATCGTGGACGGGGCGCACGGCCGTGTCCATGGCGCACCGGCGACCTTCGGCTCGAATCCGAGGCAGGGGTGAACGAGGCGTGGCGCTGCGAGGTCGAGCGGGGTCCGGTCACGTTCTAGAAGGTGCTGGCCGAGCCGTGCGTGTCGGGGAGCAGTGAGCTGGGCCAATTTGGCCGGTCGCCGTCCGTTCAACTACGGCGGAGATACAGGGGACAGGGGCGGCATCGGGTCAAGGGTGGTGCTCGAGCGACTGCGGCGGCTGCAGAGGCACGGAGCGTGGACGGCCGCGAGCAAGGGGGGGCCTGGGGGGCCCGGGGAAACGGCGCGGTGCGCGGCGCGCGGCGTCGACACGGCGACGGAGAGGTAGGCGAAGAGAGTTTTGCAGAAAACCCCCTCGCTTCTCTCCTTTTTCTTTCTTTCTTTTGTTTTTCAAACCAGTAGCTTTTCCTGAATTTAATTAGGGCACTAAATCAATTTATAAAAATTTGCCAAAATTTGTGGGGCCTTCTCATAATGTGCAGAAGCTCCACAAAAATTGGCTTTGCAAAATAAAATGTTTTGAAACATTTTCTTTCATAGGGTTTTAATTATTGAATTTTGGTTTTATTTCCAATTGAATTTTACTTTTGAATTTTAAAACTAATTTAAAATATTGTTGGAGATAGAAAAGTAGTAAGGATAACATGGGAGTGTTTACATTACCACTCCTCTGAATTTTATTATAAAGGAAAACAATTTCTCACTTGGAGAATTTTATGTGACACTTGTCACTTTATTTTCTTGCTTTTCTTTCTATTTTATTTCTCATCTTTTCTTCCTGTCTTTAATTAGAGCAAACAACATACAACTAGCAAGAAATAAACAACACAAGCAACAATATGAGGTCAACACATATAATTAAGCAAAAGTTTTTGTTGGCTCTCATTTTTGGAATAATAATATTGATTAATATTTTTGGGATGTTACAATAGATCACAAGTGAACTCACAAATAAAGCTATGCTCCCCGGCAACGGCGCCAGAAAATAGTCTTGATGACCCACAAGTATAGGGGATCGCAACAGTCTTCGAGGGAAGTAAAACCTAATTTATTGATTCGACACAAGGGGAGCCAAAGAATACTTGAGAGCCTTAACAGCGGAGTTGTCAATTCAGCTGCACCTGTGAATAGTCTTGCTCGACACAGATTATCAGTAGCAACAGTTTTACAGCAGTAGTAGCGGTGAAATAATAGCAGCAGTGAAGTAATGACAGCAGTAGTGATTGCAGTAAACAGTAGGATTAAAACACTGTAGGCATAGGGATGGATGAACGGCGCTGCATGGATAAGATAGCTCATATAATAATCAAGACATAGGCATTGCAGATAATAATGATAAAGCATCCAAGTACTAAGTAAACATAGGCATGTGTTCCGTATATAGTCGTACGTGCTCGCAATGAGA
Organism: Poa pratensis; assembly: GCA_947311845.1. Classification (NCBI taxonomy): domain Eukaryota; kingdom Viridiplantae; phylum Streptophyta; class Magnoliopsida; order Poales; family Poaceae; genus Poa; species Poa pratensis. The sequence continues at coordinate 2,768,791 of CAMZMU010000013.1, read as the reverse complement.
AACTTGTACAACATCTTCTGTCCTACCAGCCGGTGGCAGCCGGGCCTCAAGGGAATCTACTGGTAATTAAGGTACTCCTTTTAATAAAGTACCGGAGCAAAGCATTAACACGCCGTGAACACATGTGATCCTCACATCGCAGCCATTCCCCTCGGCTGTCCCAATTATTGTCACTTTGGGACCTCGGGTTCTGGACAACAATATGTGTATACAACTTGCAGGTATGATCAATAAACAGTGCATATCATTATGAAACAGTAACATGTTCAGATCTGAAATCATGGCACTCGGGCCCTAGTGACAAGCATTAAGCTCAACAAGTTGCAACAACATCAATAAGTACTAACAACGGATACTAGGCACCATGCCCTAATGATCTTATAACTTATTACATGAACAATCTCATCCAATCCCTACCATCCCCCTCAGCCTACAGCAGGGAATTACTCACACATGGATGGAGGAAACATGGATGGTCGATGGAGAAGCGTCGGTGATGATGATGGCGATGATCTCCTCCAATTCCCCGTCCCGGCGGAGTGCCAGAACGGAGTTTCTGGTCCCCGAAATAGGTTTCGCGATGGCGGCGGCGTACGGTGATGTTTCTGGATGAAGTGGACGACCCCCTCGCGTTTGTAGGTCAAAAGGGTTAAGTAGTCGAGAGAGGGGCTCGGGGGCGTGACCGAGGCGGCCACACCACCTGGCGGCGCGATGGGCCCCCTGGCCGCGCCGCCTTGTGGTTTGGGCCACTCGTGGCCCATCTCCAACTCCCCTTCTGGCTCCGTGAGTCTTCTGGTAAAATAGGAGGTTTGCGATCTTTTCTGGTGTTTTTTCCCGAAAGTTGACTTTCTGCACAAAAACAAGACACCAGGGCAATTCTGCTGAAAACAGCGTTAGTCCGCATTAGTTGTATTCAAAACACACAAGTTAGAGGTAAAACAATAGCAAAAGTGTTCGGGAAAGTAGATACGTTTTGGACGTATCATAAGCGCTACAAATCGATGTGCAAAACTAGCACTTTTGTGCTAGCATTCATATGAAATTTTGATCCGAAATGTCATATGGTTTTTTTGCAACAGAAACTTCCTCGCCGTATTGTCTATGATGGCATGCGCGACTTTGGTAATATTACCATCATGTGTCATTCATACAGTAAAGTCCGTACGACCTACGACATTTCTTCTGAAGATGGTCGCATTCTTGTTAATGGGTGGAAGGAGTTTATGGAAAAGGAGGACACTTTAAAAATTGGAGACACAATGCTCTTCATGCTCTACCATGGAAATGAAGGGATTTCCCTTTTTGCATCCTACATTCGTCATCTGGATGTGGAGTAGTTTTTCAAGCAATGAAGTAATAAGCTAAAATAAATCCGTCACACTGGATTTTTCAAGTTTCAGTTGTAATGCTGCTATTTAGGTTTCAGTGAGAGAATGATTTATTATATGTATTGGTACTTGTGGATTTTAATGTGCATGATGGGTCGATTTGTATGCACGTATTTATTTTCCTGTTATCTTTTCGTGCAATTTTAATTACTTATTATGACGATAACGAGTGGGGAAGCGAATAAGTGGGAAACGTGCAATTGTTTTTTTCGAGGAAGAGGAAACGTGCAGTTGTGGCGGCGTTGGGAAACGAGTACGCGGGAGACGTAGGGTTTGTCATTACTTCCGCACCCGCCTCATCAGTTCCAAGGGTAGCATAAATAGAGGGGCAGACCTCCTTCCCTGTGTACTTCATCCTCGAGCCTTGTCGCTGCCCCAGTCAGCCAAATACTTGTACTCGTCGCTGCTTCTCCATCCATGGCTTCACCACACAAGCGCTCTGCTAGCATGAGGTAGATGTAGTCTAATTTTTGAATAGATCGGGATGTTATTTCCTTGGTTGCATCTTATGTTTACATCCATTCACATAGGTTATTAACATCATCTTCGGATTATTTGCGCAGGGATAGTGCAGCGAAGGAGGAGCTGACGCCGTCGGAGGTGACGGTGATCGCCGGACTCAGGGCGACTATTGATGAGTTAAGAGATCAACTGGTTGCGGACTTGAAGAAGTCTAATCAGTACATGGACGAGACGGTGGAAGCTGGAGAGCAGGTCAAGAAGGCCTTGGACATCGTGACCAAGATGTCCGACAAACTGAAGGAGCATGTGGCCAACAACCTCGAACTCCATAGGAAGGTTATAGAGCTCGAGATGGAAGTCCAGCTCTTGCGCAACGATGCTCTTGTCCTGCGCAACGAAGCTATGATGCTGGAGAAGCAGCGCCTGGACAAGAAGCTCGAGAAGGCCAAGAAAGCCCAGCTGCTAGAGAGGGAGCTCCTCAAGGCTGAGATGGCCAAGTGAGGCAAGTAGTGTGTTCCTACAGGGCCATCAGATGCATAGGTTTTCTATGTCAATCTGATGTGCCTTTCTATCTATATGTTTGAACAATCATGTCGCAGCCTTTTTATTTTCGTCGAATTATGTACTTAGGGTTATTTTCATCGAATTATGAACTTAGGGCTATTTGAATTATGAACCTTTGTGCTTTATAGCTATGTTTGCTTATTATTTATGTTACCGAGTTTGAGAAATTGAATGAGCCATGGGCGATCTCAATCAGATCCGTAATATCCGTAAGAGGAGAAAAAAACTTGTTTTCACCAGAATTAGGTCATCTCTGTCAGATTCGTTTTAGCCGTCCCTTACCGAACATAAGGCAGCCGCCATAGCGTTATAGCCGATCGACGGGTTTGCGCCGCCTCAGGATATGTCTTCTTCCTCTAGTCGTCGTGTTGTCGTTGATCGGCCAGCAAGAACATCCTCGATCGTTGCTCGTCCGGGGTCACTCCTCGCACAGCAGCTCGCCGGCCAGCCTCTACCAATCATCAATTGTGACAAATGCGGCCGGCCGGTCCAGCGGTGGATCTCGAAGACGGACAAACATCCAAGATGGATTTTTTTCAAGTGTGAAAAGGATAAAGTGAGTGCAATTTTGATCCTATAATCTTTATTTCGGTAATGTATGGGACTCAATGTTTGTTATGCTGTTATGGAGAAAGGTTGTGAATTTTGGTACTGGGAGGAAGACTACATTGATATACTGATTACCCAGAATGTACTAGATGTCGGTCCATTAGTTCGTACGGATGAGAATACTGATGATGCGATCTCCAAGATTGAGGAGGAAGAGAAGCATCCTGACAAGAGCAAAAATTTAGCCATTGATCATAAGGAGATGGAGGAAGTACTGGTTGGACTTGTAGGAGCAATCAACCAAGTTGTGTTCCTATTGAAGTGTGTAATTTTTCTTGTCATCTTTTTTGGATCAATCCTATTGTCAAAGAATTGGTGAAGTAATGAATAAGCAAAGAAATAAATTTGTGGACACAATATATCAGATTTCACAACGGAAGTGATTGATCATTGTGAACCTCAAGGTTGTAAGTAGCAAACTCAAAATAAATCTAACTTCAAAAAAAATTGTGCATAATTAAGTACAAGTTCTCCTTACATAAAAATAATTGAACAACAAAATGTAACTAATCAAGATCGCTGGCAACATCCGATGTTGAAGTCGCATCAACTTTTGTATTGCCCTGCAACTGTTCCACATCCTCCTCGTCGCTGTCCTGATCTTCTTGGTTGTAAGCACCAAGTTCACGCCGTAGTTGAGGACCAATTCGTTTTTCAATACATTCCACTTCATCGTTGCGATCAGCCCCGAGGTCGCCTACATCCACTTTGTTCTCCTCATCTTCAACAACGTTAACAATACGAGCTGATGAACATAGGTCTTCCTGATAAGCATCTTTCTTAGTTTCTTCTCCTTGTTCAGTTCCTTCATCATTTTCTGGTACATCATATACGTGTCGATGGCTGAAAGTCTGAACCACCTTCCAAGGAGCACCATATTTAGTATCTTCCAAGTAGAAGCATGTTTTTGCTTGCCTAGCCAATATGAAGGGATCGTTCTTGTACCACAGTGCTGTTGTGTTAACGCTTTTGAAGTATCCATCATCCCTCATCTTGTTCTTACCAGATGCAAGGTCATACCAGTCACATCGAAATAAGAAAACTGGTCTATCGCGCTCGTTATTTCCCACGTACCTCAGTTCAAGAATTTCCTTAACAACACCGTAGTACTCCGTTTCTTCTTGATCACCAAAATATGCAATATTCATTACGCCAGAATTTTGAGTACGTAAGTTCTTCTCACTTGCCAAAGTACGAAACCTTGCACCATTGACATTGCATGCAGTATGTACTAACACTGCCTGGTCTGGCCCAAAAGCTAGCAACCGTAGATCTGCAGAAAGATTTGTCAAAGGCCTCACATGTTTTCTGAACCATGTTGCGAAATTTTTCTGAAGCTCCTCATCGATGTTATGCACACCCTTGTTTACTAATTCCTCTGGAAAAAGACTAAAAATAATTATATATAAGAAATGATAGCAATAATGATGTCCAAAACAATGGTTGACTATATTAGAGGTTGCGCCTCATCACAATTGTTTAGTATGCACCAAACCATTTTCTCAAACTCGTCATGAAAAAACTTTAGTTTGTAATTCTTACAGCCTTTTGCTCCGTCTGAAAAAATTCCAACCTCATCATCATGTTTTCTTCGATGCTGGTCTTTGAACCTACTTTCTTTGTTAAATTTGGTTTCCAGCTGCACATTGAAATGCCTGGAGCAATATGTGGTACACTCATCAAAGATGTAGCCCTCAGCAATTGAACCTTCGGGCCTAGCTCTGTTACGAACTGTGGACTTCAGGTACCCCAGCCTTCTCTCAACTGGATACATCCAACCATATTGAATAGGACCTCTAAGAATTGCCTCTTCAGGAAGATGCATAGCTAAGTGCACCATTATATCAAAAAATGAAGGGGGGAAGAGCTTTTCAAGTTTGCACAGAATTAAAACAATCTCAACCTTCATCCTCTCCAGCACTTCAACTCTCAGAGTTTTAGCACACAACTCTCTGAAAAATCTTCCCAATTCAGCTATGGCCTCATACATTGGCTTTGGAACAATTCCTCTGAGCCCTGCTGGCAACACACGCTGCAGAAGCATGTAAAAATCATGCGTCTTCAAACCAGTTATTTTACCAGTAGCAATATCCACACAATTTGCTAGGTTTGCATCATACCCATCTGGGAACCTACAGTTGTACAAATACCTGCACAACCTGATCTTGTTTTCCTTCCTAAGTGTCCAAGGTGCAGGGGGCTTCGTAACTGTAACCTTATTATCTTGCAACCAATAATCCTTCCTAATGTTAAATTTCTGCAAATCAAGTCTGGAGCTAAAAGTGTCCTTATTTTTTCCTTCTATCTCAAGTAGTGTACCTAGGATATTATCACCTATGTTCTTCTCAATGTGCATCACATCTAGGTTGTGTGCTATCTTCAGTTTAGGCCAATATGGTAGAGCATGTAGGCTAGCCTTGAGGTGCCAGGTTGGTTCACCTTTCTCTGGGACCCGCTTTTTCTTATTAGATGGAATTTTTCCTGGTATGTAATCCTCAACTCTTGCAAACTTCTCCTCCAATTCTGCTTGTGTGTACTTCCTTGGTGCCTGTCTATTCTCAACTTTTCCATTGAAAAGTCTGCTTCTCCTATAAGGGTGATCCATAGCAAGGAATCGACGATGGCCAACATATCCAATTTTGTTTTTCAAAGACTCGTAGCAAGGATTCACATCGCAGTGCACACATGCGTAATAGTCTCTTGTGCTACGACCAGACATAGTGGCATACCCAGGATAATCATGTATAGACCAAAGAAAAGCAGCATGCAGTTCAAACGGATCAGCTGCGCAGACATCAACCGTCGTAACACCACTCCACAGCTTCATCATATCTTTTATCAGTGGCTGCATAAATACATGAAAATCTTTCCCTGGTGAATTTTTTCCTAGGATAAGAAGCGACATCATGAAATTATTTTGATCCATGCACATCCAAGGTGGAAAGTTGTACGGAATGACAAACACAGGCCACATACTATATGCATTGGTCATATTTCCAAAAGGATTGAATCCATCTGTGGCCATTCCTAGCCTGATGTTGCGTGGCTCATCTGCAAACCAGCCAAACTCTTTGTCAAAGTGCTTCCACGCTTCACCATCAGCTGGGTGCCTCAGAACATTCTTCTCAGGAACCCTCTGTTCCTTGTGCCACTTTGTGAATCTAGAAGTTTTCTTGGACTCGAAAAATCTTTGCAACCTTGGGATAATGGGAAAATATCGTAGCACCTTCTGAGGAATCTTTTTATTTCCTTTGTTGTCTCTCCATCTAGATAGCCCACACTCAGGACAATGTGTGCTGTCTTGATGTTCTCCCCAGAACAAATCACAATCATACTTGAATACATGAATGGTCTGATAACCAAGTCCAACTTCAGTAAGAGCACTCTTTGCTTCCTTATAAGACTTAGGAATATCCACATCTGGGAATGTCGAAGATAAGAAATGAAGGAATTGATGGAAACATCTATTTGTGACCCGGTTGTACGATTTGATATGAAGCATCTTGATAATGAATGACAGCCTTGTCATTGTGGTGCATCCCTTATGAAGCTCTCGTCTTGCTTGTTCAAGGAGATTTGAATAGATATTAGGTTCAGCAGGACCTTTCTCCCCTGTCTTCTTTAAATCTTGTAACAGATCAGAAATATCATCATAATTAGTACCATTGTCATTCTCATCTCCATCATCGTTGTCACTTTCATAAGCACCGTGGTCATCCTCATCAGCCCTGTCTTCCCCATGACAAGTCCACCTTATATATGTGGTGGACATACCATTCTTGTTTATGTGACCATGAACTTCCGATTGAGGAAGCCGAACCAAATTAAGACATAAAGTGCATGGGCACAATATTGAATCCCCGTTGCCATGATCACGAACAAACTGCATAAACTCCTTAGCACCCTCGAGGTATGCATGTGAGAATTTTGTTGCATTATTAATCCAATATCGATTCATTGCCTACAAACAATGATCCGACTGTTAATCGAAAACCTTACAATTTGATACGAAAATCAAGGACGTTAATATCAAACCGGAACTCACCGCTGCTCTTGCCGTGAACCTCTCCACGTCTTCCCGTAGGGCCAAATGTTTTGATCTCGTCGCCGGAGATCACCAGGGCAATGCCGCCGTGAAACCCCCCTCCAGCCGCAGCCCTAACTAGCACCCACGCTCCGTTGACAATGCGAACATGCGTTGTATAAATCCATGATAAAAGGAAAATAACAACAGAGATCTGTTAGGTATATTGTATATATTACAGATATAGATACTTTGAAAAAGCTTAATGTTAAGTTTCAAATAATAACCTTACTGTAACCCAGCGGTAGTCCATGACAAGGAGATTAACTTTCCCAAGGATCGCCATCACGTGGACGAACTCGCGCCGCCGGGGATCAGACAGGTTACCATGGCCATGGAGAGGGAGCACCGCATGGCCGAGGCGTAGCTCACACGGCGCAACACCCGCCCCCATGACGACCCGTTGGTGAGACGTCTGCTGCCGCGGGAGCCGGATCTGATGGCGTACTAGCAGTTTGGTGCGGTCCCGTCCGACGGCGCCGGTCCTTCCCACGGTGCCGGTCCTTCCCACGGTGCTGGTCCTTCCCACGACGCCGGTCCTTCCCAGGAGGACGAGCGGCTAGACTCGGACGACAGTGTCTGGGGCTCCGGGGAGGAGGAGTAGGATGTTTAGACTATTGTTTTATGTTGATGTTTAGACTTATCTGGTAGTAAACTATTAGATGTTCATGTATAATATGCAACTTATCTGATTAGAGTTTATGTTTAGACTACTTTATATTTAATGTACTCTCTATTAATCTTATCGTATTAGGTTGTCTAAATGGATCGCATGTGCGTCAAGTGTGGTGACAAGAGGCTAAGTTCATGCTCACAGGTGGTTAAATATCTAGAATTCACCTGCCTAAGGGGCCCCTCCATATCCTTCTACATGGAGTTTTCACAGAACTTCTTATCTAAAACGGTATATATCTAATTCAAAATTGTGTCTTAATTGTTCTTAGTTGCTCCCAAATAGAAATGGCTAAGTCAGTTTTTATAATTTTGCACAGTGCATCACCTGCCTCGCAAGGCGTGAAGTGCTAAAGCATGTCAACATTGGAATGGACGAGGAGACCACAGCTGTGGCCGAGCTGACCATGTCAAATGGCCTTGTCTACAACATTCCTATCAGAAATGAAGCAGATAGGAGTTATTTCGAGAGCCCTCGTTGGAGAGAGATGGCGGAAGCGGAAGGGTTTCAAGCTGGCCATGTAGAGCTGATCTGGCTCTATTTTTCTGATACTGTTAATAAGTTTACGGTGCGCTACACCGGTGCATCATAGTTCTTGATGGTTCTTAATAATCGAAACGACTAGCTAGCTAGCTAGTTAGATAGGAATAAGTTAGATGAACAATTAACGACTTGTTTTCTATGTTAATAAGAACTTTGTTGAGTGACACTCGTATATGTTTGTACCAAATTGTGTACTGCCTGTGTATTTATACTGACTGTGTATTTATAACTGTACAAATATGCAATACGATGCAACAGGGAAAAATAACCAGAATACATAATAGTGGCACACAAAATTTGGATACCAGTGGCGCACAGAAAACATGCGCCACCGGTAAAGGAGATACCGGCGGCGCACATTTTTTATGCGCCACTGGTACTACTTATCAGTGACGAGCATGTGCGCCACTGGTAGCTTTTTTTTTGTGCGCCACCAGTAGGGCTTTTCCTACTAGTGATACGTGCTATGGCTCGTACAGATACCAATCTAAACTGTCCAAGACAGCATTGAATAGGAAAGGTCAATGATCATCGAACCTACCTCTGCTTTTTTTGTACCGGAATCTTAGCATATTAAAGTCCCCTCATATAATAATAGGATGTGGGTTATCTTTAGCCAGATTAGCGAGTTCACGAAGAAAGTCAGATTTATATGCTTCCTAGGCAGCTCCATACATGGCCACCAAACTCCAGATGAGGTTGTCAACCTTATTCCACAGATGTAGTTTTATATGAAACTCACCCTCCGAACAGGCCAACACATCAAACGAGTGTGATTTAATGCCAAGTAGGATACCTCTAGATCTACCACGAGGTGGGCGACAATGCCAGGTTAAATCAAAACCACCAGAAAGGCGGTTGAGAACGCTCACCTGAAAATCCCGTCTACCCTTTTCCGAAATTGCCACAAAATCTAGATTATAATCCCGAATAAATGTTTAGCCAAGTAATCAATACCTCTGCTATTCATAAATATGCCACTCATTGGGACACAATTGGAGATTTTGACAATTTAACCTTTTTCCGTGCCTTTTGACTCTATTTTATAGAGGATGATTTAGATTTCCGGCTGGTAGCTTTCTGATCATAAACAGACCCTGGCACATGCTCATCTAAACCCACCTCCATTACCTCACCCACTAGATGAGATAAAACCTGACCATCAACTATGGCATGCATCTCATCTTAATCTAGAAAGGTGTTAACCGACCTACTCGCCGCACTAGGAGTCGCCTTTAAACGGTCGACCTCCATGTGTCTTAGAGCATTTGTCGAGACTAGAACTTCCGTCTCATTTCTTCCTAAATTAACGCCAACACTAAATAATCTAGAAGATAACTGTGGAGTAGTAAAAGAGAGAAATGATTTAGAAGATGCGGACATACCACTACCAGGAGACGAGTCCAAGTTAGACGCCGTTTTAGGACGCATCGCCTTTGCCATGGTATGTTCGTCCGTTGCCGCTGATCCGTCCGTAGCCACAGAATGACGACCACTACACCGTGAATGTGTCATTCTCGCTGGAGAGGACAAGCTAGGTAGCTACTCCCTCCGTTTTTTAATATAAGATGTTTTAGGTGGTACACATGTTGTCTATATACACACTAAAATGAATGAACATGCACACAAAAATGTGTCTACATACATTTGTGTGTATGTGCATGTGGACAAAAACTAAAACATCTTATATTGAAAAACGGAGGGAGTAGGTTTTATGGATCGGACGACATACTGATGGCACATACTAGCAAGGTGTCCCAATCCACCGATGCAACCTGCCACCACCGTAAACCAAAGGCTAGCTCTGCCCCGACACTGACAGGCAAACGGCTGTGGCAACAAGATTGGTGAAATTAATGCTGTTGCAGTATATTAGTAGTCGTACTGGTACGTACTTGACTGAAACCGTTTCACCCAACCAAAACGTACTGTTCCAATTATCCAAACATGACTTGTTAAATTCTTTTTTGAGCCCAACAAAAAATAGAGGCGTTTTGAGGTCCAAGGTCAAACTCTATCCGCTGTGCAGTCCATGTTTGGACGGAGCAAAGTTGGTCAAAACCCAAGTTGGACAGAGAGCTAATGAGATCCCAAGTCTTAATTTGAGAGTCATGCCCATCAGCACCGAGTCGCCTCGGCACGTTAACAGCATCAAGAGCTTCGTTGGTCTTCTACATGCACTCAATTTGTTTTTTGTTTTTTTTCACTAAGATTCAACGATGGATTTAAAGCAACCCCTGACATGCTATCAAATATTTCAAAGACATTACTTCAAGGTTACTAATATGTGGTAGTGGAGTCTAGCTTATTGCTCTTCTGTTGTAGGGACACCAGGTATGTGACGATCAAGAGCTTCTGGATTGTTGCATTGTCATGGGAGATTTCCCCGTCCATCACCTTGGTATCGTGTGGCCGTCCGTTGCTAGTGTGAGCTGTTTAGGGTCTGTTTGTTTGGACGCTTCTGCTGGCTTTTGCTTCTTAGAAGCCAGAAACCTAAACAAACAATGTTTCTGAAAAGTGACTTCTAGAGAAGCTAAAAGTCTGGTTCGGATTGAAATGAACTAGAAGGTGTGAAGGCACAAGTCTTAACTACCAAACCACGCTAGTGTGAGCTGCTTATTTCTACCGGACTTCAACTACCTTAATTTGTGCTCATACATGGTACATACATGTAACTAGCTAGATAGCGACGCCCGAGTGTTATTAGTCCTTTTGCAATCATGTTCCAACTGTACAGCTAGTTATTTTCCATCTAAATGTCACATCATGTCCAAAGCAACCCTTTTTTGCCAGCCGAGGCCATTGAGGGTACCAAGATGTATTTAGTGTAGCAACCTTTTGACCTGAACTCTCTCAATGGATCCACTGTTTAGTGTTAATGCACTCCACTCCGGTAAAGGCGTGCACCTTGTTTCTCCCTGATTTTTCCTTAGAGCTATATCACTGGTCAATTAATAACATCGAAATCCACCTGGGTGTCACCAAACATCAAGAGTAGAGAGTCAAGACGAATCCTTTTTTTAATAATGTAAAATAGTTTCCAGCCTTTGCATTTTACAATGCATGTAGCCTGGTTCTTATTACAAAAATCAGCACCACGCTGTCATAATATAGGTGAAAAGGCAATTACAATCTCAATCATTGCAAAGCCTAATATTATTCTTCCACCCGTGTTTGGTGAATAGCTCAATGCGATGACATCCAATGAAAAGCATACCGCACGGGCTTCTATGGCGTCCAAAAGTACCACCAGTCGATGCCTCTGAAAACAGTATTCATAAAATAATTATGTGTTGTTTTTGTAAAAAACCATATGGTTCTCACAACGCCAAATAGCCCAACAAAGTATCGCTGAGTTAAGGCGAATCTATACAAAGCGGAAAAAAAATTGTAAGAAAAATAAAATATTGTCATGCATACTAATTGCCAAATATCCAATGGTTGAATCACAAAAATGACATCTGTATGGATACGGCTGGGAATGGTCTGAAATCCAGACCAAAACCAACCCAAACTGGCTAGACATGTGTGTACAAACCAAATTGAAAGCTACTCACTAAGATCCAAACGAAACCAAACCATAATGATTTTGCACCCAACCCCATCCAAACTATTTACCAGTTACGGGTTGAATCCCAAACCAGTCCAGTTCTATCCAGTAAATGCTAGAGCCCAAACCAAACTAAACTACACTACGAAGTCAGCCATACAGACCAATCCAATGCAAATTAACAAGAAAACCAAACCAAATCTATGGTATTAACCCAAACTATTCCCAGCACTATGTATGGACCAGAAATTTCTAGAGCGAGGACGCTGATGCAGTCATTTCCCCAGTGGACACCATCCCATGTGTTTCTCAGTGGCTACAACTAGATGTCTTTCTAGCACAACTTATTTATTAGATGAACAGGTGCGCCATGTGTGTTAAGCCGCCAAAGGCTTTCACACAATGAGTGGGGTTGTTCAGGTTGCCTTTGTGACAACTGATGCTAAAAGTTGCTGCATACAAAGTAGAAATCAGGTCGCGGGGGAAACCCTAGAATCCCGCCGCCGGCCCCCCTTCCCTCTCCCCCTCTCCCCTCGCCTCTGTCGGAGGTCGCAGCCGGGCGAAGCCCGTGCTGCTGACGACGGAGGCGGGGCATCTCGTGGTGTGGCCTCTCGGCAATGATAGGGCGGATGGGCCTGGTCTGCGGCGACACAGTCGGTGCATCGGCGGCGCGGCCTTGGACGAAGATGACACGGCGAGGACGGCGGTGGCCGGTGGCGCAGGACGTGGGTGACGCGGTGGTGCCCGTGGCAGCTGGAGTCTTGGTGGCAGGTCTTGGGTCCGTCTCAGCCTGATCTGGCTACCCTACGCATCGGCGGCGGGGTTGGGTGGCGTGAGGAGGCGGGGCCGGTCCTTCGGCGGCCGGACAGTGGCAAGACGACGACAACGGTAGCCGCATGCTCACAGGCCCGATCTAGGCCACGCGGGCCTAGATCTAGGCCCTAGGGCATGCGAGCCTGGCGCGGGGCACGGGTGTGGCTGGCTGCAGCAGTCGTCTTCCTCGTCGTCTGGCCTCTGCCGGGACCCCTCTCCCTTGCTGATTCACGCCTGGGTTGGAACCAGGCCAGGCGGGCCTGGCTCTAGCGCCGCGGTCAGTTCGATGTCGAGGCAGATACGATGCACTACCCCCTGGCGGAGACGGATAAGATTCCCACCGCACACCAGTGGCTCGATATTTTTTTGGGACGGTTTTGGGGCTCGGGGGAAAATCCTTGCCAGCTTGTCCGGCGCCGACGCGGCGGCGCCCGTGGGTGTCGTCATTCCTCCTTGGAGGGCGGTCGGGCTACCACTCTTCCGTTACCTGCTAAGTGCCGGGGGAAACCCTAGGACCAGTCCGCTGGTTTGTGCAGTAGCGGCGTGTCGACGTCGCCGCCCTTCCTGAAGGTGCTACTTGTGTGCTGAGTGATCATTGGGCGAGGTGGTGTGGTGTTGGGGCGATGCCATTCTCCATCCAAGGTGTGGAGTGCGGGCGTGATGGCTACCTTCTCGCTTCGCAGTCATTCTCCTAGCTCGTTTGAGAGTTGTATCTTACTTTTCTTGTTGGGCATGTTGTGCTGTTGCCCCAGCAGTTTATTTTCGTGTTCATAAACTCTTGTATGGTCGGTTGCTTTATTTATAAAGCGGGGCGAAAGCATATTTCAAGGAGGAAATCAAGTACAATGTAGTTGTCAGTGGTCACTGGCTATCGTCAACGTGGGTTCTCCATTCTCCAAAAAAGACAAGCAATGTGTTAGAAATAGATTCTCAGTGTGAAAGCAATGTTTTTTCCAACGTCTATGTAGTGCAAGTTCTTTGTCCTTGTGGGCCTTGGCTTGGACCTTTAAGCAGTGTCCTAGAAATTGTTTCCTTTAATAAGAGGCCAACTAAAGCAGAATCACCGATAAAAGCAGACTGCAGGAGGTGTGGGAAGCAGGTGGAAGAGCAAGAGAAGATGCCGGAGGGTGTACAAGTCTGTGTGCCAGATGGTATGCTGGCAATAGATACTTGTTTTATTTCTTTTAAGGAGACTTTTACTCTTGTTATGCATAGAGCTAAACCGTCTCTTAAAGATGGTATGCTGCAATGGTTAGATACTTTGTAATTTCTAATTGTAACTGGACACCGTGTTTATAAGTGAGAAAATAGAAAATTAAACAGTAGGGGCCTTCCCTACTGTTTTCCGCCTAAAAAAAAAGTCTCTGTGTCAGACAGATTGTGGTTGTCGTTTTCTTGGGGCCTAGATGTGTATAGAGTGGATTTCGATGGCCTTGGACATGGTTGATTGCTTGGTTTTTGCTTTCTTCTTGTACAAATGTTAACTTTTGTGTTCGTTTGACTTTACTCAGAAATCGGGGCCTAATAAAATGCTATGATTTCCCAAAAAAAAAGGGGAAAGCAGACTGCACAGTCAACACTAATTAATTGTTACTTTCTTTGTGAGGAGAACTAATTGTTAATTAGTTGTACTACAAGTAATAGGATTTCAAGCTCCGAACAATAAAAAATTGATAACAAATAAGAAGGTTTAGACATGAAAACCTTGTGCTTTTCGGACTTGAATTCTTGAACGTCGTCGGTATTAAAAATCATAGTACTTTGACCTCCACGAATAATCATAGAACGAGGTCATCTTCTCCGAGTTCACTTCCCATCCATGTAAAAATGACGAGAAGCTTGCCAGGGTGGCTAGATGGTTAGCAAAGTAAATTGATGACATGCTGTTTTCAAAACTATAAAAAAGACAATCATAAAAAACTTTTAGGACTTTCAAGTTGGGAGTGTCGCAACCGTGGAACCAGGGGTCTCCACGACTCCTGCCAAAGCGGGACCACAACCGGTGGGCCCACCGTGAAGATGTACAAGACTCGACCTCGACAACCCGGCATGCAAGCCAGCATGCCCCGGCAATGACAACCTGACTAAGACGCAACCCGCCCAGGACTTCCCCGAGAAGCTGGCACTGAAGGAAGTATACCCGGGAACCCACTCAGGGTGGTTCCCGGAAACCTGCAACCTTAGCCCGGAGAAGCACTATCGGGGGGATGGCTTGACCGGTTCCACGACGCACCGTGGCTCATCCGCTTCCCTGGGATCCGCCTGGTCATCCGAGGAGGGACGCACTCCTCCTCAAGTAAAGTGATGAGATCAACAGAAGACTTGGGCACCAAGGCTGAAGCAGGCAAGCTCATTCCAAGATGGCGTCACCAGGGGACAGCTGGGGTGGGCCTGTCAGGCTCACCAACCCACTGCCAGCTCTGTCCCGCCAAAAGCGGACTCGCTTTTGGCCCCCACCAACCCCGAGCACGTGAAGAGGGGAGGTGCCGGCACGCACCTCCCGCCCACCTTTTCAGCTCTTGGGTGGTTGTCCCGCCAAGAGCTGGAGCATGTGCCTCTCACGTGACCGCCTGTGGTGACCCCTGGACTATAAAGGGAGGGCCAAGACCACTGAGAGGAGGATCAGATCACTGATAGCAAAGGCTAGGCTAGACCATCGAAAGGAGAAGGAGGAAGAGAGGTGATCTTCCCTGGGAAGGATCTGCTCTCCTTCTTCCTCCTCGCATCAGCCGGGCTCGCGACCTTGGAACCGCCTTTGTAGCCAGACTCATGGTGGCATCTATTCAGAAATGCAGGAGTAGGGTTTTACGCTTCTGAGCGGCCTGAACCTGGGTAGATCGCTGTGTCCTTGTTCTTCCGACTGTGTCATGCTCGCGTGCGTTCGTCATCTCGGGAAGCCGATCGAAATCTACTAGCGCCCCTTTGCCGAATTTATAAAGGGGTACCTCATACTCCCGGTATCCGTGATACAGTAAATGACAGGAAGAGGGTGATGCGGGTAGGTCCCGATTTTCACGGATTTGTGAGGAGGGAAGGATGAACACGAAGAACACGTGAAGAACGATGAACACAAAGAGGGGAAATCAAACACACAAAGGTAAATAGCAAGTAGCAACCCGGCAAGAATCGACTGGTAACAAATCCCCGAGGGCAGCCCCCAATCCTCCTCTCCCAAGCACACCTTACTCTTAGGATTGTTTGTCCAATTGGTCAATCCAACCAACCCAATCTACACTCTAAGAGGGAAGATTAGCAAGTAATCGCAACTACAAGCGGAGCCTTGGTATCCACGCAGGGATCTTCTCCTCAAGAGGAGGCCTTGGTTCATCTCCACATGTGGAGGTCTTGATTCATCTCCATAGGAGGAAAGAGACACTTTGAGAAGAAGGAGCAAGGCTCTACTTTAGTTCCCAAATCATAGTCTAACCCTAGATCTAGTCCAAGGAGTCCTATTTATAGTCTAGATCCAAAACGAGGCGAAAGGATAAGGTTACACGGGCCTCCTGCCCGAACTGCTCCCGCACTGGCGGTAGTACCGCTGGGTTAGCCGGTGGTACCGCCAGTGCGGGAGGGCTTCACGCATCCCACGTCCCCGGTACCGACCAGTACCGCCGCTGGTACCGCTGGCGGTACCGGGTAAGGGGTCCGACAGGTGGTTCTGGCGGTGGCGAGGAGTACCGCTGGCGTGGAATCTTCGCCATCCCACGTCGCCGGTACCGGTCGGTACCGCTGCCGGTGCCGCTGGAGGTACCGCCGGCGTGGGGCGTGGTCGCGCTGACTGGGCCAGGGGCGGTAGTACCGCTTATCCCAGCGGTAGTACCGCCGCCTGGGGATTCTTCTCCTCCTTTTCTTCTTCTTCTTCATCGCCTTGACTCGATCCTTGTCCATCTTCATGCGTCGCCTCTTGGCCATCTTCATAGGGGTCTTCAGGTCCACCATAGCTGAGCACACACAAGGTATCGGAATGAAGTAGCAACCCATTCAAAGGAGTGTCGAGATCACACATAGATAGGAGTGAATTCACCTTATCATGGAGAGCTTTGACTCTTGCTCTTGTCAATGGGCCATTTGATGGTGTTGGTGTTGTGTGCCTAGGTTGCACTACATCATCTCCCCCCCCTTGGAAAAGAGTCGTCCTCGACTCTTCGTCCTCATCATCACTTGGGTTTCCAAAGTAAGGTGAGATGTCGGCAACGTTGAAGGTGTCATGAACGCCGTACTTGGACTTGGATATGTCGATCTTGTATGCATTGTCGTTGATGCGCTCGATAACCTTGAAAGGGCCATCTCCTCTTGGCGCGAGCTTAGACTTTCTCTCATCGGGGAAGCGGTCCTTGCGTAGATGTAGCCAAACAAGGTCTCCTTCTTAAAGATCATGGGGCGCTTGTTCTTGTTCATCTTCGTAGTATGGTCTTCGTTGTGCTTCTCAAGCGTGGCCCTTGTGTCTTCGTGTAGTTTCTTCATGTAAGCGGCACGCTTGTCGAAGTCCATGTTGACTTGCTCACGGAGTGGAAGTGGTAGCATGTCGAGCGCGGTGTAGGGGTTGTAGCCATAGACGACCTCAAAGGGTGTTCTCTTTGTTGCGCGATGTAGTGCTCGATTGTAGGCGAACTCGGCGTGTGGGATGCACTCTTCCCAATTCTTCAAGTTAGGCTTGATCAACACACGAAGGAGTGTGGAAAGGCTTCGGTTCACCACTTCGGTTTGGCCATCGGTTTGAGGGTGGTATGCGGTGGAGAATAGTTGCTTGATTCCCATCTTGGCCATCAAAGTCTTCCAAAAATAGCTCACGAACTTGGTGTCACGATCCGACACAATGGTCTTGGGCACGCCATGAAGGCGTACGATTTCCCTGAAAAACAAAGTAGCAATGTGTGAAGCATCGTCGCTCTTGTTGCAAGGTATAAAGTGTGCCATTTTAGAGAAGCGATCAATGACGACAAAGATGGAATCTTTGTTTGTTTTAGTGCGTGGGAGTCCTAAGACAAAATCCATAGCTATATCGGACCATGGGTGATGTGGAATAGGCAAAGGTGTGTATAAACCATGAGAGTTTAGAGTAGACTTAGCTTTGAGACATGTTGAACATCGTCGCACCAAGCGGTTCACATCCCGGTACATCCTTGGCCAATAGTAGTTTGTGGAGAGCATGCAAAGGTCTTGTCACGTCCAAAATGACCCATGAGTGATCCTCCATGAGATTCCTTCAAAAGGACCAAACGAAGCGAAGACTCGGGTATACATAGTTTGTTAGCCTTAAACAAGAAACCTTTGTGCAAATAGAAATCACCAATTCCTTTGTGCTCCGAACATTGAGCGAAAATGTCTCCAAAGAAAGCATCGGTAGCATACAACTCTTTAATCTCATCCAAACCCAAGACACTAATGTCAAGACGTGTAAGTAGGTTGGCCTTGCGGGATAGAGCATCCGCGACCACATTGTCTTTACCTTTCTTGTATTTGATTACAAAAGTGAAAGACTCAATGAACTCAACCCACTTAGCATGTCTTTTGTTCAAATTTGTTTGACTTTTCAAATATTTCAAGGATTCATGGTCGGAATGAATGACAAATTCCTTAGGACGAAGGTAATGTTGCCACACATCCAAAACACGAACCAAAGCAAATAACTCTTTGTCATAAATGGGGTAATTCAAGCGAGCTCCATCTAGTTTCTCACTATGGTATGCGATGGGTCTACCATTTTGCATAAGCACTCCACCAATGCCCAATCCACTTGCATCGCATTCAATCTCAAATGTCTTAGAGAAATCCGGAAGGGCAAGGAGTGGTGCTTCGGTTAATAACCGTTTGAGCTCATTGAAAGCAAAATCATGTGCATTGCCCCAAATGAAAGGTACATTCTTCTTTGTAAGTTCATGGAGGGGGCAAGCAATTGTGGAAAAATCCTTGATGAAACGGCGGTAAAATCCGGCAAAACCAAGAAAACGTCTCAACTCCTCAAGTGATGTCGGAAAAGGCCAAGTCCGAATTGCTTGTATCTTGCATCATCAACTTCAACTCCATCCGAAGAAACAACAAAACCCAAGAAAACAAGTTTGTTGGTGGCAAAAGTGCACTTAGAAAGATTTGCATAAAGCTTTTCATTGCGAAGAACCAACAAAACTTGAGCAACATGAGAAGTGTGCTCTTCCAAAGACTTGCTATAGATAAGGATGTCGTCAAAGTATACCACAACAAATTTGCCAATGAAGGACGCAAAACATGATTCATGAGACGCATAAAAGTAGGTGCATTGGAAAGACCAAATGGCATGACGAGCCACTCATAAAGACCAAGCTTAGTTTTAAATGCGGTCTTCCATTCATCACCTTCACACATGCGTATTTGGTGATATCCACTTTTAAGATCAATTTTGGAGAATATAGCGGAACCACAAAGCTCATCGAGCATATCATCAAGCGAGGGATAGGATGGCGATACCGAACGGTTATGGCGTTGATGGGGCGACAATCCATGCAAAGGCGAAGAGTGTTGTCGTGCTTGGGTACCAAGATGACGGGCACGGCACACGGACTCAAGCTCTCGCGGATGTGTCCCATGGCAAGAAGTTCTTGTATTTGCCGCTCGATCTCCTTTGTTTCTTCGGGGTTGGTGCGGTAAGGAGCGCGGTTTGGTAGCGGTGCGCCGGGAACAAGGTCGATGCGGTGCTCGATTCCGCGTAGAGGAGGTAGTCCCGGTGGCACATCTTGAGGGAAACATCTTCAAAGTCCTTCAAAAGAGACAACAAAGAAGGAGGAAGGTTTGTGAAAGTGTTAGTCATAGAAACTTCACCCTTGCATATGAGCACATAGTGTAGGGTGGATGGGTTTTCTCTCAACTCCCTCATCTCTCTCTTTGTGGCAAATAGTGTAAGTTTTGTGGGAACTCTCTTTGAAGTGTCACACTCATTTGGCTTGTGGCTCTCACTCACTTTTGGTGGGTCTCTCGCTCACCACTCATCTCACTAGACGAACGATCTTGTTGTGCCCTTGCAATGGTCTTGGCGTTGTCGGCGATGACTTGACTTGGTGTCATGGGACGAAGGACGAAGGTCTTGTCGTTGTTCTTGAAGCTATAGTAGTTTGTCCTTCCATCATGCATAGCACCCTTGTCAAATTGCCATGGACGCCCAAGGAGTAAGTGACAAACGTTCATAGGCACAACATCACAATCAACCGTATCTTCATAGGCTCCAATCTTGAAGGACACTTGCACCATGTGTTGAATCTTGACGGCTCCGGTATCACTCAACCATTGCACATGGTAAGGATGTGGGTGCTTCTTGAACTTCAAGTTGAGCTTATCACAAAGTTCTTTGCTCGCTAGGTTGTGGCAACTTCCACCATCTATGATGACCTTGATGGACTTTCCATTGACTCCCGCTCTGTTGAAACAAGTTGCATCTTTGGTCTTCTTCTACTTGAACATTGGTGGTTAAGCTCTTGCCACAACCAAGGAAGGGTTGTTGTCGCCATCACAATAGATCTCACTTTCTTCTTCTTGAGCACTTTGCATTGTGGCGACCTTGTTCAAAGCATTGTACTCATCTTCACTCATAGATTCATACTCTCCCATGTCATTGATGATCATGACCTTCTTGTTGGTGCACTCAAAAGATTTGTGCCCTTGTCCGCCGCACTTGTAACATTGCAAAGTCTTGTGCCGGACGAAGATCCTTGAGGCGCCTTGGAGAGGGAGGTACTTTCTTGAAAGGTTGAGGCGCTTGAGTGTCGATGTAGAGACTCTTGGAGGACCTCGAGTGTTCGCTTGAGGAAGAGCTTGTGAAGGTGTAGGAGTTGACGAAGAAGGCTTGTTGGCGTAGAATGCCTTTGTCTTGAGGTATTTGAGCTCTTCAAGCACGTGGCGCTCGGCCTTGGAAGCTTGATGTACTAGCTCAACCAAAGAGGCATATGGTTGGAACTCCACGATCTTCTTGATGGGATAGTTGAGGCCATTCATGAAACGAGCCATGGATTGCTCTTCGTACTCGTTGACATTGGCTCTCATCATGGAGATTTCCATTTCCTTGTAGTACTCGTCAACCGACTTCAAACCTTGCTTCAACTCTTGCAACTTCTTGTATAAGTCTCTAGTGTAATGGCTTGGCACGAAGCGCTTGTACATGGTTTCTTTCATTTCAACCCAAGTGTCAATTGGTTGTTGGTGGTTAGCGACGCGAGCATCTTGTAGTTGTTCCCACCACAAGAGAGCATACTCTTCAAACTCCATCGAGGCTAAGGCAACCTTCTTTTGTCGGAGAAGCGTTGCACACGGAAGATCTTGTCAACCTTGAGTACCCATGAGAAGTAAGCTTCCGGATCACTTGTGCCGTAGAACTTGGGTATGTCAAAGCGGACGTTGGTCAAGTCATCATAGTCGTCACGTGGCCACCACGTGGGAATGCACGTCCACGTCTCCTTCGGTTGAGTCCATCACCATTGTGTTGGCTTGACTCGTTATCACTTGACTCGGAACGTTGGTGTTGGTGACGATCATGAGGAAGCTCTTGACGAGGCGCATGTTGAGGAGGTAGCTCTTGTTGAGGAACGGGTTGCTCGACATTGTTCGCATTGTCATGGTTTTGATGACGTGGCCTTGGAGGATGACGAGGGTGACGTCCTTGTTCACCAAAGTCATTCGCACCCGGAACGCCATTGTCATTAGCCAATGGGTCATGACGATCACGTCGTGGCGGTGGTGGTGATGGTATGCGTGCGCGACGATCATCATTTTGGTGAGGTTGTTCTTGATGCGCATTGGCATTGTTCGCGTGAAGATCATGTGGTTGTTCAACGATAGGAGGAGGTCGTTCATGGGCGTCGCTCCTTGAATCATGTTGACGTTCTTGTCGAGGTTCATGACGTCCATGATGTGCTTGTGTCGACCTTGAGGTGCTTCTTGTACGGCTTGAGCGTGAAGGAGCTCGTTGTCGCGCAAGGTTGTTGATAGCTTCGGTCATCCGCTCCATGTTCGCATTGATTGCGTTGAAGTTGGCATCATGAGTTTGGAGACGGCGCTCGTAGCGGCCTAAGCCATCACGAACAAGGTGTCGAAGACCGACGAACTCGGATTGTGTGACATAGCCATGATCACCGCGAACTCCACCATGGATTTCCTCATCCGAGCTTGAGCTTCCGTTTGTACTTCCCCTAAACATTTTCTCAAGAACAAGTGAGATGTGGTAAGGAAAACCAAGACAAACTATATCCCAAGTATAATGTGGCTTGAGAGGAGAGTATCCGGTTCTAACACCCAACACACACACTTATGAGGATAGGAAGGTATGAAGTGGCAAACGAAACAAGCAAACCCGCCGACAAGTATATTGTCAAAGGTAGAGAAAATCCACAATGATCAAATTACCAAAGAAACTCCAACCACAAAGTATCAAGAAACACACACAAAAGCGAATGATGGGGTTGGGCGACCAAAGGGCGAGCACTCGAAGATAGACAACCTAACGAAGACTACGTGCTCAAATGTCACCCAACACAAGAAGGACGCTAGCTCAATTGCTTTTTGTGGGCAACGGATTTGCACAAGAGTTAACACTCACACTCACTTTGGCGGTCTTAGCTTTGTCGCAACCTACAAGAGATGAACTTGGCACCACTTGATTCTTTTCTTTTCTCTCTTTTTTTTTTTGATTTTTGCTTTTTGACGATGATTCCTTCTCTTTTGCTAGTGCCAAGCTCTCTAACGATACACACTCGCCAATACTTGAAGACAAACACTCAACACGTGCAATGCCTCGCAATATCACCGAGCTAGTCCAATAGGTTAAGTTCGCGAAAGGAAGAAGGGCTCACAACGGAAATGATGGTGGGGGAATGTCGAGTCCTTGGCGGCGTCGTCACTTGGCGTTGATGAAGTCGCTGCGGAAGCTTGTCGATGTCGTAGACGTGTGGAACACACCAGCGAAGGACCCAAACAACAAAGGAGAATTGCCAAAACGAACCGAGGAAAAGAAAAATTTCTGAAAAATTTGGCCCTGGCGGTAGTACCGCTTAAGCTGGCGGTAGTACCGCTGTCAACTTTTCTGCTCGAATTTTGTGCGATTTTGGGCTCCAAAACTTCCTCGAATCCGTGGGGAAATGGCAAAATTGAGGCTAGGGAACGCAAACAAAGGTGGAGGGGGTCCTAAAGCAACAGATCCATGGACAAAAACTACCAAAAACGCAACGAATCGACAGATCGGCTCGAATCAAGGCAAGGCTATTTTTGGTGGAAATTTTCGAATTTCTCAAAAACGAAGAAAAATTTGGTGGATTTTGGTGGAAACACAAAACAAATCCGTGTCAACCTAGAGCTCTGATACCATATGATGCGGGTAGGTCCCGATTTTCACGGATTTGTGCGGAGGGAAGGATGAACACGAAGAACACGCGAAGAACGATGAACACAAAGAGGGGAAATCAAACACACAAGGGTAAATAGCAAGTAGCAACCCGGCAAGAATCGACTGGTAACAAATCCCCGAGGGCAGCCCCCAATCCTCCTCTCCCAAGCACACCTTACTCTTAGGATTGTTTGTCCAATTGGTCAATCCAACCAACCCAATCTACACTCTAAGAGGGAAGATTAGCAAGTAATCGCAACTACAAGCGGAGCCTTGGTATCCACGCAGGGATCTTCTCCTCAAGAGGAGGCCTTGGTTCATCTCCACATGTGGAGGTCTTGATTCATCTCCATAGGAGGAAAGAGACACTTTGAGAAGAAGGAGCAAGGCTCTACTTTAGTTCCCAAATCATAGTCTAACCCTAGATCTAGTCCAAGGAGTCCTATTTATAGTCTAGATCCAAAACGAGGCGAAAGGATAAGGTTACACGGGCCTCCTGCCCGAACTGCTCCCGCACTGGCGGTAGTACCGCTGGGTTAGCCGGTGGTACCGCCAGTGCGGGAGGGCTTCACGCATCCCACGTCCCCGGTACCGACCAGTACCGCCGCTGGTACCGCTGGCGGTACCGGGTAAGGGGTCCGACAGGTGGTTCTGGCGGTAGCGCGGGGCGGTGGCGAGGAGTACCGCTGGCGTGGAATCTTCGCCATCCCACGTCGCCGGTACCGGTCGGTACCGCTGCCGGTGCCGTTGGAGGTACCGCCGGCGTGGGGCGTGGTCGCGCTGACTGGGCCAGGGGCGGTAGTACCGCTTATCCCAGCGGTAGTACCGCCGCCTGGGGATTCTTCTCCCTCCTTTTCTTCTTCTTCTTCATCGCCTTGACTCGATCCTTGTCCATCTTCATGCGTCGCCTCTTGGCCATCTTCATAGGGGTCTTCAGGTCCACCATAGCTGAGCACACACAAGGTATCGGAATGAAGTAGCAACCCATTCAAAGGAGTGTCGAGATCACACATAGATAGGAGTGAATTCACCTTATCATGGAGAGCTTTGACTCTTGCTCTTGTCAATGGGCCATTTGATGGTGTTGGTGTTGTGTGCCTAGGTTGCACTACATCATCTCCCCCCCTTGGAAAAGAGTCGTCCTCGACTCTTCGTCCTCATCATCACTTGGGTTTCCAAAGTAAGGTGAGATGTCGGCAACGTTGAAGGTGTCATGAACGCCGTACTTGGACTTGGATATGTCGATCTTGTATGCATTGTCGTTGATGCGCTGATAACCTTGAAAGGGCCATCTCCTCTTGGCGCGAGCTTAGACTTTCTCTCATCGGGGAAGCGGTCCTTGCGTAGATGTAGCCAAACAAGGTCTCCTTCTTGAAAGATCATGGGGCGCTTGTTCTTGTTCATCTTCGTAGTATGGTCTTCGTTGTGCTTCTCAAGCGTGGCCCTTGTGTCTTCGTGTAGTTTCTTCATGTAAGCGGCATGCTTGTCGAAGTCCATGTTGACTTGCTCACGGAGTGGAAGTGGTAGCATGTCGAGCGCGGTGTAGGGGTTGTAGCCATAGACGACCTCAAAGGGTGTTCTCTTTGTTGCGCGATGTAGTGCTCGATTGTAGGCGAACTCGGCGTGTGGGATGCAGTCTTCCCAATTCTTCAAGTTAGGCTTGATCAACACACGAAGGAGTGTGGAAAGGCTTCGGTTCACCACTTCGGTTTGGCCATCGGTTTGAGGGTGGTATGCGGTGGAGAATAGTTGCTTGATTCCCATCATGGCCATCAATGTCTTCCAAAAATAGCTCACGAACTTGGTGTCACGATCCGACACAATGGTCTTGGGCACGCCATGGAGGCGTACGATTTCCCTGAAAAACAAAGTAGCAATGTGTGAAGCATCGTCGCTCTTGTTGCAAGGTATAAAGTGTGCCATTTTAGAGAAGCGATCAATGACGACAAAGATGGAATCTTTGTTTGTTTTAGTGCGTGGGAGTCCTAAGACAAAATCCATAGCTATATCGGACCATGGGTGATGTGGAATAGGCAAAGGTGTGTATAAACCATGAGAGTTTAGAGTAGACTTAGCTTTGAGACATGTTGAACATCGTCGCACCAAGCGGTTCACATCCCGGTACATCCTTGGCCAATAGTAGTTTGTGGAGAGCATTGCAAAGGTCTTGTCACGTCCAAAATGACCCATGAGTGATCCTCCATGAGATTCCTTCAAAAGGACCAAACGAAGCGAAGACTCGGGTATACATAGTTTGTTAGCCTTAAACAAGAAACCTTTGTGCAAATAGAAATCACCAATTCCTTTGTGCTCCGAACATTGAGCGAAAATGTCTCCAAAGAAAGCATCGGTAGCATACAACTCTTTAATCTCGTCCAAACCCAAGGCACTAATGTCAAGACGTGTAAGTAGGTTGGCCTTGCGGGATAGAGCATCCGCGACCACATTGTCTTTACCTTTCTTGTATTTGATTACAAAAGTGAAAGACTCAATAAACTCAACCCACTTCGCATGTCTTTTGTTCAAATTCGTTTGACTTTTCAAATATTTCAATGATTCATGGTCGGAATGAATGACAAATTCCTTAGGACGAAGGTAATGTTGCCACACATCCAAAACACGAACCAAAGCAAATAACTCTTTGTCGTAAATGGGGTAGTTCAAGCGAGCTCCATCTAGTTTCTCACTATGGTATGCGATGGGTCTACCATTTTGCATAAGCACTCCACCAATGCCCAATCCACTTGCATCGCATTCAATCTCAAATGTCTTAGAGAAATCCGGAAGGGCAAGGAGTGGTGCTTCGGTTAATAACCGTTTGAGCTCATTGAAAGCAAAATCATGTGCATTGCCCCAAATGAAAGGTACATTCTTCTTTGTAAGTTCATGGAGGGGGCAAGCAATTGTGGAAAAATCCTTGATGAAACGGCGGTAAAATCCGGCAAAACCAAGAAAACGTCTCAACTCCTCAAGTGATGTCGGAAAAGGCCAAGTCCGAATTGCTTGTATCTTGCATCATCAACTTCAACTCCATCCGAAGAAACAACAAAACCCAAGAAAACAAGTTTGTTGGTGGCAAAAGTGCACTTAGAAAGTTTGCATAAAGCTTTTCATTGCGAAGAACCAACAAAACTTGAGCAACATGAGAAGTGTGCTCTTCCAAAGACTTGCTATAGATAAGGATGTCGTCAAAGTATACCACAACAAATTTGCCAATGAAAGGACGCAAAACATGATTCATGAGACGCAAAAGTAGAAGGTGCATTGGAAAGACCAAATGGCATGACGAGCCACTCATAAAGACCAAGCTTAGTTTTAAATGCGGTCTTCCATTCATCACCTTCACACATGCGTATTTGGTGATATCCACTTTTAAGATCAATTTTGGAGAATATAGCGGAACCACAAAGCTCATCGAGCATATCATCAAGCGAGGGATAGGATGGCGATACCGAACGGTGATGGCGTTGATGGGGCGACAATCCATGCAAAGGCGAAGAGTGTTGTCGTGCTTGGGTACCAAGATGAGGGCACGGCACACGGACTCAAGCTCTCGCGGATGTGTCCCATGGCAAGAAGTTCTTGTATTTGCCGCTCGATCTCCTTTGTTTCTTCGGGGTTGGTGCGGTAAGGAGCGCGGTTTGGTAGCGGTGCGCCGGGAACAAGGTCGATGCGGTGCTCGATTCCGCGTAGAGGAGGTAGTCCGGTGGCACATCTTGAGGGAAAACATCTTCAAAGTCCTTCAAAAGAGACAACAAAGAAGGAGGAAGGTTTGTGAAAGTGTTAGTCATAGAAACTTCACCCTTGCATATGAGCACATAGTGTAGGGTGGATGGGTTTTCTCTCAACTCCCTCATCTCTCTTTGTGGCAAATAGTGTAAGTTTTGTGGGAACTCTCTTTGAAGTGTCACACTCATTTGGCTTGTGGCTCTCACTCACTTTTGGTGGTCTCTCGCTCACCACTCATCTCACTAGACGAACGATCTTGTTGTGCCCTTGCAATGGTCTTGGCGTTGTCGGCGATGACTTGACTTGGTGTCATGGGACGAAGGACGAAGGTCTTGTCGTTGTTCTTGAAGCTATAGTAGTTTGTCCTTCCATCATGCATAGCCCTTGTCAAATTGCCATGGACGCCCAAGGAGTAAGTGACAAACGTTCATAGGCACAACATCACAATCAACCGTATCTTCATAGCTCCAATCTTGAAGGACACTTGCACCATGTGTTGAATCTTGACGGCTCCGGTATCACTCAACCATTGCACATGGTAAGGATGTGGGTGCTTCTTGAACTTCAAGTTGAGCTTGTCACAAAGTTCTTTGCTCGCTAGGTTGTGGCAACTTCCACCATCTATGATGACCTTGACGGACTTCCATTGACTCCCGCTCTTGATGAAACAAGTTGCATCTTTGGTCTTCTACTTGAACATTGGTGGTTAAGCTCTTGCCACAACCAAGGAAGGGTCTTTGTTGTCGCCATCACAATATCTCATTTCTTCTTCTTGAGCACTTTGCATTGTGGCGACCTTGTTCAAAGCATTGTACTCATCTTCACTCATAGATTCATACTCTCCCATGTCATTGATGATCATGACCTTCTTGTTGGTGCACTCAAAAGATTTGTGCCCTTGTCCGCCGCACTTGTAACATTGCAAGAGTCTTGTGCCGGACGAAGATCCTTGAGGCGCCTTGGAAGAGGGAGGTACTTTCTTGAAAGGTTGAGGCGCTTGAGATGTCGAGATGTAGAGACTCTTGGAGGACCTCGAGTGTTCGCTTGAGGAAGAGCTTGTGAAGGTGTAGGAGTTGACGAAGAAGGCTTGTTGGCGTAGAATGCCTTTGTCTTGAGGTATTTGAGCTCTTCAAGCACGTGGCGCTCGGCCTTGGAAGCTTGATGTACTAGCTCAACCAAAGAGGCATATGGTTGGAACTCCACGATCTTCTTGATGGGATAGTTGAGGCCATTCATGAAACGAGCCATGGATTGCTCTTCGTACTCGTTGACATTGGCTCTCATCATGGAGATTTCCATTTCCTTGTAGTACTCGTCAACCGACTTCAAACCTTGCTTCAACTCTTGCAACTTCTGTATAAGTCTCTAGTGTAATGGCTTGGCACGAAGCGCTTGTACATGTTTCTTTCATTTCAACCCAAGTGTCAATTGGTTGTTGGTGGTTAGCGACGCGAGCATCTTGTAGTTGTTCCCACCACAAGAGAGCATACTCTTCAAACTCCATCGAGGCTAAGGCAACCTTCTTTTGTCGGAGAAGCGTTGCACACGGAAGATCTTGTCAACCTTGAGTACCCATGAGAAGTAAGCTTCCGGATCACTTGTGCCGTAGAACTTGGTATGTCAAAGCGGACGTTGGTCAAGTCATCATAGTCGTCACGGTGGCCACCACGTGGGAATGCACGTCCACGTCTCCTTCGGTTGAGTCCATCACCATTGTGTTGGCTTGACTCGTTATCACTTGACTCGGAACGTTGGTGTTGGTGACGATCATGAGGAAGCTCTTGACGAGGCGCATGTTGAGGAGGTAGCTCTTGTTGAGGAACGGGTTGCTCGACATTGTTCGCATTGTCATGGTTTTGATGACGTGGCCTTGGAGGATGACGAGGGTGACGTCCTTGTTCACCAAAGTCATTCGCACCCGGAACGCCATTGTCATTAGCCAATGGGTCATGACGATCACGTCGTGGCGGTGGTGGT